>VWZI01001710.1:4559-16099 GCA_013396835.1 Psilopogon haemacephalus | reverse complement strand
GGCTCCAGAACTGGATGCAGTACTCCAGGTGGGGTCTCACCAGGGCAGAGTAGAGGGGGAGAATCACCTCCCTTGACCTGCTGGCCACACTTCTCCTGATGCAGCCCAGGATCTGTTTGGCTTTCTGGGCTGCAAGTGCACACTGCTGGCTCATATTGAGCTTCTTGTCTACCAGCACCCTCAAATCCCTCTACTGAGCGCTGCTCTCCAGCCAGTCACTGCCCAACCTGTATTTATGCTTGGGATTCCCTTGACCCTGCAAGTGCACACTGCTGGCTCATGTTGAGCTTCTCTTCCACCAGCACCCTCAAATCCCTCTACTGAGGGCTGCTCTCCAGCCAGTCACTGCCCAACTTGTATTTGTGCTTGGGATTGCCTTGACCCAGCTGCAGGACCTTGCACTTGGCCTTGTTGAACCTCATGAGGTTGGCTTGTGCCCACCTCTGCAGCCTGTCCAGGGCCCTCTGGATGCCATCCCTGCCCTCCAGTCTGTCTGCTGCACCACACAGCTTGGGGTCATCAGCAAACTTGCTGAGGGTGCACTCAATGCCTTTGTCCATGTCGCCCACAAAGACAATGAACAAGACTCGTTCCAGGACTGATCCCTGAGGGACGTGCTTTAAATGATCAGTATTTCAATTTCATATACAGAAGGATTCGACTACTTCCTCTCATTTGGAATATTTGAAATGAATCAAAGAAAACACACAAAACCTCAGCCAGCTTGCCCATATTTTTATTTCTGGATGAATACTAAGAACTCCATGAGGAATCTGGAACATTAAGTAGGTATTTGCCCTTCTATTTGTTTGGGGTTGATTCATAGGGAGGTCAAAGCAATGCAGAGCTGGATTTACATTGAAAGAGTTAACACTCCCTGTATATGGTGCATGAGCTGCGAACCAAGTGATGATGTTTAGGGGTGCCACACAGAGTCAGGAAAGTTTCACACAACGTTTGTGAGGGGAGAAAAACCCAAAACAGAAACAGTCCAATCTCTGGCAGAGCCACCATATGGAGTTTATGGCAGTAGCATACGTTCTGGCCACACAGCATAGCTCTGCTGCCAACAATGACAGACCGAACTAGTTCTTTATGAGCTACGCTCCTACAACCGAGCAGTAAATCCTACCCGGAGGGGCTCAGGTAGTTCATCTGAATCTTTACAGTCATCAGAGGAGCAAAAGAAAAACATCACACTTCAACAAACACTTCAGCATCCATAAGGATGAAATAGGAGTACGAACTCCTAGCACGTGGCACGGGATCCAAAGAGACAATCGAACCTACTGCAGACGTATCAGATCTCTCACTACATTATAAGCCACTATTTGTCAGTGGGGTCAAAAAAACAAATAAGCAGACATCCATGGGAGAGCCTCCAACTTCCTCTCAAATTAATGTGTTCCTAATTTACTGAAGTATAAATAGAAAAGCAGAGACAAACTCCAAATGAAGGCTCACGATCACATCAGAACCCTCAAGCCGAATAGAGCTGATCTACTGCGCGTAACTTTGCTGCCTCATTGAAGCCAGTGCCCACAGCCTACACCAATTAAAGGCCAGGTGAGAGCTGATGGATCTAGCTAGGGTAGCTTACTGGACTGCTCCCTCTGTCCATTTCTCCTCTTTGCTCCCTTGTCTTGCCCTTCAGTAGCAGCTACAAGCTTCCATGAGCTACCTAGGGACAGACAATGTTTAGCTAAACAATGTTCCTACTGCCTGTGGCGGTGGAGGAGGTTTGAACGGGGTGTGAACTTTGGCAGGGCACACCCCAGTCCACTGCCCCACTGGAGGTGTGAATGGGGCAGGAAACAGTCTTCCTCCCTCCCCACCTCTGTCACCAGAGGCTTAGTACAATAGGTGTAAAGTGCCTTCTCCCACCCTCCCTGGGCTTGAACAGAACAAATCACCTCAGTATATATATGGCAGCTGGACAGACTGCAGCAGGACCTTCACGGACCTTCACTCGGACCTGAACGGACCTGGAGACATGAATCTCGCACGGACTTTGAGCCAGACCTTGAGGAGCATCCTGGCTCCTTGCTGCAGGACCTGCCTCTAACAGTAAACTGCAGCCATTCGTGGGAATACCGCGGAGCACCCCTGGCTTTCCCCTGCCTTGCTTCACGATCGTGGCTTGGTGAAAGCTGTGCCTACAGTCATCTTGGACTCTGGCAGGCACTGGACTCCAGACACTGCCATGAGAGACAGTCTCCCATCTGTAAATAGGGCAAAGGTGTTTCATGCCCAAACCTTTCCAAATTTTCTGATTCTTCCTGAATTACAAGAAAAGGCATCCTTGTGAAGACTTTTCCCGACTGAATTAGAACCCAAACTTAAACCAATTTACACACAGATTGTGGGTGGGGCTTTTGGAAATTATAAAGGCTACGTAATTTATAATTTCTGATTCTTCAATTGCCCACAATCAATACACTGCCTACCAGACTTCAAACTGAAGTCACCAGGAAACCTGCACATACTCTCTTTTGCCAAAACAGTTGAAACTACTTCAGCCATCACAGCTGCTTCCACTGTGAACATCAGCTTAAGAGATTCTTACTTGCTTTATACAGTTTTAAAATCAACAATTTTCACACACTTAGCTATGATGACTTAATTTACCTGAAAGTATACCAATAACTTCGAAGTTTCTTTGAAAGGAGATATCAGGTGATAACTGCTTACACTTCCTCTGCAAAGCCAGAAGCTCCAGCTGCTTCCTGCATGTTTGAAAACACAGGTGGCTCTGCAATCTGGTCCTATAAACCAAATGCAAACCTACTCCTGTTAATGCAGAGACTGCCACCCAACTGCAAAGAAGTTTTGGATCAGACTCTGCAGCTATGTCCTTTTATCCTTGTTGTATTCCCTTCTGTCAAATTATTTGTCTTGGAGCTGACTTGAAGACTGTCAATTAAATTCTACCTCTAGCTATCAGAGCAGTACCTGTAAAGAGCTTAAGTGTTCATGCCAGGAAAGAATGGGGAAAACAGCAGAATAAAATGTGTTATAGAGGCTGTCAATTTGCTGAGCCCACTACTGGCTTTCCCTGAGAATAAGATCAAAATTGGAAAGCTTAACTGGTCTCTGCACCTGTCATTTTCACCTAAGCTTCTCATTTAAAATTAATGGCTAAACTCACTCAATTGGTTTGGAATGGGCTGCCCAGGGAGATGGTGGAGTCACTGTCCCTGGAGCTGAGGGAGCTGGAGCACAGCTCTACGAGGAGATGCTGAGGGAGCTGGGGTTATTTAGCCTGGAGAAGAGGAGGCTCAGGGCAGACCTCATTGCTGTCTACAACTACCTGAAGGGAGGTTGTAGCCAGGTGGGGTTGGTCTCTTCTCCCAGGCAACCAGCAACAGAAGACGGGAAGACAGTCTCAAGTTGTGCCAGGGGAGGTATAGGCTGGATGTTAGGAGGAAGTTCTTCCCAGAGAGAGTGATTGGCATTGGAAACGTCTGCCCAGGGAGGTGGTGAGTCACCATCCCTGGAGGTGTTCAAGAAAAGACTGAATGGGGCACTTAGTGCTATTGACTAGGGCTGGGTGATAGGTTGGACTGGATGATCCTGGAGGTCTCTTCCAACCTGGCTTATTTTATTCTACTTTATTCTAAGATCTGTCAGATTTATTAAAGGGTTTGTAATGTGTTTCTTTATGGGATCTTGTAATGTTCTTCTTTCTCCAGTCTTGGATTGGTTGGACTGGATGATTTTGGAGGTCTCTTCCAACCTGGCTTATTTTATTCTATTCTAAGGTCTGTCAGATTTATTAAAGGGTTTGTAATGTGTTTCTTTATGGGTTCTTGTAATGTTCTTCTTTCTCCAGTCTTGGATTGGTTGGACTGGAGGTGTTCAAGAAAGGACTGGATGGGGCACTAGCCATTGGCTAGGGCTGGGTGATAGGTTGGACTGGATGATTCTGGAGGTCTCTTCCAACCTGGCTGATTCTATGATTTTACTTCCAAAGAAGCAACAATCACTGGTGGTTTATTCTTGGAAGCACATGCACTTGTTTGTGTATGGAACTCCTACTATCTGAAGTGCATTCACCAAGACACAGTATAGCTAATGCAAAGCAGCAAGGAACAAGTTTACTACCAGTCAGGGCTCAAGCCTGTATTACAGGGCTGTTGCCACCTTTAGCTCCTTACACATGCTCATCCATGTGTTTCTGGAGCACCCATCTACAGAGATGCAATCTGGAGCTATAGTTACTAACACAAACACAAACCACTCTTAATACCAAAGGGTGCCTCTTAAGGCCACATGGTATTTAAGAAAACAGAAGAGAAGCACAGACCATCTGTTACTGCAAGCTAAGTAACAATTATGTTATCTACACATAAGGGAAACAACCAAAAACTGAACCCTCATACACAATCATATGAAAACATCATTTATAGTGCCACCTTCATTACATTTTTCTTCCTTTTATATATATATATTTTTTTTTAATCCTCTGGTGTTGAAAACACTAAACAGTACAAAAGCCTTCCTATAAAATGAGAATTTGCTCTTTAGTAGCATTTTGCAGGAAAAAAGAAACAAGCCAAAGTTTTAAAAAATACCCATTCTGGATGTAAAAGTCTTAATATCAAATTTCTGACTACATACAAAAAGGAAATGAAAGACACATTTAAATGAAAGACACAGAAGGGCTGAGACATTTGTATTGATGCAGCAATTCACTGGAAGGGGAAAAAAAAGAAAAAAAGTAAGAGAACAAACAAACAAAAAGCCTCACGAGCACAAGTCATTTAACATTCCTTACCTTGGAACCTGTCAACATAGTACTCAGCATTTTTGTTCCTTTTCCAATACCAACCACTGCAAAGACAGGAGAAACAGCACTTCAAAACCAGGTCTGCAGTTCCCTTTTTCAGCATCATTCACTACTAAATATTCTTCTATGGCCTTTTGTGCTCTGTTAGCATATAGAGGCAACACTCATGAGAAAGTATCTCTGATGTTCAAACAACATATGACCAGTGAAAGGTGAAAAAAAAAAAAAAAACCTAAAGAAAACAAATAAGCTTCATCTATGGTTAAAAAAACTTTAATTCAACTCCTGGATTTATTTACCTTTTCATCGTATGGGTTGAGGTAATCGCAAGCACAAATCCAGGCTGGGCAGTGAGTGGCTGGAGCACAATCCTGCGGAGAGGGACTTGGGGGTGCTGGTGGACAAGAAGCTCAACATGAGGCAGCAGTGTGAACTTGCAGCCCAGAAAGCCAACCAGAGCCTGGGCTGCAGCAGGAGAAGTGTGGCCAGCAGGTCGAGGAAGGTGATTCTCCACCTATACTCCCCCTGGTGAGACCCCACCGGCATCCAGTTCTGGAGCCCCTATTACAAGAGGGATGTGGACATGCTGGAGTGTCTCCAAAAAAGGGACATGAGGATGCTCAGAGGGCTGCAGCACCTCTGCTATGAGGACAGACTGAAAGAGTTGGGGCTGTTCAGTCTGCAGAAGAGGAGGCTCCCAGGTGACCTTCTTGTGGCCTTCCAGTATCTGAAAGAGGCCAACAAAAAGGCTGGGAAGGGAATTTTTAGGCTGTCAGGTAGTGAGAGGACTAGGGGGAATGGAGCAAAGCTGGAGATGGGGAGATTCAGATTGGATGTGAGGAGGAAGTTTTTCAGCATGAGAGTGGTGAGAGCCTGGAATGGGTTGCCCAGGGAGGTGGCTGGGGCCACATCCCTGGAGGTGTTTGCAGCCAGGCTGGATGAGGCTGTGGGCAGCCTGATCTAGGGTAGGATGTCCCTGGGTGTGGGAGCAGGGGTTGGAAGTGGATGATCCTTGTGGTCCCTTCCAACCCTGACTGCTTCTATGATTCTATGATCACCAAAGAAGTGGATAGTGCAATTAACTGTATCTCTCATTTGATGAAAGCTGTGGCTCACTAATAATGATTCCAGCCTTAACTGTAACTGAACAGGTCTTTTAAAGGTTGGCAGTGACCAAGAGTAATACAACCAAGACAGCACAATGAAATCCTCTGTCAGGCTTAGGGCATGATAATAAAATAATCAAAAGGTCCAACTGTCTCTGTCAAAAAAATCTTTTATAGCTGAGCCTTCCAATTACTGTGTATGCACTGTGCCTTTTCTACTTTAAACCACAATTCTGCAAAACAGCCCTCAGTCAGCTTTTCCCAGAAAATGAGCTCTACTTTCAAGCCTTTCACAAGGTGCTTGTCCTGAATATGTGTTCCTAGTGGTTTCCTCCACATATGGCAATCCAAAGGAACAAGGAACATTTTACAAGGAAATAAGTTTCATGTACTAACTACAGTGAATATGTAACTGCTTATATCTATCATCTTAATAAAACCTCAGGAGCTAAGGGAGATGCAGGAAATCCGTTCTCTTGTTAACTAGGAGCCAGTAGAAAAAGCATTTAGAAGGCAACAGAAACCCCTGGAAAAGTAGTGACCTGGCAAAGAAGAACTGAATACAGGTGAAATTAGAGCAATGAAAGAAACATGGAGAAAGAGGCAAATAGTTTGAATCATAGAATCAGTCAGGGTTGGAAGGGACCACAAGGATCAGCTAGTTCCAACCCCACTCCCATGCCCAGGGACACCCTACCCTAGATCAGGCTGCCCACAGCCTCATCCAGCCTGGCCTTAAATACCTCCAGGGGTGGGTTCTCAACCACCTTCCTGGACAACCCATTCCAGGCTCTCACCACTCTCACATTGAAAAACTTCCTCCTCACATCCAGTCTGAATCTCCTCACCTTCAGCTTTGCTCCAGATCCATCACTGTGGTGGTTCAGCAGTTACCTGCCTCCCCCCACTACCCTTTGAAATAACCCAGGCTAGGACTTATTCAGCTGGAAGTTAATAAATGAAGCTTTATATTTACAGCATTGCACAATATATATAAGCAGATATTTACAATGTATAGCAGATATTTACAGATATGTACAGTAAAAAGGTAATACAGAAACACCACAGCCCTCCCAGAATCAAAAGCCCTAAGAGGGGTCACCAACTACCCCTACCACCTTCCCCAATCTTATCTCATACTCAGCTAATGCAGCAGATAGGCGAAGGTAGATCAGCCAGGGGGGTTAGCAGTAGGAAAAGAAGTTAGTGGAATTATTCAGAATCAGCTACAAAAGGCAGGGAGAAAGGAGACATGCAAGGAGCAGTCACAGCCCCAGAGAGGTCTGAAGCAGTCTGACTTATCTATATTTGGCTTACAACTCTTAAAACATTTTTTTTTCTTTCTCATTAGAGCTCTGAGGGAAGTAGCATTGTCAGTGCTTTCCTCTCAGCCTATAGTCTAATTTCTCATTCAAATCCTCCAATTAGTTCAAACCAGCACTCATCACAGTTCTCATACCTTGCAATATGCCATGTACTATACTCTGAAAATTAATGGATCCTTCTGTCCTCACTGTTTTCCCCTAGAAGTCACTGCAGGTTTACTCTACCACCAGCGCAGTTCTTTTTCCAATTCCTAAAATTATTAATCCCTATCTTTTAGGCAAAAAATAGTGTTTCCCTTAAAATCTGACTTTTAAGTCTTGGAATATTTGACCAGTGACATCCAGAACCTCAACTTCAAAAATTGCATAGAAGTAATCATAACTTAGCTGTAGATCATAGAACTGTGTCGCCTGTGCTTGATGGCTTCACATAAAAGCATCTTAAGCCTCATCTCTTTCCTTGTTTTAGTTGCACACTTTTAGATGCACCCAAAGTTTCCTATCTAATTTTCATTCCATCTCTAACTCTATAGACAAAATACCTGTGCTGTGATGCTTCCCAATCATTATACTCTGAGCCTCATTAGATTGCTTCATATCCCCAGAGAAGGGCCACGAGGATGCTCAGAGAGCCTGGAATGGGTTGCCCAGGGAGGTGGTTGTGGCCAGCTCCCTGGAGGTGTTTGCAGCCAGGCTGGATGAGGCTGTGGGCAGCCTGATCTAGGGTAGGGTGTCCCTGGGCATGGCAGAGGGGTTGGAGCTAGATGATCCTTGTGGTCTCTTCCAACCCTGACTGATTCTATGATTCTATATTCTCAATTACTTCTCTTTTTCCTGGGGCTTTTAGTCACACATGTCCTTGTGCTTGAGCTTTTGCATGCTTTCAGTTCAGCCTGTTCCTGTCACATTTGCCAGACAGGGAAGAGCTGCAGCAAGTCTGAGAAAAGGAGATAAGCACACAGTAAAACTTCACAACTGAGCATTTTTTTCTTCTGCAACGTGGTGGCATCACCAACCCTTCGACACAACTGCTGAGCTGAAAATAGCTGAAAAGTGTCAAGAGGTTGGATAATTTTAAAGGCAGTGAATGCTTTTGTGAACAAGACACTAACAATTTTCCCCATTAATTGCAGCCAGCCCCTGTGTAGTATGCAAGGTAGCATAAACTCAACTTGCCAGCCCATCGAGTGTAACAAGGTTTAACTGAATTTTTAATTGTTACTGTTACATCTTCTACTACAGAAGCATAATTAATAAATGCCATGTAGCAACAAGCCATATCTTCACAGTTCCCACTGTCCAGCATGAAAACTAGAACCAGAACTGTAGATCAATATTGAAAGAAAATATATTCACTGAAACTTCTTTACAGGAACTTTTTTGCTGTAAGGGTCTCAGAGCACTGGAACTGGCTGCCCAGAGAGATTGTGGAGTCAACTCCTCCGGAGACTTTCAAGTGTTTTTACTGTTTTACTCCACATATGGCAATCCAAAGGAACAAGGAACATTTTACAAGGAAATCAGTTTCATCTACTAACTACAGTGAATATGTAACTGCTTACATCTATCATCTTAATAAAACCTCAGGAGCTAAGGGAGATGAGGAAATCAGTTCTCTTGGTAACTAGGAGCCAGTAGCAAAAGCATCAAATTGACAATGTTAAAAAAAAAAAAACAAAAACAAAACCAAATAGAATCATAGAATCAGCCAAGGTTGGAAGGGACCACAAGGATCACCTAGTTCCTCCTCACATCCAGTCTGAATCTCCCCACCTACAGATTTGCTCCATTCCCCCTAGTCCTCTCACTTCCTGATAGCCTCAAAAGTCCCTCCCCAGCTTTTTCTGTAGGCCTCCTTCAGACACTGGAAGGCCACAAGAAGGTCACCTGGGAGCCTCCTCTTCTCCAGACTGAAAAGCCCCAACTCTCTCAGTCTGTCCTCATAGCAGAGGTGCTGCAGCCCTCTGAGCATCCTCGTGGCCCTTCTCTGGACACACTCCAGCATGTCCACATCCCTCTTGTAATAAGGGCTCCAGAACTGGATGCAGTACTCCAGGTGGGGTTTCACCAGTGCTGAGTAGAGGGGGAGAATCACCTCCCTTGACCTGCTGGCCACACTTCTCCTGATGCAGCCCAGGATCTGTTTGGCTTTCTGGGCTGCAGCTGCACACTGCTGGCTCATGTTGAGCTTCTCTTCCACCAGCAACCTGAGTCCTTCTCCTCAGGGCTGCTCTCCAGCCAGTCACTGCCCAACTTGTATTTGTGCTTGGGATTGCCTCAACCCAGCTGTAGGACCTTGCACTTGGTCTTGTTGAACCTCCTGAGGTTGGCTTGTGCCCACCTCTGCAGCCTGTCCAGGTCCCTCTGGATGCCATCCCTGCCCTCCAGTCTGTCTGCTGTACCACACAGCTTGGGGTCATCAGCAAACTTGCTGAGGCTGCACTCAATGCCTTTGTCCATGTCACCCACAAAGATGTTGAACAAGACTGTTCCCAGGACTAATCCCTGAGTGTCTCTGCTTGTCACTGGTCTCCACTTGGACATGGAGCCACTGACAGCCACTCTTTGGGTGTGGTCATCAAGCCAGTTCTTTATCCATCTGGTGGTCAACCCATCAAACCCATGTTCCCCCAGCTCGGAGACCAGGATGTGGTGCAGGACAGTGTCAAAGGCTTTGCTCAGGTCCAGGTAAATGACATCAGTTGCTGAAGGACTCCGTTTCTTACTGGTCTCCACTTGGACATGGACCCACTGACAGCCATGGACAATGCAAAATGTGCAACCCGTGGACATTGCAAAATGTGACATTCTTGAGCTAGAAGAAAGCACAGAGACATTTTCCTGTGCTGTGTGGCTGTTCACTGGAGAAAGCTGTGTATATTGCTTTCACTCAGACCTTCCCTTCAGGCATGCTACTACTGCTCATTGTGGAAAGTCAACAGCATTGATCCACAGGAAAAGCAAAAAAAAAAAATCACTTGTACTTCTTAATTGCTTCTCTGACTGCTCTCTGGTATCCAGCAGTCTCCCAAGCTTGCTCCCATGGCATGAGAAAAAGTACTCGGGCTTGATGTGCTTGATAAAGACAGAGAAATGCATCACCTTAATATGATGTGGATCGATTGAAAAAAGGCCCAGGATCTTTCATTGCACTGCCATAGAAAACACACAGAGAAAAAAAATCAATGGTGGCTGGATTAGAAGGGACAGAACTGGAGAGGAATGGGGAAGGGAGAGTGTCCAGATTTCAAGAGGATTTCTTGGAGAAGAAAATGAGAGAGAGTAGGTCACAGAAGGAAGATACTCAGAAAACTTGTGCTGCTTTTTGGGGTAGGGTGGTGAGGCAGAAAATTTTCTTTCCTCATGGACAGTAGCATAATACAGATATTTATTTTTTGAAACCTCTAGTCTTTTTTTGACTCATACTGCTATATCCCAAACTGGGATCTCTGTAACTTTTGCTCACGGGGATTAGTGGATGTGGAGCCTTAATCACTGTGTCAAGTGTACTGCACGTAAGTGAGCAGTGCTTTTAATCAGAAAGTACCCATTATTTTTATACAATACAAAATCAAATCTATATAATATGCCTTTATTTTTAGATAATATACATCTGTCTTTTTCCTACCTACAGTAAATGTAGATGAGGAAGAACCTTGGGAGAAGCGAGTGAAAGGCAGTTTAAATGCCATGTGGTATGTGGTGGCCCTGCACTGGGGCCTGGAGCAGCTGCTGCCTGAGAGTGTGTGGTGGGAGCTGGGACTCAGCTTCTACTTCTCAATGTTACAACTCCTATTTTAGATACAAGAGGCAAAGAACTCTAGGTCAAGTTCACAAAATCATAGGATGTTAGGGTTTGGAAGGGACCCAAGGAGATCATCGAGTCATAGAATCATAGAATGGTTTAGGTTGGAAGGGACCTCAAAGATCATCCAGTTCCAACCCCCCCCTATGCCATAGGCAGGGACCCCTCCCACTAGATCAGGACACTCAAGACCTCATCCAGCCTGGCCTTCAACCCCTCCAGGGAGGGAGCAGCCACAACCTCCCTGGGCAACCTGTGCCAGTGTCTCACCACCCTCACTGTAAAGAACTTTATCCTAACATCCCGTTTAAATCTCCCCTCTGCCAGTTTGAACCCATTCCCCCTCATCCTGTCATTACAAGAACTTGTGAATAGTCCCTCCACAGCCTTCCTGTAGGCCCCCTTCAGATACTGTAAGGTTGCTATAAGGTCTCCTTGAAGATTTCTCATCTCCAGGCTGAAAAGCCCCAACTCTCTCAGCCTGTCCTCATAGCAGAGCTGCTGCAGCCCTCTGA
>VWZI01001708.1:7262-23812 GCA_013396835.1 Psilopogon haemacephalus | reverse complement strand
CCCCCAGGTCCTGTTCCTCAGAGCTGCTCTCAGCCATTCCCCACCCAGCCTGGAGTTGTGCTTGGGATTGCACCCACCCAGGTGCAGGACCTTACACTTGGCCTTGTTGAATGCCCTGAGGTTGGCCTGGGCACAGCTCTGCAGCCTGTGCAGCTCCCTCTGGATGGATCCCTGCCCTCTAGCAAGTCGACTGTGCCACACAGCTTGGTGCCAGCTGCACACTTGCTGAGGCTGCACTGATTCCTCTGTCCATGGCACTGACAAAGATGTTAAACAGCACTGATCCACGTTAAAAAAATCTTTAAGGTGGCTCCAACCTTGCCACAATGAACCAACCAGCAGAGCAGGTTATTTGTAATGTCAGAATCTAGAAGGGCTTTATTTGTGCTGCAGTGCAAAGAGATGTTTGGATATAGCTGGAGAGGCTGTTGGCCTGGTGAGGGACCTCAGCCAGGTGTTCACCGTGCTCTGCCCATGCCTCTGAGCATCACAATGAGCTGCTTTGCTCCTGGCTGCTCTAAGTAAAATAAGGAGCAAAAGTTGTTAATATTTTCTCCCTAAAGCTGAGACAGAACTTAACCACGTGGGGCTGTGTTTCTGGGATAGGTTTGCACAGGTCAAATGATGCTTGTGCTTAGGTGTGGTTATGTGAGGGGAGCAACCCAAAACTGAATAGGATAGAATAGGATGGAATAGAATAGGATGGAATAGAATAGGATGGAATAGAATAGGATGGAATAGAATAGGACGGAATAGAATAGGACGGAATAGAATAGGACGGAATAGAATAGGACGGAATAGAATAGGACGGAATAGAATAGGACGGAATAGAATAGGACGGAATAGAATAGGACGGAATAGAATAGGACGGAATAGAATAGGACGGAATAGAATAGGACGGAATAGAATAGGACGGAATAGAATAGGACGGAATAGAATAGGACGGAATAGAATAGGACGGAATAGAATAGGACGGAATAGAATAGGACGGAATAGAATAGGACGGAATAGAATAGGACGGAATAGAATAGGACGGAATAGAATAGGACGGAATAGAATAGGACGGAATAGAATAGGACGGAATAGAATAGGACGGAATAGAATAGGACGGAATAGAATAGGACGGAATAGAATAGGACGGAATAGAATAGGACGGAATAGAATAGGACGGAATAGAATAGGACGGAATAGAATAGGACGGAATAGAATAGGACGGAATAGAATAGNCCTTCAGATCCTGGAAGGCCACAAGAAGGTCACCTGGGAGCCTTCTCTTCTCCAGACTCAACAGCCCAAACTCTTTCACTCTGTGCTCATAGCAGAGGTGCTGCAGCCCTCTGAGCATCCTCACGGGCCTTCTCTGGACACCTCCAGCATGTCCACATCCCTCTTGTCCCAGGGGCTCCAGATCTGTATGCAGTACTCCAGGTGGGGTCTCAGCAGGGTGGAGTAGAGGGGGAGAATCACCTCCCTGTCCCTGCTGGCCACACTTCTCCTGATGCAGCCCAGGATCTGCTTGGCCTTCTGGGCTGCAAGGGTCCTTAATGCGAAATAAACACACAGGAGATTGCAGCCTACTTCTTAAGGGGTGCAGAACTCTACTGCAATTTGTTCTTGCTAGCTTGGAAACCCAGGATAAAACTACAGCTCAGTCAACACTGATTTTTCTGAGCATCTGGAGTCTCAGCAGGGTGGAGTAGAGGGGCAGAATCACCTCCCTGGCCCTGCTGGCCACACTGCTCCTGATGCAGCCCGGGACAGACGAAGCAAATGCACATCTGGAGTTTGTTTTGTTGCCTCAGGTACAACTCAACCATCCATCAGCTCTTCGAGAGGAAGACAAAAAACTCCGCCAACATGGTGAACGGTTTGGCCAACAACACCGAGATGGACGACAACAGCAACTGCGATGCCACCGTGGTGTTGCTAAAGAAAGGTAACTGTTCCAGTAAGTCACCTTGCTTGCTTGCATCCTTCTGAATGTTCTCAAGTGGGTCATGGGGACTGCTTCTGTCTCGTCAGCCAGCAGACAGGCGGGGAGGTGGCCCTTTTCCTACATTCATCCGAAGGTTTGCGTTGGAAGAGACCACTGAAGGTCATCTGTTGTCAACCTCCCATCCACCCCCTTGGGCAACCCATTCCAGGCTCTCACCACTCTCACACTCAACAACTTCCTCCTCACCTCCGATCTGAATCTCTACCTCCAGCTTTGCTCCATTCCTCCTAGTCCTGTCACTACCTCACAGCCTAAAAAGTCCCTCCCCAGCTTTTCTGTAGCCCCCTTCAGATCCTGGAAAGCCACAAAAAGGTCACCTGGGAGCCTCCTCTTCTCCAAACTGCACAGCCCCAACTCTTTCAGTCTGCTGTTAATCAAAGTGCCCGAGGAAGGAAGGTGAAAGAATTGCTTCATTTTCCTGCAGCTTGTTGCTGTGTTTCACTGGAGGCCCAGGCAGGCAGCAGGCACTGCTGCATGCACCAGTCAGTAGCATGGGCTCACAAGCAGCTCCCATTGCAGCAGCTTGTGATGGTTTGGGAGGTACCTGCTCCTCCCTCCCTCCACTTTTGAATTCACCCAGACTAGACTCAGCCAGCTGGAAGTTAAGGGCTGAAGCTTTATATTCACAGCTCAGCACAATATGCAAGCAGAGATTTGCAAGATATTACAAATATTTGCAGCTATATAGGGAAATATACAAGTGAAAAATAGTAGGGAAACACAACAGCCCTCCCAGACATCAGACTCCCCTAGAGGGGTTCCCAACCACCCTTCCATCTTCTCTTCACCCTCCAGCTTTATCCCAGAATCTGCCTTACATGCAAGGTGAATTGGAAAGATCAGTGAAGGGGGTTAGAAGCAGAATTGATTAGTTTGTAGAATCATAGAATGGTTTAGGTTGGAAGGGACCTCAAAGCTCAGCCAGTTCCAACCCCCCTGTGCCATAGGCAGGGACACCTCCCACTAGAACAGGTCGCTCAAGACCTCATCCAGCCTGGCCTTGAACACCTCCAGGAAGGGAGCAGCCACAACCTCCCTGGGCAATCTGTGCCAGTGTCTCACCACCCTCACTGAAGAACTTCCTCCTAACATCCAGTTTCAATCTCCCCTCAGCTGGTTTAAACCCATTCTCCCTCATCCTGTCATTACAAGACCTTGTAAATAGTGTCCTCCCCCCAGCCCACCTGTAGGCCCCTTCAGATATTGGAAGGCTACTCTAAGGTCTCCTGGAAGCCTTCTCTTCTCCAGGCTGGGCTACACAGATCCAAGCAGAAGCCAAAGAGAGAGAGAAAGAGAGAGACCAACAGACACCACAGACAGAGCCACGCTGTCTTATCTGTATTTTTGTCCTTACTTTTATACATCTCAGCACACCTGTGAGTGAAGTGGACATCACCATTGTTTTCCTTTCACAGCCTATAATCTAGTTTTTCTCATTAAAATACTCCAGTTAGCCTCAAACCAGCACACAGGTTCAGACACTGCTCTTTGTTTCCTGTGTCCTTTTCTGAACACACAACCAAAAAGAATCAGAAGAATTTCTATGTTTTTGGGCAGTTTCCCCCAGGTGCCAGGCATGGAAAAAGCCACAAGCAAAAGCTGTTTGGCTGTTTTGACTTAGTTGAATGTGGATGATACTACTTACCTACCCTGATCCATGGAAACCTTCTCCATCAGGAAAAAAAAAGAAAACAAAAACCAAAGCAAAACAAAACAAAAAAACACCCGAAAATCCTGGGAGCCTCCTCTCCTCCAGACTGCACAGCCCCAACTCTTTCAGTCTATCCTCATAGCTGAGGTGCTGCAGCCCTCTGAGCATCCTTGTGGCCCTTCTCTGGACACCTCCAGCATGTCCACATCCCTCTTGTCCTAGAGGCTCCAGAACTGGATGCAGTACTCCATGTGGGGTCTCAGCAGGGTGGAGTAGAGGTGGAGAATCACCTCCCTGGCCCTGCTGGCCACACTGCTCCTGCTGCAGCTCAGCCTCTGCTTGGCTTTCTGGGCTGCAAGTGCACACTGCTGGCTCATGTTGAGCTTCTTATCCACCAGCACCCCCAAGTCCCTCTCCTCAGGGCTGCTCTCCAGCCAGTCCCTGCCCAGCCTGGATTTGTGCTTGGCATTGCCTTGACCCAGCTGCAGGACCTTGCCCTTGGCCTTGTTGAATTTCATGAGGTTGGCCTGGATTTATTTGTTTATTTGTTTGTTGTAATTATTTATTTATTTATCTGGTCATCTCCCAAGCAAGCATCACCTCACACCCACTTTTAAAGCCACATTTTAAAAGAACCTAGGCTCTGGTTGGCTTCCAGGGCTGCAAGTGCACACTGCTTCCTCATCTTCAGCTTCTCCTCCACCAGCACCCCCAAGTCCCTCTCCTCAGGGCTGCTCTCCAGCCACTCACTGCTTGGGATTGCCTCGACCCAGATGCAGGACCTTGCACTTGGTCTTGTTAAACCTCCTGCGGTTGGCTTATGCCCACCTTTGCAGCCTGTCCAGGTCCCTCTGGGTTTATTTCTGTATTACTTTTACCTTGTATATAGTTGCACACAATTATCAATATCTGTTATCTGAATGGGGCCTACAGGAAGGCTGGGGAGGGACTGTTCACAAGGTCTTGTAATGAGAGGACGAGGGGGAATGGGTTCAAACTGGCAGAGGGGAGATTTGAACTGGATGTTAGGAGGAAGTTCTTCACAGTGAGAATGATGAGATGCTGGAACAGGTTGCCCAGGGAGGTTGTGGCTGCTCCCTCCCTGGATGTATTCAAGGTCAGGCTGGATGAGGTCTTGAGGGACCTGTTCTAGTGGGAGGTGTCCCTGCCTATGGCACAGGGGGGTTGGAACTGGCTGATCTTTGAGGTCTCTTCCAACCTAAACCATTCTATGATTCTATGATTTATGGTTGCAAATTGTGCCACACTGTACATAGTCACTGCCCAGCCTGGTGGAGCAGAGAGGACAGCTGCTGGCTGAAGCCCTCAATTTCTCTTTCTTTTCCTTGGCTGCAGGAAATTTCCACCGCAAAGCCTCGGTGATTATGGTGGATGAGCTGCTCTCTGCCTACCCACACCAGCTCTCCTTCTCTGAGGCTGGGCTGAGGATCATGATCACCAGCCACTTCCCTCCCAAAACTCGTCTCTCCATGGCCAGCCGCATGCTGATCAATGAGGTATGGCTTTTCTCTCCCCTTACTTTCCCTCCTCCTCCTCCTCCTAAAGTTTGCTTTTTTTCCACTCTAGCAGCATTTGGGTTGAGATGGAAGTCTTGTGTGCCTTCTGGAAACTTCTGGAACTCTTGTCTTCTTCTGGATCCCAGATTTACTCCAGGTTGGATGAGGCCTTGAGCGACCTTTTTTAGTGGGAGGTGTCCCTGCCTGTGTTGGGGGGTTGGAACTGGATGAGCTTTGAGGTCCCTTCCAAGCTAAACCATTCTACAATAATCAAGTCAGTGCCAGAAGAGTATCATAGAATCATAGAATGGTTTAGGTTGGAGTTCTGTGATTCTGTGATAGTCAAGTCAGTGCCAGAAGAGTATCATAGAATCATAGAATGGTTTAGGTTGGAATTCTATGATTCTGTGATAATCAAGTCAGTGCCAAAAAGAGTATCATAGAATCACAGAATGGTTTAGGTTGGAGTTTTGTGATTCTATGATAATCAAGTCAGTGCCAGAAGAGTATCACCAAATGGTTTAGGTTGGAAGAGACCTCAAAGCTTATCCAGTTCCAACCCCCCTGTGCCATAGGCAGGGACAACTCCCACTTGAAGAGGTCTCTTTGGCCTCATCCAATCTGGCCCGAAACACCTCCACGGAAGGAGCAGCCACAACCTCTCTGGGCAACCTGTGCCAGTGTCTCACCATCCTCACTGTAAAGAACTTCCTCCTAACATCCAGTTTCCATCTCTCCTCTGCCAGTTTAAACCCATTCCTCCTCATCCTGTCATTACAAGACCTTGTGAATAGTCCCTCCCCAGCCTTCCTGTAGGCCCCTTTCATCCCTTGCTAGCTGTCCCCACGCGAAGCAAGTTTCAAGTTGTGGTTATGTTACCTTCAGCTGTTAGCTGCATCCGGAGGTGCCTCCTCATTCATCTGATATAGAATCATAGAATGGTTTAGGTTGGAAGAGACCTCAAAGCTCATCCAGTTCCAACCTCCCTGTGCCATAGGCAGGGACACCTCCCACTAGAACAGGCTGCTCAAGGCCTCATCCAACCTGGCCTTGAACACCTCAGGGAAGGAGCAGCCACAAGTTTCAAGTTGTGGTTATGTTACCTTCAGCTGTTAGCCGTGCCTGGAGGTGCCTCCTGCGTTCATCTGACCTGACTTGTCACTGGCACTTACTTAATAACCTGGTACCCCATGGAGTCTGCACTTAGTCTTGTGGTACTGATGGAGTCAGTTCTCCAACCCCTGGTTCTTCTCTTGTGGGAGAGATTTATTTGTGTGAGATTTATCTGGTCATCCCCCAAGCAGGCATCATCTCACCCCCACTTTCAAAGCCGCTCTTTTAAAGAACCCAGCACGTTTCTTTCTCTTTTCCACCTCCACCCTTTCTCTTCCAAAAGAGAGCAAGGATTTTGTGTCTGTGCTTGCAGAGACAGAGGCTGATCAACAGCAGGACTTACACCAACGGTGAGTCAGAGGTAGCCATCAAGATTCCTATCAAGCACGTGGTGGAGAACGGAACAGGTCCCAGCAACTCCGCCGAGCGGGGCGTGAACGGCACCCGGCGGGACGAGGACATAGCCGAGGCTGGGAACGAGACAGAGAACGAGAATGAGGACAATGAGAACAATGAAAACGACGAGGAAGAGGAAGAGGATGACGATGATGATGACCACGAAGGGCCGTACACACCTTTTGACCTGCCCAGTAAGGAGCTTCTGGGTTTGTGTTGTTCCAGAATGCGAAACTCAGCTTGGGTGCGCCAGAAAGCATCGCAGATGTGCGTTGAGGCTGAAGGGTTTCTGAGGGCACCTCCTAGTGTGGTTTGTGGTCTTTGAGGGACTGGGAAGCAACAGGGACTTCTCAGGATATAGGCTCCTGGGCTTCAGGTGCCACTGCTGTAGCTCATGTCTTGGCCCAGTGCTGCTGTTGCTGTCAGAGGGGAGAGTCAGCAATCTCCACTGGGTGGGTTCCTACCCCAAAACCTGAGTCATCTCCTGGAGAGGTCTTTATTTCTCTGTTGACTGAGGAGGAAGCTGAGGATGAAGGGGCTGCTGGCAAGGTGCCAGAATGCAGGTCAGATGCTCCTGTTTCTAGGCCTTGCCTATGCTGGGAAGTGAAGTGTGCTCTTACCTCAGTGGCAAGGTGTGGTGCTAGCAGAGACAAGGCAGTGGTGGTGCTGATGTGGAGCAGGGGGAAAAAAGGAGGTGCTGGATGCCTCTCCTTGCTGCTGTTCGTTAGGCACAGCCAGGGTGTCTTCTTCCTCTTCCTGCCTTAGAAAGTCAGAACATCTGTGGCTTGGATGTGCCTTGGGTGGCTGAGCACTATGCTTGTGAGATGGAGATCTCCTTTTTGCACCCTGAAATGAAAAACATTCTGGACTAAGACAAGAATTGTGATTGTTGCCCCCCTTTTTTTCCCTCCTTTTCTTGTTTTACAGCTGGCAAGATAGAAATCTTGAAGTGGCTCTTCACGTGGCCACTGAGTTTTGTCCTGTACTTCACAGTGCCCAACTGTAACAAACCCCACTTGGAAAAATGGTTCATGGTTACCTTTGCTTCTTCTACCCTCTGGATTGCAGCTTTCTCCTACATGATGGTATGGATGGTGAGTACCAGCTAGAGCAGGAACCACAGCCTGGGACAGGCAACAGAAAGTAGGTTTTGTCAGCTTAGAATCATAGAATGGTCCTGGTTGGAAGAGACCTCAAAGCTCAGCCAGTTCCAACCCCCCTGTGCCATAGGCAGGGACACCTCCCACTAGATCAGGATGCTGAAGACCTCATCCAGCCTGCCTTAGAATCACAGAATCATGAATGGTTTAGGTTGGAAGAGACCTCAAAGATCATCCAGTTCCAATCCCCCTGTGCTATAGGCAGGGACACCTCCCACTAGAATAGGTCACTCAAGGTCTCATCCAACCTGGCCTCAGAATCATAGAATGGTTTTGGTTGGAAGAGACCTCAAAGCTCATCCAATTCTAACCCCCCAGGTGCCATAGGCAGGGACACCTCCCACTAGAACAGGTCACAGAATCACACAATGGTTTAGGTTGGAAGAGATCTCAAAGCTCAGCCAAATTACTGTCCTCAAATCATTGTCCTAGCATTCATGCTCTGATTCAGCAATGGATGGTGGATTAATGTTCTTTTTCACCTAACTCACACCTAAACAGAATCCCGTAGTGGTTGGAAGGGAATCTCTGAATTATAAAATCATAGAATCATAGAATGGCTTATGTTGGAAGGGACCTCAAAGCTCAGCCAGTTCCAACCCCTCCTGTGCCATAGGCAGGGACACCTCCCACTAGAACAGGTCACTCAAGGCCTCATCCAATCTGGCTTTGAACACCTCCAGGGAGGGAGCAGCCACAACCTCCTTGGGCAACCTGTTCCAGTGTCTCACCAACCTCCCTGCAAACAAATTCCTCCTAATATCCACTTCCAATCTCCCCTCTGCCAGTTTAAACCCATTCCTCCTCATCCTCTCATTACAAGACCTTGTGAACAGTCCCTCCCCAGCCCTCCTGTAGCCCCCTTCAGATACTGGAAGGCTACTCTAAGGTCTCCTGGAAGCCTTCTCTTCTCCAGGCTGAAAAGCCCCAACTCTTCTCAGCCTGTCCTCAGAGCAGAGCTGCTCAAGCTCTCTGATCATCCTCATGGCCCTCCTCTGGACTCTCTCCAACATTTCCATGTCTTTCTTGTGCTGGGGGCTCCAGAACTGCACACAGTATTCCAGGTAGGGTCTGAGGAGAGCAGAGCAAAGAGGCAGAATCCCCTCCCTTGCCCTGCTTGCCCACAGCTGCTCTTGCTGCAGCCCAGGACATGGTTGGCTGTCAAAAACAATCTTAATTGCCTTCAGAATTCATTCTTGTGCTACATGTAAAACCAAGTGCCAGGCTTTTCCTCTTGAGCTACTCAAAGCAGTTACAGAAAAGGGAGGGGTTGTTTTGCTTTGGTTTCCATGACTGGTGTCACTCTCAACAGGAAATAGGAAGTTAGTTGTTTTCTTCCACTTCTTTATCTGCTAGGAGGAGGTGTTTTTAAAGAAAAAAAAAAGAAAAAAAAAAACTCTCTCAACGTTCCATAGTTGAAATAACAGACCCAGGGGGGCACTGTGCCACTTTTCACATACGATTCACAATTCTGGGAGTGTGCTTCAGGGAGTTCAGCAGAGCAATCAGATGTGGCTAATAGGAAATGGACAGCATTAGACAAAGGCATCCAAAACCTAAACACTGCAGCCAATTTGAAGAGCGCTAATATATCCCCTTGGCATGGCCAAGGGGAGAGGAAATGAAAGGTGTCTCCCCTCTGCCCATGAGAATTGTTTGTTGTCACCTGGGGATATGTGGCTGTATGTACAGCATTTGCACAGCATCATCAAACGTGGGGATGGTTTGGTGCCTGTTTAGTTAACATTTTATAGTGATGCCACAAAAGAGGGCCATGAAGATGGGTCAGAGGCTTGGAGCACCTCTGCTAAGAGGACAGGCTGAGAGAGTTTGGGCTCTGCAGCCTGGAGAAGAGAAGGCTGCCAGGAGACCTTATACTAGCCTTCCAGCAAGAGAAGCGTTGCCAGCAGGGCAAGGGAGGGGATTCTGCCCCTTTGTTTTGCTCTCCTCAGACCCCACCTGGAGTACTGTGTGCAGTTCTGGAGCCCCCAGCACAAGAAGGGTATGGAAACGTTGGAGAGAGTCCAGAGAAGGCCACGAAGATGGTGAGAGGGCTGCAGCAGCCCTGCTATGAGGACAGGCTGAGAGAGTTGGGGCTTTTAAGCCTGGAGAAGAGAAGGCTTCTAGGAGACCTTGTAGTAGCCTTCCAGTATCTGAAGGGGGCTACAGGAGAGCTGGGGAGGGACTAATCACAAGGTCTTGTAATGACAGGATGATGAGGAATGCGTTTGAACTGTCAGAGGGGAGACTGAAACTGGATATTGGGAGGAAGTTGTTTGCAGTGAGGGTGGTGAGACACTGGCACAGGTCGCCCAGGGAGGTTGTGGCTGCTCCTGCCCTGGAGATGTTCAAGGCCAGGTTGGATGAGTCCTTGAATGACCTGTTCTAGTGGGAGGTGTCCCTGCCTATGGCACAGGGGGGTTGGAACTGGCTGAGCTTTGAGGTCCCTTCCAACATAAAGCATTCTATGATTCTATGCCTGCAAACTTCAGCAGAGATCAGGTAGGCAGGGTAGTGAGCCTCCATGTCTTCCCTTTTCCTGCTTAGTGTCAGGAAAATTGTGGATAAAAGGCCATAAGAGTATGGGCAGGATCTATTCCAAAATCAACATAGTTTATTCATTTTGATATTTATCAATCTCACCACAGACCATAATTTTAAGAAATAATAGGTTCTTTGCACAGTCATGGACCTTAAATATTACACAGAGGGGGAAACAGACAACCTAGAACACTTCAGAAATAACTTCCTGAGTAACATTACAAACTATTTTGGTAAGAGATTCTTGCAGCCAATATACTGCTCGCCCTCGAGGGAGACCCAAGAGGCTCCTTTCTGCTGAGGGGGGAGGCACAATACAATTCAATTATAGAGAGGGTCATGAATATTTACTCACTAAATATTATCTCTGGATTCCCAGGGCTAACTACAGTTTCCAGACAGTACTCAAACACTTGAAGGGAGTTCTGTGGGTGTCTTGATAGCCATTGAGAGGCTTCTAGATTTTCCCAGTCTCTAACAGGGTGATGGGAGAGAGGCAGACAATCTCTGGCCTGATCCTGGTTCCTCTTGCACTCCAGACTTGGCATGGATGCTTGCAGAGGTGCAGGCAGGCTGTCTTGCACCCTGTCTTGAGTACTGTGTTCAGTTTTGGGCTCCCCATTTTAATAGGGACAGGGATCTGCTGAACAGGATGTAGTGGAGGGATACAAGGGTGATGAGGGGACTGGAACACTGCCTGATGAGGAGAGGCTGAGGGACCTGGGGCTGCTTAGTCTGGGGAAAAGAAGACTGAGAGGGGATGTAATAAATGTTTATAAATATCTGAGGACTGGTCAGGAGTGAGGGGGACAGGCTCTGCTCACATGCTCCACGTGATGGGACAGGGAACAATGGATTTAAGTTGCAGCATAGGAGGTTCTGCCTCAACACAAGGGGGAACTTCTTTGCTGTAAGGGTCACAGAGAACTGGCACAGGCTCCCCAGAGAGGTTGTGGAGTCTCCTTCTCTGGAGCCTTTCAAGGCCTGTCTGAATGTGTTCCTCTGTGACCTGAGCTGGATTGTGTGGTCCTGCTCTGGCAGGTGGGTTGGACTCAGTGATCTCTTTGAGTCCCTTCCAACCCTTAACATCCTGTGATCCTGTGATGTGCAGAGAACACAATGTCAGTGGCACTTCTCACCACGTTGTGAGCCACTTAATGCCTTCTCATGGTAAACTTGAGACAGGATAAGTTTCCAGGAAGTCAAAGCAAAGCTTGTACATCAAAGCTAAGCTGGTTCTGAAGCATGAGGCAGAGCAGAACACACTGAGGCAAAGCAAAGCACATTGTCAGAGCAGAGCCCCCTGCCTGCAACTCAGCTCCATTTATATGGTTTGCCCGAGTGCAAAGGCTCCTTTGGCCAAGAGATTCACCAATCAGAATGGCATTGGCCAAACTGACCACATTAGGTGACCCCAGGGCTTGCTTACCCTTATTTGGGCAAGAAACTCACAAGTGCATAAACACCTGTGGGTACCTGTTTATCACTTTGAGAGGGGACATAATGGCCCAAGCCTTTGTTTTCTTCCATCCAGCCTTTGCTTCCTCCATCAACAGAAGGGTGAGGCAAGCCAGGAGATCTAATAGGACTATTAGCCTTCCAGGACAAAGATGTGAAGAGGGTACATAGCAGACAGGGTGATGAATACAGCAAAAAAAAACCTGTAATTGCTTCTTGTTAAAGACAGTTCTGAGTTTCCACTGAGCAATCCTGCAGAATCAGGCCCAGATGGTCCTGTAAACAGCTTGGCAGCTTGGGAGAGTGGAGCAAAGCTGGAGGTGAGGAGATTCAGATTGGATATGAGGAGGAAGTTGTTGAGCATGAAAGTGGTAAGGCCATGCAATGGGTTGCCCATGGAGGTGGTTGGGGCCACATCCCTGGAGGTGTTTGCAGCCAGGCTGGCAGAGGCTGTGGGCAGCCTGCTCTAGGGTAGGGTGTCCCTGGGCATGGCAGGGGGGTTGGAACTGGCTGATCCTTGTGGTCCCTTCCAACCCTTACTGATTCTGTGAGGGTGGTGAAACACTGAAACAGGTTCCCCAGGAAGGTGATGGAAACCCCATCCCTGGAGGTGTTTGCAGCCAGGCTGGCAGAGGCTGTGGGCAGCCTGCTCTAGGGTAGGGTGTCCCTGGACATGGCAGGTGGGTTGGAACTAGATGATCTTTGTGGTCCCTTCCAACCCTGACTGATTCTATAAATACACCAAACAGACCTGTCAGTGCTTCTTGTTAAAGACATTTCTGGGTTTCCGCTGAGCAGTTCTGCAGAATCAGGCCCAGATGGTCCTGTAAACAGCTTGGCAGCTTGGGGGAGTGGAGCAAAGCTGGAGGTGAGCAGATTCATNCCTCTCACTAGATCAGGTCACTCATGACCTCATCCAGCCTGGCCTTGAACACCTCCAGGGAGGGAGCAGCCACAACCTTCCTGGGCAACCTGTTCCAGTGTCTTGCCACCCTCACTGTGAAGAACTTTCTCCTAACATCCCATTTAAATCTCACCTCCGCCAGTTTGAACCCATTCCCCCTCATCCTGTCATTACAAGACCTTGTGAACAGTCCCTCCCCAGCCCTCCTGTAGGCCCCTTCAGATACTGGAAGGTTGCTATAAGGTCTCCTGGAAGCCTTCTCTTCTCCAGGCTGAAAAGCCCCAACTCCCTCAGCCTGTCCTCAGAGCAGAGCTGCTCCGTCCCTCTGATCATCTTCGTGGCCCTCCCCTGGACTCTCTCTAACAGTTCCATGTCCTTCTTGTGCTGGGGGCTTCAGAATTGCACACAGTTTCCACGAAACAATCCTGCAGAATCAGGCCCAGATGGTCCTGTAAACAGCTTGACAGTTTATTTCTCTTCCTTAGGTGACCATCATTGGCTACACACTGGGGATTCCAGATGTGATCATGGGCATCACGTTCCTGGCAGCTGGAACCAGCGTGCCGGACTGCATGGCAAGCCTGATCGTAGCCAGGCAAGGTGGGTTCAGCAGAGAGCAGTCACTACACTGCTCTGGAAGGCTTTCCTTGTGTCCTCTTCCCCTTCAGGTGGCACAGAGGTGCGATGTGAAAACAGAACAGAGCCTTTCTCCTGAGGGTAGCACTTGAAACAAGAACAAAGAAGGAATTTTGTTGCTATCGCAGAGAGCAGCTAAGAGCTGCATCATGACAATGTGGACCAGCTTTGGGCGCTCTTATCCACTTCAGCCTGTCCTCAAATGGCAATTTTTTTTTTNCCTTCAGGTGGCACAGAGGTGCGATGTGAAAACAGAACAGAGCCTTTCTCCTGAGGGTAGCACTTGAAACAAGAACAAAGAAGGAATTTTGTTGCTATCGCAGAGAGCAGCTAAGAGCTGCATCATGACAATGTGGACCAGCTTTGGGCGCTCTTATCCACTTCAGCCTGTCCTCAAATGGCAATTTTTTTTTTTTTCTTAATCTAAATACTGTGGTATGGAGTTGTTCAGAACATGGCATTAAAGGTCTTCCTCGTGAGGATGTGGAAGATAACTGCTGTCAAGGAAAACTTTTTTTCCCCTCACCTTTGGACTCCAGCAGCAGCTGCTTTAAGAGGAAAAAGAAAGCTGTCAGTGCTGGTTTGAGGAGCAAAAAGCAGTGTCTCTTCATTGACAGAGCTGGGCACTTAGCAGGCTACCCAAAGACCTAATCTAAGCAGCCCAGTGTAGAAATCTGCTGTGATAACTGCTGTCAAGGAAAACTTTCTTCCCCTCACCTTTGGACAAAGCAGTGTCTCTTCATTGACAGAGCTGGGCACTTAGCAGGCTACCCAAAGACCTAATCTAAGCAGCCCAGTGTAGAAATCTGTCCTCAAATGGCAAGGTTTTTTTCCTTAATCCAAAGACTGTGGTATGGAGTTGTTCAAAACATGGCATTAAGGCTCTTCCTCCTGAGGATGTGGAAGATAACTGCTGTCACAGGGAACTTTCTTCCCCTCACCTTTGGACTCCAGCAGCAGCTGCTTTAAGAGGAAAAAGAAAGCTGTCAGTGCTGGTTTGAGGAGCAAAAAGCAGTGGCTCTTCATTGGCAGAGCTGGGCACTTAACAGACTACCCAAAGACCTAATCTAAGCAGCCCAGTGTAGAAATCTGCTGTGATAACTGCTGTCAAGGAAAACTTTCTTCCCCTCACCTTTGGACCTTTGGAGAAAAAAGCATTGGCACAGCTGGACACTTAACAGGCTACCCAAAGACCTAATCTAAGCAGCCCAGTGTAGAAATCTGTCCTCAAATGGCAATGTTTTATTTCTTAATCTAAATACTGTGTTATGGAGTTGTTCAGAACATGGCATTAAGGCTCTTCCTCCTGAGGATTTGGAAGATAACTGCTGTCAAGAAAAACTTTCTTCACCTCACCTTTGGACTCCAGCAGCAGCTGCTTTAAGAGGAAAAAGAAAGCTGTCAGTGCTGGTTTGAGGAGCAAAAAGCAGTGGCTCTTCATTGGCACAGCTGGGCACTTAACAGACTACCCAAAGACCTAATCTAAGCAGCCCAGTGTAGAAATCTGCTGTGATAACTGCTGTCAAGGAAAACTTTCTTCCTCTCACCTTTGGACCTTTGGAGAAAAAAGCTTTAGCAGAGCTCAGCACTTAACAGACTACCCAAAGACCTAATCTAAGCAGCCCAGTGTAGAAATCTGTCCTCAAATGGCAATGGTTTTTTTTCCTTAATCTAAATGCTGTGGTATGAAGTTGTTCAGAACATGGCATTAAGGCTCTTCCTCCTGAGGATGTGGAAGATAACTGCTGTCAAGGAAAACTTTCTTCCCTTCACCTTTGGACCTTTGGAGAAAAAAGCTTTGGCAGAGCAGAGCACTTAACAGACTACCCAAAGACCTAATCTAAGCAGCCCAGTGTTGGAGTTGTTCAGAACATGGAAATAAGGGTCTTCCTCATGAGGATGTGGAAGACAGCTGCTGTCAAGGAGAACTTTCTTCCCCTCACCTTTGGACTCCAGCAACAGCTGCTTTAAGAGGAAAAAGAAAGCTGTCAGTGCTGGTTTGAGGAGCAAAAAGCAGTGGCTCTTCATTGGCACAGCTGGGCACTTAACAGACTACCCAAAGACCTAATCTAAGCAGCCCAGTGTAGAAATCTGTCCTCAAATGGCAATGTTTTATTTCTTAATCTAAATGCTGTGGTATGAAGTTGTTCAGAACATGGCATTAAGGCTCTTCCTCCTGAGGATGTGGAAGATAACTGCTGTCAAGGAAAACTTTCTTCCCCTCACCCTTGGACCTTTGGAGAAAAAAGCATTGGCACAGCTGGACACTTAACAGGCTACCCAAAGACCTAATCTAAGCAGCCCAGTGTAGAAATCTGTCCTCAAATGGCAATGGTTTTTTCCTTTATTTAAATACTGTGGTATGGAGTTGTTCAGAACATGGCATTAAGGGTCTTCCTCGTGAGGATGTGGAAGATAACTGCTGTCAAGGAAAACTTTTTTTCCCCTCACCTTTGGACTCCAGCAACAGCTGCTTTAAGAGGAAAAAGAAAGCTGTCAGTGCTGGTTTGAGGAGCAAAAAGCAGTGGCTCTTCATTGGCACAGCTGGGCACTTAACAGACTACCCAAATACCTAACCTAAGCAGCCCAGTGTAGAAATTCCTATGTTGTGGTTACAGTAAAGCATGAGAAGTCCTTCTGTCATGTCACAGGAGTGCAGGGCAGGCCACAGCCAGCACAGGCAGTGGCCGAGCTCTTCAGGGCAGCAGGTTGGTTAAAGGAAGTTTTCAAATGGTCCTCGAAGGTGGCTTCAGCCCTTTCAACCCTGCAATGGGCAGGGCAAAGAGGAAAGGGAAGGGATGGGGTGAGAGAGATCTCCCTTAAGTCTTTGCCTTGATTCCTGGCAGTTGGATTAGCTCTGATGAACGCATTCCTGGTTTTGAAGCTGGAAGACTTTCCTGAGCCCTGTCTGATTTGTGCCTGGTTTCCATCCCTGCAGGTATGGGGGATATGGCTGTGTCCAACTCCATCGGCAGCAATGTTTTTGATATTTTAATTGGCCTGGGCCTCCCGTGGGCTTTGCAGACCCTAGCAGTGAATTATGGATCATATGTAAGTCCTGCATTTGTTCACATTTTTGGGGTTTGGGTTGTTGGGGCTTTTAAAATTTTTTTAAAATTTAATTACCATTTTATTGTATTTTATTTTATTTTATCTTTTATTTTATTTCTATTTTATT
>VWZI01001707.1:111417-122805 GCA_013396835.1 Psilopogon haemacephalus | reverse complement strand
CAAAAAAAAAAAAAAAAAAAAAAAATTTAAAAAACCCCAAACACAAAAATGCAATTAAAATAGGTAAAGGAGAACACCTTAAAAATCTGCTCTCAAACTGGAAAGTAAACGGAGTTTTATCNCCTAAAAAAAAAAAAAAAAAAAAAAAAAGTATCTGATTTCTGCAGCATTTCACTATTGCCATTTATTTTACCTAATAGGCTTTCAGGTACTCCACAGAAAATCCCAATACAAAGAATTGTAGACATATCTCTTGGTGGAGGAATTGCTTTGTCCTGAAGTCTTGCATTGTTTTTCCACATCATAAAATCCCAGAGTGTGAAATTACCAAACCTGTAGATGACTGTGGCTCAAAACAGTGGGCACAAGTTGTCTTAGAAGCATTGCCTTGAACTAGAAATGTTTCAATTTGAAGCACATTTAGGGCTTGTGATGACAGCTCTTTCCTTTTCCTCAAAAAAATCCCGAGACTCTTTTACATAACAAATACTTCAATTTCGCTCTAGCAAACCAATCTGCTATGTATTGGATTCTATTTTTCTATTGCAATAACCAAAACAGTTGCATGAGGCAAAAGAAAGAATTGTTCTGGCTTTTTATTGTTCAAAACAGATACAAAACATCGCTATAAAAATCATCCCTCAATGGCTGGTAAAAATAGACCTGCAATTTATGCTCCCAAATACTACCTTTATCTTAAGGCTCTTAAGGATCATTTTCAGTAATAATGGCTGATTTAGATGGATTCCCAGGGTACTGGATCATTGCTGATGACATTAATGGTTTAAGGCTCCCTGAATTTTGATTGATTGCTGTAATCTGCAGAAACTATTTCAGGACATAGATTTATTATTATTAAGCCTATAAAATGGTGTCAGGGTCAAAGCAAGCTGATGATTTGTGTTGCGATGCAAACATTACACAGGAGAAGATGAAATCTTTTAATAAACGTGAAATTCAGGAGATAACAGTGTTTCATCTTCTTTGAAGAATCTCTGGCCATCCAATACAGATTACAGCAACAGGAAGGGTGTATTTACACTAGGGTTGCTCTGCAAAAAATAACCTTATACAGAATGCTGAACCCATTGTTATTCCACCCAGACTAAGATCTTTCAGGGTGTTTCACTAACTTAAGCCATGCTTACTCCCCTTCCTAATTCTCTGTCACTGCCATCTGATTTTATATTCTTGATCCTTTTATTGCACCAAAAATGTTTCCTGGGTGAATTTTACTTCATATAAGACTCCCAGCTAAAGAAAAGGATGACTCTATCAGAACATAGTGAGTCAGGGCATAACTGAATCTGGAAATCACTAGGACTTTTCTAAGTTCATGTGTATTCACAGGCAAAATTGGAGCAGCAGATTTCTTGCGTAAATGAAGGCCAGGATTGTACCAAAGTAATTCACAGTATTGCAAAAATATTCTTGTTTGCTTTTCCTTTGGGATTGGATGAAAACACAGTTGCCAGATCCAAAACTAGCAGTACAGCCATGAAGAATGGAAGTGTCACATAGATACTTTACTTTAGCCCATCCTGAATAGTGGTGGTTTAATAGGTTATTTACGTAACTGAGTATCTCCAGGCAAAAGCTTACTTTCTGCAGTTTATGAGACATCTACTGAAGCACTGACAGGTGCTAAAAATTTGCTAATTCATATAACTGGTGGTTCTGATCAATTAATGACTTGGACAACAGACTATCAGTAGGCTTCAAAACCCATGACACTTCTTTCCATTTGGCACAGTTTAAATTCCTTGTGTCCCACTACATCCTAAACCATTGCCATTTCACTATACCAGCTACAATTATTATTGAACCCAGTTCATTGTGATTTATGGGATGCAAAATCAGATGGAAAAAGCCATTTTGGTCCTTATAAGTTTACAACAGTAATATAAAAAAGTAGAAAGAAGTAAAGAAATGTGATGTAGTAAGTACTTGGACAACTGTCTTATGTCATTAGATGGTATTCACTGGAGTTGAGGCAGACTAGTGGAGGGGCCAGAGAAGAAGCAGATAGGGCAAGAAGCACAAAGGCTGCTGTGACAGGCTATAGATGTGACCAAATGCCAGTGCCTGCACAGCATGAGAGCAACCATGTGTGATAGCACACATGGTTTAGTAAATGATCATGTCAGGCATCTGCCTGAAAAGGGAACAGAAGTGGGTTCTGAGAAAGAATCTCTGTGATTATGCATGTCACCAAGGTGGAGTGGAGAGAGCAAAAGGAGGGAATGCATGTCTGTGTGGGACTTAAAGGAAACCTTTTCCACAGTTTCTTGTGACAAGAAACAGGGACCTTTAAAAAATGGCCACAAGTACTCTCCCTTGTCACCCAAAAATGTTACACAAAACTGATGTGCTCTGAGAAAGAATACAGATTGATGAATAAGTAGACTTTTGAGATGCTGTCTGAAATTATAAAATTCTTTCAAAGCAAAGTATTTACCAGCTTTCTTGGTTAGTCTGATATCTGTTGTATCACCTGTAAGAATCTAATTAAAGGGTGTCTTTCAAGCCCCAGAAGTCAAAAATAATGGCTCCACCCAAATTAAATACTTCGTTTGAGACAAATCCTCTATACAGAGCAATTAATTCCTTCAGTTTTCAGTAGCATCACTGCAGCCTCCAGCAGGTAGCAGCAGCTCAAAAGTACCTGCAGGAGATCAGTCCCGCATCTTGAGCTACATTTGGAAGTCTTGCCCCAAATGTAGAGTTACTTTCAGAAATCAGATGTAACTCTACTGGAACTTGTTGATAGTTTTTCCCTTTCCTTGCTTTCTTCGTAGTTTCAGCATCTCTGTTGGAGTTCCTCCATGTGCCCAAGATCTATGGTACACTTTGTTGGACTTTTTGAGCAATAGGGGGAAACAACAGGATATTTTGACTGAAAGGCAAGGGAGGAATATTTCACTTAAACCTGAATCCTGTGTCAGCCAATGTTTTCAAAACTGGGATATCAATGTTGTGACCAATCAATCAAACACAGCAGCAGCTCAGAGACCGAGGATGCACACAGGATGCAGGCATGCATCAATACACAAGGAAACACTTGAAGTCAGTTGGGAGTTGGATGTCATCAGCTCACAGGTTTAGTACAGTCACTGGCCAGACAGATGGACGACCCTAATTTAAAAATTACTTATAGACCAAGATAAAGCCACTGAGTAGGGAGGAACTGATCCAAGGTATCACCAGTCTGAGACTGAGGATAACTAGACTTTTGCCTGGATGATTTCAACTGGAAAGGGGCAGAAAATGTGAGGCAAAACAGTAAATAAACCATCAAAATTAGAATACAACAAATCTAGGATGTAAACAAATTCCTAAAACAGTTCTTCTGTAAGGACATTTGAACAGAATCACTTCTGCTTATTCAACTGATAGAGTGAGGAGTATATAAATCTTCTCAAATGCTAAGCTTGATTTTTGGCCCGGTTTTCTGCAGTGACAAAGACATTGTTGATCTACTGCCTCTCCAATATCTTTTGAATAGATTGATTGATTTCTACCACATTTAGAAGGGCAGAGATAGACCTGAGTTGATTTGGTGTTTGTTTGGGATGTTTTTCAGGACAGCCTGTAGTTATACTAGGAGTCATTTTCATTCTTTCTTTAAAGCAGAACAAAATGCATATACATGTAAGTGTGTGATATTCTAGTTAAGTATGTGTAGAGTTACATATAAAACCTGTCTACTAACAGCGATATATTTATAATGACAACTATATATCCATATGGCTATGTTTATAAATATGTGCATGCACATGTTTTTATATAAATTAAATTAGCTTGATAAACACTCAGATCTGATAAACACTTATATTCTTCTAGAGGATCCAGGTATCTGCAGAACTGGCAAGAACTTTCTAGAAGTGTGTTTCTTCCTTTGCTCTCCATTGCTATGCTGAATCTATGCAGACCTTATTGGTGTTTTTCACCTGCTACCTTTCTTCTTAATTTATTATGGGACTATGATGATATCTTCATCTGAACAAGCAAAACATTTCCAGATTAAAACCCCCTTCTTCATTTTAGTCCGCCCCACTGCATAACAAGTGGAGGAAGGGATCTGCTATGGATGCAGATAAACTCAGTAATAGAATATTGAAGAGGGGCCAGATCTTTTGAGTCACAACCCAACTGAATAGCTATTTTGGCAGTATAACTCAATGCAAAAACCATTCAGCATTTCTGATAGGAGTCCTGGAAAATGTTTGAAAGCAAAAGTAGTATTTGCAAAATGGAAGTGTTTTTTCCCAAGGTTATATTCTCAGCCTTATGTGTAGAAAAGGCAAAGCAAGAAGGCTGCAGTTATATGCCTTTAGGGTGATAGTTATATTCACATTCATAGTCATCCTTGTGTGTACTAGCTGTGATGTATGAGTGGTGCATATGAGTGCATTCCTCGTGCCATATCCCAGCAGTACTACACTAAATTGTACCACAGTGATATGGAGTCTCTGCAGTTGCGGCAGAAGTAGAACTGAGCTGCTCTTGGTGGCAAAGGCACCTCTAAAACAGCTGCTGAAATTGATTTTGTAAGTGGATGACTGTCTCCTCAAAAGACCCAAATGATTTCCTGTAAATATTCCACAAGGCTTTCAAAACAGGGCCAACCAAAAATACCTTTGGAGGTACCATACCTGACTCCACTCCTTTCTTTGGTATCTTGTATTAATTCAAGCCACAGGAAAAGGCTAGAGCTTACATCTGAGAATCTTCTAAGAAAGGGACATGTCCATGGCTTGCAAAACCATGTGTAGGGTGCAAATGCAGGATGAACTAATGGGCCCAGTGCAGCCTCACTACTGCAGGACGTATTTTCCCCACAGGACTGTCTCTAAGTTATACAAGGCAAAGAAGTTCTTGTTGTCCTTAAGAAAGTGCAGAGGCACTCTTGTCCAGATCTGAAGATACACACTGTATCTGTGCATTAAGCAAGATTAAGGAGGAAGCAAGCTCCTAAAGGTGGACATAAGTCACTATCCAGTACTTGAGGTACTACCCTCCTTATGCAGCTGGTGGAAAAGTGACCTGGAAAGACACACTGATCTATAAGACAAAGATGTGTTTAACAGGAAGGCTGGCATAGAGCAAAGAGTGAGGAGGCTGGGAAGCAGTGACACATTTGCATCACTCGTATGTGAAGACTTGTGGTATCAGAATAAAATATTCTGGTAAACAAATAAAAAATCATGTCACTGTTGGTGATGAATGGTGCATAAGTCATTATACGTGGGCTACAAGAACCAAGAAAGTATATCTGGAGTACTGCTGTGATAATGGAGAGATGACTAACAAGAGCTAAGCATCCTGCAAGGCCAATGCAGAGACTCAAGAGCAATCTGGACCTTTAAGGATACTTCTGTGTGAGACATGCCCTCACAGAGGGACAAGAAGGAAGGTCTAGCAGGCCCTGGACAGATGATCATAGTGATCAGACCAAAGTGGAACTTCTTTAAGGAGGACCCAGGCAACTACATACCTGCCAGTCTGACCTAACTTCCAAGGACTGCCATGGACAAGGTTATCCTGAATGTTATTATGCAACACATACAGGACAGCCAGATAATCAGGGCCAGTCAGCATGCTTGTCAAACCTGAACTCCTCTACAACAAAGTGTCCCACTTAGTGGATGAGGGAAAGACTGTGGATGTTGCTTATGTGGACATTAGTAAAGCCTTTGACACTGTCTCCCACAGCATCCTCCTGGAGAAACTGGCTGCTTGTGGCGTGGATAGGTAGACATGTCCCTGGGTTAAAAACTGGCTGGAAAGCTGCCCAGCAGAAAAGGCCCTGAAGCTGCTGTTTGACAGGTGCCTGAACATGAGCCAGCAGTGTGCTCAGATGTCTAAGAAGGCCAACAGCACTCTGACCTGTATCAGAAATAGTGTGGCCAGCAGGAATAAGGAAGTTATCATTTCCCTGTACTGGTGAGGAAGAACCTCAAATGCTGGGTTCAGTTTTGAGCTCTTCACTGCAAGAAGGACACTGAGTTGCTGAACGCTGTCCAGAGGAGGGAAATGTAGAGAACATGCCTTATGATAAACAGGTGAGAGATCTGGGGGTATTCAGCCTGGAGAAGAGGAAGCTGAAGTGAGACCTTATTTCATAGAATCCTAGAATGATTGAGGTTGGAAGGGATCTGAAAAATCATCTAATCATCTAATTCCAACCTAAAAATCTATGATCTAAAAATCTATGATCTAAAATAATCTAAAAGTAATCTAATTCCAACCTCCCTGCCATAGGCAGGGTCACCTTTTACTAGACCACGTTGCTGAAGTCCTCATCCAGCCTGACCTTGACCATTTCCTGGGAGGGAACATCCACAGCTTCCCTGGGCAACCTATCCTAGTATCTCACCATCCTCACTTTAAATATTTTTTTCCTAAATCCTAGTCTAAATCTTCCAGCATAAAGCCATTCCCCTTCATCCTATTAGTACAAGCCTTTTAAAAAGCCCCTTCCTAGCTTTCCTATAAGTCTTCTCTAGGCACTAGAAGGCTGCTATAAGGTCCCTATGAACCTTTCTCTTCTCCAGGATGAATAGCCCCAATTCTTGAAGACTGTCCCCATAATAGACCTGGTCCAGTCCTCTGATCATCTTTATGGCCCTCCTCTGTACCTGCTCCAACAGTTTGATGTCCTCCTTTTCTTGGGGGTCCCAGAATTGGGTACGGTACTCCAGGTGAGGTCTCACAACAACAGAACAGGGCAGGAGAATCACCTCTCTCATCCTGCTGGACACATTTCTTGTGTGATGCAGCTCAGAATATGACTGGTCTTCTGGTCTGCAAGCACAGATTGCTGGCCCATGTTGAGTTTTACATCAACCAATATTCCCCAGTCTCTCTCCTTAAGATTGCTCAATCTACTCATCACCCAGCCTGCATTTTTGTTTGGGATTGGCCTGGCTCAGGTGTAGGACTTTGCACTTGAATTTGTTGAACTTCATGAGACTGGCAGGTGTAGTGAGGAGCATGTTGATCTCTTCTTCCTAATACCAAGCAACAGATTGAGAGGAAATGCCCACAAGTTGAACCAGAGGAAGTTTAGATTGAATATTAAGGAAAAATTCTTTACTGCAGGATTGTTCAGACATTGGAATATGCTGCTCAGGAAGATGGTGGAGTCATCAACCCTGAAGGTGTTCAAAAACATGTAAACACAGCACTACAGGACATAGTTTAATGTCTATAGTGGTCTTAATTTGACAGCTGGACTCGATGACATTAGAGATCCTTTCCAACCAAAACAATTAAATGATTCTGTGACTTGCCCTCTCTTATTAGATGCAAACGGCTCTGGCTGCCCTGGCTTACAGCCAAAAAGTCTGTCAGATTTGCTGTGATCTCATTTTACTGGAATGTCAGATGGGGCAGAAAGCAAAGCTCTCCCAAATAATTCAAAGAAGTGAATTTTAATGCTGCATCTGTTTTTTTCTGACCAAGCTTGTCCTGGCTGTTTCCTAGCATGAGAAATGTAGAACTCTCCCTGGACTCCCAATTCTGTTTCCATGTAATATCTGAAGATAAATATATTAGTCAGCAAGTAAGGAAATTCATGCTTTCCTTTGATGGATTGGAAGGACACCATCACTTAACATCCTCTACAGTTTGCATCAACCTTGCCAAACCTTGCCAAAACAACTTAGCTTTATGGATAAAGGTACATTAGCTCAACTTAGTCTAAGATCCAGCTTTTCAAAATAAAGGTCAAGGAGAATTGAACTGTCTCTCTTCAGGCCAAAATGAGGTGCAGACTTTTAAAATATATGTGTAAACAATTACAAGGTTTATAATAAAGGTTTAGTGCAAGCCACATGACTCTTTCAGAATTACATATGAGTTATTGCTTTGTGCAATGAAATCTGTGTCAAGTGCCTTTGGGCAGAATCCCATTGTCAGCAAATTGACTAGTTACCTTGTTCCTTCATCAAAATGCCTTACCTAAGTAGCCACTTCAGTTGTGAGTATCCACTTACCTGAGAGATCTGCAAAGAAATACAAAATGGGCTACAAGAATAAACAGACTTGATAATCTTCAAGGTAGGAAGAATAATTCACAGTTAATAACTTACCAAATTTAGTCAGCCTATTTGTCTGCTTCCAGAATATCCACAAGCAAATGACAATTCCTCCCCACTTACTCTTAGTTTGCATTTTCCCAATGACTATGTTGCAAGACTGATTATGACCTGTTCCCTCCTCCTCCTGCCAGCAGGACTCCTTTAAATAGCATCTTTCCATGTCTCGTGTCTTCAGCAGCTACGGCTTATAACTTGAAATCCCTCTATCTTCTGAGCTTAGTATTTTAACAAGAGCACTCAGTACCCAGCTGCTACTGGCCTGAGCACATTTCCCCCCTATTTACTGACTAAATTGTCCATAGTGAGGGCAGAGAAGAGTGTGAGGTACTTCTGCAGCAAGTGTAATGAAGAATAATAGCAGCTTACAAAGTTTTTATTGAAAGCCACACAGGCATCTTGCTCAAAGATTCTTTCTTGAGAGGAAGATCTGTTTAACTGTGTGTTGTGTCCCAACAGCCACAATCTCCCTCTTCCTTCTTTATAAGGCTGAATACTTTCTTGGAAGATGCATGTATTTTAGAATGATGTCAATAGAACCTTCCTGAGTGATTTAATCTAAAAAAATTATATCCACAGGCAAACTTCTGAGCCTTATAAAGACCTCTGCAACAATCAGTCTCTTATGCATGAGCTGGACCACTTCTGTGCCACAGTTACAGCATAAAGCTCTGGAAACCTTTTTCTTTTTTTTACCCCAAATGTCAGTTTGATCCATTTAAAGTATTCCATCTGTGTATTACACATTGCTCTGGAATCTTCTGTCATTGCTTCTGCCAGTGACACAGAACAAACAAGTGTGTAAACTCATTGTCAGCACTTCGTCTCATCTGTCTTCCAAAGGAGAAAGTTGAGAGCATTCTGCTCCAGGAATGTAAGGTCCCAAGTCTGCTGCTTCCCATGGATGTCTTGATGCACATCCCTATTTTTGTTGAAGGTAACTGAAACAAATAGCCACAGGAAACATGCTGTTGTGTTCCAATTGAGCTGTGGTACTGTCCAGAATGGATAATAAATAATATCATGGATTACAAAGCTTGTATCACTGAAGAATGCAAAGAGAACCATATGGCAGCTGGCAAATAGAGAGACAGACTTCAACGTGTGTGAAACTTGTTTTAAGACTGTAGTGTTTAATCGCATATATTTCAATACATCTTCTTCTATAGGCCAGTAGGCAAAATTTTGTGCAACCAACCACCAAGTTGAAGAGACCCATCAGTCAATGCAATATAGTGATGCAATATTGCATGTGATAGAAATGCTAAAAATTAATAGATCTGGACAGCTTGGAATATTGGTACTGGGGAAAGATTCACCTTCAGATATCTACCACGTCTTGAATTTATCTACTTAAAATACACTTAACCTGAAATTGGAGTCTGCAAGAACTATTACATGCACTTGTGCAATTGTCCTCTGTCCCATTCTACAGCATTTTTTTTCTCTGCTCTGTTTCCATGGGAAATGGGTTTCAGAGGGTCACATGGTATAGGCAATTGTTTTAAAGGTGCTTGAAAGGCTCCACTATTGCCTGACACAGTTGGGTTTTTTTGAGAACAAAAAACGGGAACAAAATCCAGACATTCACATTTCGTTATTTTCAGTGGTGTTTAATTTGAATCTGTAACCCCAGAAAGACAGGATAGTCTATTTTCCTTTCTTCTGCACCTAGGCAGAACATTGTCTTTGGGAGAAGGTGATGTGATGGGCACCCCTGACATCTGTTAATGAATACATTAGGATAGTTCTGTCAAGTCACACACTATGTGACATTGCTCTGCAGTGCCTGAAAGGCCCACTCTAAAACAAAGACTTTCTACCTATCTGGGGTGCAAGCATTAAGTATGAAAAGTCTATTTGGCTACTATGAAATGGCTGTACTGTTTACTTTGGGGATGTTTTGAGGCTAACTACAATCACATATGGAAGACAGCTTGAGATCTACCACTGGAAATGGCTTCAGATGAGAGCATTTCTCTTATTGCTGCTACTAAGCAGAAGTAAGAGAAAGATATTACACTACTGCCTTTTGATGATTTTCTCCTATTTTATTGCCATGCTGCTAGCTTCCATTTCCATGGAAACAGGGCTTACAGAGGCAGTTTGTAGCAATGTGCAGGCTATAATTGGGAATGACACATGTAGATTTGAGCTGTTGGGTGTCGGCTGATCGCTATAAAAATTAAGGTAAAAATGCAAGAGGAATGGCGAGAGAGAAGAGGATGCACAAAGTGAAGGAGACCTAGTGATTTCAAAGCTGATGAGCACTCCTCCTTGTAATAAAGATTGTGGATGTTTTGTGGTTTTCCTCTGTGTTACTGTCTTCATTTTCCCAACCTGTATGTGGACCTGGTCTCCTTCCTATTATTTCTACTATAATTAGGTAATGCTCTGTTGCCATGGTGCCTGAAGGCCTCAGAAAAGCTGAGGTCCTTCTATACTAGGGCCATGTGAACACAAACTAAACATTTCCATAGTGGAAAGGATTAAAAAAGACAGGATAGGTAAAATGGTTTGCCTGTCATAACGCATAGGATGGTGACAGCTAAAAATGGTCTTTATTCAGAGCTCATTGCACAGCTACTCTTTGCTTGCTCACTTCTTACTTACTGTGCTGAGGAAGACATTCCTTTGCTACCTCTTTGTCCAACATTTTCTATGCTCCTCCTGAACTTTGGACTTCCTTTCAGAAACTGCTTTTCCTGCCTACATATTAATCTCAAGCTTGTTTTCTAATGTTCATGCCTACAGCAGTCTATAGACCACTTCTTCACTGGCATTTTTACCCGTACTACTGCTTTCACCCCGCCCCAAACAATGCTCAGACAGAGCACTCTGATAAACCCAGTGTGAAAAAAACATGACTCTCTCTTCCCAGTATATGCTAAACCTGTCTGCTTAAGATACCTCTGGTGTTTCAGAGAGGCTTTGTCTATAATTTTTTTTTTTCCTTGGAAGTTCCCAATAAAACTGTTCATCCTCTTAAAAGCAGGACAATTCTCTAATATCCAATGTATGGTTACTGATATTTCACCTGATAACACTGAGGCTGTTCTACTTTCCATCAAATTCTGTCATCAGTCACCCTCTCTGTTATCAGAGATGTTATGTTTCTTCTTTGCTATGATGCACTCTGGTTAGGGGCTACAAGTCTCCTAATGACACCACTATTGCTGGGCAGAAAAAAAATGATGGAATTATTGTATTTTCATTAATTTTAAATAAAATATTCTGTCCAAATATATGATATTTGATGAACTATATCCAGAGATATTAAAAAAAA
>VWZI01001707.1:83850-111398 GCA_013396835.1 Psilopogon haemacephalus | reverse complement strand
TTACTGTGTGATCTGGTATAGGTGACCTTACTCTGGCTGGGGGGCTGGACTGGATAATCTTCTGAGGTCCCTTCCAGCCCCTGACATTCTATGATTCTGTGAAATATCTTATTGTCCACAAGGCAACAGGCATATCACCTCATGGTACTGCAATACATTTGGTAACACACACAGGTTAACATCTACCTGTATTCTACTAGAAAACACATGTGCTTGCTGATGGGATTTGATAGTTCAGAAATTGTCAAAGGGATGCAGAGGAAACTTTTGAAAGTGATTAGTTCTAATTAGCTCAAAAATAACAGAATCCTGATCAAAGACCAAATATAAGTAATAAAGAATAACAAACACACTATAGAGGAGTAAACAGCACTACAGTGTGCCTCTACGTCCAAGCAGTTTGCTACTGCATCATGAGGACAGGTTAGAGTTCAGCAGGGTGTCTGGTTCCTCCAAGCTGTTTTGCCTGAGCGGGAGACTGAGCATTAGATAAGCATTAGATTCAGACGAAGAGCTGCAAATGTTTCCACGTCTGGAAGCAGGCAAACATAAAAAAATCCTATGACAGTGTACAAGAGATTTTTGTTCCACTTTTGCCATTGGTTTCTCACTGTCTCACCATGGAGCAAATGTGCCACAGGGTGGCAAAACAAAAGGTTCAGGGCAACATAGATAGTGATAATTTTTCATATGCCTAATGCAGATTATTTAATCCTTTAAAATAACTGAACCCATAATATTTTAGCAAGGAAAGACAGCTTTTGAATACAGTGATTCCAAGACAAATGGCGTTATGTTTGACAGACATGGTATTTCTTTTATGCTTCCTTAACATATTTTCTTTTATAATACCAAGATTAGAAGAGCATACAAGAAGGAAAGAGAAGAAAACCTTTCCTCCAGGGAAGTTATACTTTCTTGTGATGACTTTCCACCAATTATTAGTATCATAAGAAGACAAAGCATTGTACTCCTCTTACTAGCTTGGGACCTTGAGCAAGTTTCTTTTTCTTGCAATGCAGAATCCTAAGGGGTCACTTGCACAGATGACAAGAAAAATAAAAGAGCATTATTCACAACTGAGCTACTTCCAAATGTTTTCTTTCTTAGCGTATTCAATGAGCAATGAAAGCAAAACAGAAAGAGCAGAGCATCTCCCAGAAATGGAGGGATCATTGCTTAACAGCTAGTGACTACGACCTCTCATAGTCAAATTATGTCCTCCTCTGCAGGATAAGCTTGTCCTCTAGGCAGCTTATACCCACTGGAAATGAATGTGGTGGAAGGAGGGGAAACAGTAATCTTATCATCTTCTCATCTTCTCATTCTTTGCCTACCTCTGATATGAATAGCTAAGCATGCAAGAGACATTACCACAGCATCCAGAGAGCAGTGAGGCACAGTTACATGCACAAACCCAGACTGTAATCTGGCTCCATGATCTACTTCCGCTGAGTGCAAGACAACTGTCCTAATTTTGTTGCCTTAGGAGTGCAAAGGAGATACTGTGAGTTTTAAAGACTGGAGTTTCTGAACCCAAAATGGCACTGGCCTTTCTCTCTCAGAAATAAACTGAGATAAGATAAACTCCAAAGACCATATAAAAGGCAGTTGAGCATCTTGCAAGGTCCAAAGCTGTCCTTATTTGCTGTGAAAATTAGGTATCTATTACCATGCAGATATTAAAAACTTAGCATGCTTCTGAACAGCTCACCCGAGGAAAACACTAGTGCACCTTCAGCATTTCCTGTCTCCTCTCTGGCAGGTGATGCTTTCCTCCAGAAAGCTCCCTGTTTGCCTGGTTCTGTCCCACATTGCTCCACATCCCTGAAGGCCCAACTGTCCCTCTCATCTCCGTAGCCCTCTTACCCAGCATGAGCTTTCCTCATGCTTACCATACAGCTGGCAACACTGGTCTAGAAAATAACTAACAGCCTGCTGTGAATGGGTTTGAATCAGTCCAGCTTTTTATTACACGCACATCTGAGGTAATACTTTTTTGTTTGTTTTGCTTTTATTTTGCTTTGTGTTTTGGGGTGGTTTGGTGGTGTTTTTTGGTTTGGTTTGTTTTGCTTAATGGAATTAACTACGAGAACTTTTTCCTACAGTAGATTTCTTCTTTAAATCAATTAAACTTGTTTCTGCTTGAAGAAATAGATCTCTGCATTATTAAAAACTTTCCTTGCTCCACAAATTTATCTTTATTACCTTGTTTCTCTTTACTTCCTTCTTCTGTTTTTTTTCCCCTCCACCTTCTTTGTTTAAAATCTGACTCAGACTGAGCACTTAAGGAAAAAAACATGATTCTCTGCATCCTCCCTCAAATTTTATCAAAGGCCTTGATTAGTCAAATCTTGGTCTTTGTCAGGAGTTAGCAAACTTCTGCTGACTTACGTCAGGTTCTGGAAGAGGGGGTAAGATCTGACTACTTCATTGATTCTCTAAAATCTCTGACAAAATAATTTCTCTAAACCAGCAAATCTCTCTAAAGACCCTGAGTGAGAAATCCTTAGAGTAAGAAGAGGGAGAAAAACACCATGGTTTCAGAAAGGCACAGGGGATCACAGCGCTGATGCCAGCATCAAGAAGAATAGACTGGAAAAATCAGTTCATAATGATGGTTCTCATTATATTAACCTTTTCAAATCACATCCTTAATGTTATAAAGACCATGAACAACAGCTTACAATCTTCCCCTTACAATCTTTACACCTGGAGCAATACATGGGGCAATTAATCTGAAAAAGCTGCCCATTTTCTTCATCCCAATGAACTGCTGTCTGATGGTTTGAGCCAAGAAGATGAATCAGTTGTTCCTGTGATTGTCTCTGACCTTGCATTACTGCAGGAATATCATTCAACCCCTCTGTGATGCAATTTCCTTATTTGTGGTAAAAGGAGAACTCCCGTTCACGTGGCTTGCATTTCAGAAATGGAGTTAAAAGCTGGGGCTGCATCCTAGAAGGTTATTTTTGTCACAAATTATATTTGCAGTTGTGCATGGTCATGAAGACATATCAGTTTATGCTTTGCAGCAAACAAGAAAACTTGTGTGACTCAGTTTCAAAATACTCAGTCGCCTTCAGGGGTAATGTTGGTTGTGGTGAGCAGCGCATACTGAGCCAAGTAGGAAAGAAGAATGTCTTTGACACATGAAACAAATGTTGTCAGTCTGGTGCAAAACAAGCATGTGGAGATTAGTATCATTTACTGTTTGTGTACTGAGGGCCTGCCTTAACATCTTTTCTTGGTTAAAGTGAAAAGCTCCTCAAACAGATGAAGGCTGCAAATAATCACTCTAAGGCCTTCTCCATGACAAGATACACATCCAGGGAGAGATGCACCAGGTAGTCCTACGTGTTTACATGGCTCACGTAGCAGCAAGTAGGGAATCCTTGTCATTGTTTATTCATGTGTTTTCTCCCATCAGCACTATACCTTGCATCTAATCCTAGTGTCCTGCATCTTCCAGCTGCTGACGAGCAACTGACAACTACTATTTCTAGGATGTCTTGAACGTGAAACAGCAATCCTGAGGAGTAAAGCAGGCATAAAATAGCAGATGATTGTTTTCATTCAGAAAGGAAACCAATAATTGCTATTACATAAAAACAAAGCAAGCTATAAATCATACACAGAAGATTAAAGAGGGACTGTGAAACAAAAGTTACCCCCTGAAACAAACAAAACAAAATCGTGTGATCACCTGAAAGTACTGTCAACTCAAAGAACATTTCTTAGTGCAGATCTTCACATCACCATCAGTGGCTGCCTTGCAAGAGGCAAGGCAACCACTGACAAGTCAGATGGAAGTCAACTTGCCCATAGCAACTAAGACAGTTACAGAGAAAACAAGAGTTGCAGAGCCACTTCAGTCTTCAGAAACTGCAACATTTTTCCATGTGCTGTATAGGCAGGAAGAAATTCATTACATTTTATTAACTTACCTGGAAGTCCTAAAGGATCACTGTTTTTCAACAGGCTATTCTGGCCACTGTAAAGACTTAGTTTTATACCTCACCACTGTATATAACATGTTTACATATAACAAATATCTATATCAACATATTCTACACCTTCATATAGATTAATCTGAAATGTGACATCTTTGCGAAAATGTCTTGAGAGGGATGTCAGTGCACCAAATACTGAATTCTCAGTTTCACAGAGGAAAACCCACCCAATTCCTTACAACCCTGGCAGTATTTCATCAGAGACTTCTCTCCTTTAATTGTCCTTCTTTCTGTTTTTTTTTTCCTCACAATCTTGTCTGACAGTTCTGCTTCACTAATACTGGATGAACCCTTAGTTCCCTTGTATCCACTATTTGTGTCCACCAAACCTCATTTAGTGCTGTCCTCTGCCCATAAGAGACATCCCAGACTGACTCTTCATGCATATGCTTAATTTTACAGTTTCTTTTCATTTAAATAATAATTATATATTGCATTTCACCTTATTGATTAGTTACGTACACTTCTTAGCGTAGGATAAAAAATATGTTTAATGAAAGCTGTGCAGCCTCCTCCCACACAGAGAGGGATATAGAATCATAGAATGGTTTAGGTTGGAAGAGGCCTCAAAGATCATCCAGTTCCAACTCCCTGTCACAGGCAGGGACACCTCCCACTAGATCAGGTCGCTCAAGACCTCATCCAGCCTGGCCTTGAACACATCCAGGGAGGGAGCAGACACAACCTCCCTGGGCAACCTGTTCCAGTGCCTCACCACCCTCACTGTGAAGAATTTCCTTCCCGTTCAAATCTCCCCTCCGCCAATTTGAACCCATTCCCCTTCATCCTGTCATTACAAGACCTTGTGAACAGTCCCTCCCCAGCCCTCCTGTAGGCCCCCTCAGATACTGGTAGCCTACTATAAGGTCTCCTTGAAGCCTTCTCTTCTCCAGGCTGAAAAGCCCCAACCCTCTCAGCCTGTCCTCATAGCAGAGGTGCTCCAGCCCTCTGATCATCTTCGTGGCCCTCCTCTGGACTCTCTCCAACAGTTCCATGTCCTTCTTGTGCTGGGGGCTCCAGAACTGCACACAGTACTCTAGGTGGGGTCTGATGAGCAGAGTAAAAGGAGAGAATCACCTCCCTTGCCCTGCTGGTAATGCCTCTCTTAATGCAGCCCAGGACACAGTTGCTGTCTGAGCCGCATGTGCACACTGTTGGCTCATGTTGAGCTTCTCATCCACCCAGACCCCCAGGTCCTTTTCCTCAGAGCTGCTCTCCAGCCACTCACCACCCAGCCTGGATTTGTGCTTGGGATTGCAGCGACCCAAGTGCAGGACCTTACACTTAGCCTTGTTAAATTTCATGAGGTTAGCCTGGGCCCACCTCTGCAGCCTGTGCAGGTCCCTCTGGATGGATCCCTGCCTTCCAGCAAGTCGACTGTGCCACAGTCTGTACTTGCACATGACTGTATACTTTTACTGTCCTTCACCAAGTAAATCTAACCAGATACTTGTAACAAGGCAGCCTGTCCCTCCTAAATGTTACTCAAGCAATCATTGCCTCCATCCATGGGCTTCTCCTTCTCATCAGTTCTTCCTGGGGAATCAGGTTTGAGCAATAGAGCTGTGCTTTTCTGCTTCATGTGGAAGCAATAGGCAGTTAAAATAGGTTGTATTCATGGGAAATTTTCTTCCACAGATGGGTCATTATATAATGGCTTTACTGCAGAGTAATATATGATTATTATTCTTGAGACACTAAAAAAAAAAATTTAAAAATCAGATAATACTGCTTAGTCCTAAGCAGTTATCGGGATTTGCTTCAGTATGTTGGAAATCCTTTGCATGGCAGAAGCCTGGGACACAAGTAAATATAATTTAGATTATATTTGACATCTAAAGTGGTAAAAGAAACCTGTTCATGAGGATAGTGAGTCACAGGGGATTTACAAGTAAAGCTGTATATGATGATTTTCCCACTCTCTTAAATGAGCACAAAAGATCCCAGAGAAGCAGATCCATGTAGGTGAGAGGATATAAGCTGCAGAAAAGCTTCCTAGAGGTCCAGAAGTGAAGGACATTGAGGAGAGAGCTAATTTTAGTAGGGCCATGACAGGAGGGACACTGAAAGACCTCAGTACCTCTGTAAAATGCCTCAGCAGAGCTGGCATTTCGAGGCTGAAAAGGCAGCTCAGGAGGGCAGCAGAGCAGTGTGAGGCTCTGCTCTGAAGCTCTGCTGGGACCGAGCGTGTTCTGTCAGAGTTCACACATGGAATAGAAGGAGGGGTCTGTGTGCTTAAAACCTCTTGTTACCGATGCTGCCGCAAACGCTCTGCCTCAGCAGCCTGATAGGCTGAGAGGTGAGGCTTATGCATGACTACTCTTCATTGCATGATACTAAGATTTACATCCTCAGGCAAGAACTGCGGTTGCCCAGAGTTTTTGGAGGGCTCTTCCTGGTCACAGTTGTCTACATTGGAAAATCGTATCTTCATCGGCACCCAAATCCCAAGCTAATGTTGCAATGGTGTTGCGTTTTAAACCTGGAGCTGTATTTGACCCCATACTCTTCTATTGTCCCTTATTTGTTTAATGTCAGAGGTGCTTGGAGCTGTGCAGTTGGGAAAGTGAAATGCCAATCTCTCCTTTCTGGGCAGATATAAATTATTTTAGTAAGCTTCATCTTCTTCTTTATTGAGTATAAAAAAATAATGGTGGGTGTTTTTTTCTGTTGTAAAGTATATTCTTGCCCTGCTGTTGTGATTTTTTTAAAGCCAAACAACAGCAAAAAACCAGCTGAGCTCTAAGAAATAAAATCTGGCAAGGGCCTATTTCAGCTTAGGATTGATCCTTTTGCCAGCCCTTGCTCAGGAAGATAATTTAGCATGAACAGCAAGTTGAGCATGTGCTTACATCCCCTTCGTGTCAGCACTAAAGTTACAGTTAAGTATGTGATGAAGTACTGTGTGGGATAGGGATGGTTTACTGAATTATGACCCTGCTATATTTCTTGCCTGGCAAATAAAATGTCTAAACAGGAGTTGAGGAAATGCATTTCAAAGCTAGGTTCTCAGGACACAGAAGAAACAAGCTAACTCTGGGCTGGTGCACTGAAAGGGTCCGAGCCCCAGTACTCAGGATGCAGAGAGCAAGACTTGTCTCAGATTCTTGCGGCAGCTTACTAAATCCCAGAGCTGCAGAATTCAGGAGAGGAATAGGAAATGTTGTTTTGTTTTGTAGGGGGTGCTGGCTCAGCACTGCCCACAATATATTCCCAGGCAGGGTAGGATGCTTTTTTTTCTCTTCAGACCCTCTTGTCCTCCTCACCCTATTCTGATGATTGGACTTTGTGACAGACCAGCGAGCCACTGAGCTGCTCTGCAAGAGCATTTTTACTCTACTTATGACCCACAATCAGTTAAACTTCATCAGCTCCACATTACCGAGCAATCACAAAACAATCCTAAATTACCAAAATGAACATTCAACTCTCATTGTACAAATCTAACACTTCTCCTGCTCTTATGCCTCTTATCCTTATTTCCTTTTTAATATTTGGTACTAATAAATTACAACATTGTCTCTCTTGCTCAGTTTTTTTAAAAAAATTAGCACACTGAGATACTATCCAGAAACACCAAAACCTCTAGTATCTAACTGATTTTTTTTTCATAGATGAAGATTCTTGAGGACTTGTAGGTGCTCTACTGTCAGGACTCACTTTCCTAGGCAAGCAATCTATTCCATGCTCACTTCGCTTCTGTTCAGGGATTTGGAAATATTTTTGTCCATCTAATGTGATGGACAGTTTGTAAAATTCTACTTGCAGCATGGTGCACTTAATTTGGAAACCATAAGTCCTGCTTAACAAGCTAAACATTGGACCTCACCTGAACTCAATAGCTAACATGACCTAAGCAGAGGCAGCACCAGGTTGCCTCCTGAGCCAGCAGTGAGAGGGTCACATTGTGAAGGCTATAGAGCCCAAAAAAGCAACGTNAATATTTAGTCAGCTTATCTACTGACAAAATATTGCCAAAGATCTTCTTTAGATTCTGATTTCTAAATGGTACATAGCAAGGGTTGAGTACCACAGGGCAGCTGAGTTCTCAGCTGAGCAAGAGCTTTAGCAGATAGACATTGACAAGAATATTTTGGTTAGTGTTAGCTTGCCTGTTTCTCAATTCCATCCTCATCTGCACTGTTTAATAATTCATACAGGGTATCTTTTCTTTCAATATCAGAATGACATGGGGAGGTGGAAAAGGTTTAGGACTTTTAAACTTGCTGAAATTTTGTGTGAGAGAGGTTTAAAAACAATAGATTAATAATTCTGAGCAAACAAATTAAAACTCTGCTGAAGACTGAGTTGGAAGACAACAGTGTGTGCTGCTGCAGTTAGCCAGGCAGCCTTGTGTGCAAGCAATTTGAGCTCCCTTTTGTGTTTGAACAGACAACACTACTACGTCATTACCAGAGGACATGCAGCACCCTAATGTTGAAATCTGGCACTTTGCCATCCATCTGGAAGGGAATGGAGGAGATAGAAGAGGCTGGAACAATGTTGAAGAAATGAGATGCTGTCTCCCCTTTCCCGCTGTGCCTCAGGTGACACAGTATGTTGTACACACATAGTGTGTCCCTGCTGGGGGCCACTATGGCAGCAAGTCTGGCAAGAGGATCCCATTGTCATGTCCTTACCATCACTCATCTTTACAGCATCTTCCAGGGATTTCTTTCTCAAGGGCTGGTCTGGGCCAGAGACACGGATGCAAGGCTGTGCTGTTTCCCATGCTGTCTAACAAGTCACAGCACTAAGCAAAGGCATCAAGAGCACTGTACAAAGCCGTTTTTTGTCTACCAGTTTCCCACTGAGTCTCCAGTTACTGTCTTTTAAATTTTGGTCTCATGTCTTTTGCCTATCTCATGTTGCACCTTCAGTCTTCCAGGATTCTTGCAGAAATGGAGCTGGCTTAAAAGACTATCCATGCCAGTTTGCACAAATCTTCCCATGCTTCTGGATCAGCTGATTGAGCCTCTCATGCAGGGCTAAAGAAACCAGGTTCCTTCTGCCAATTTGTAGGCATGGGAAATAAATAAACACTAATTTATCTGGAGTAGGAGTGGTTGACTCAATCTTTTACCCAGCACTGCACCAGTGTGAGACTTCATAAAACAAATTTCAATTAATTGTGTCCTTTTTTTGGACTGCTATTACTAGTGACACTGGCAAAGTTTTCCAGGGCAGTGGCTATCACTGGCAACTGAGCACTCAGGAAGTAACAAGACATTTTAGGATTGTGGTGATTATTTCCAGGAAATTTTTCAAGTGGAGCTCATGACGGCACGATCCCTGGGGCCACAAGGGAGCTCAGAACATTCCTTGGTACCTGCTCTGCTCAGTTGCTCCCATGTCTCCACCTAAAAGGGTGGTTTTAAGCAGATTCCCAGTTCTTCTCTGTTTCCTGAATGTTTTTTTGTGTACTCAGGTGATGACTGGAAGAACCACACTGCAGCTTTGAGGCATGCCTGCTTGCAGGAAGAGGCATGGCTAAGTCTGCAGTTGTCCATAGGCAACCTGAGAGCTTTAGACTGCCTGTGTGATGTTGAGAGCATGAATATTCTGTCAATTTAGCCAGTGTCCTCATACTGCTGCCCTGTGCTCTACCACCTCTCCAAGCCCTCCTCTTGCTGCTACACTGCAGTCTCCCAAAGGGGAAACTGCTTTTGCTCTGTGGTACTGAGGTACCCAGTGCACAACAAAGACTATCAGCTCCTGAAATAATAATATCCACTACAACTTCTGCCATTGCTGCAGCAAGAGATGGTGCAACCTCTGGGTCTTTACTGGATTAAATGGTGTGTCCTGTCATCAAAAGAGATACAATAAGTGCTAAGAAATAAGGTTTGGCAATGTGGAGTTAGTATCCAGCCCAAGAATAACAATGTCATAAGCCTTGACCGAGGTCTATAGATCTCACAGCAATACAAAGCGACAGTAGTTGTAACTGTGCAAAAGCACTCCTCAAGAAAAAGACAGTCTCCTGTCTCTGTGGCAAAATTAGTCCTCTACAATATTCTTCAGATGCAAATTACTTCAAGAGAATGGAGGGAAAATGTTAAAGGAATTCCATTTGGTTATAGTTAAATTGTGCACACCTGCACCTGCATCATATGAGATTGAAGTGAGGATATTTGTATGCACTGCAGGTGTGCACACACAGGTGTGCATATTAAGGGTGCTAGAGAGGATATGTCAGGATATGTTAAACTTAGCACATATTTTTTAAATAAAATTGCTCTGTTTCTTTGTATGATGCACATTATCTTGCTTTACTAGGGTGGGTAAAAGGCTACCACAGACATTACTGTACTCACTACTTTAGTGGTGAAAATAAAACAGAAAGTAATGTTTTTGTAGCTTTTTCTTATGTAGAGACTGAACATTAAGAAATAATTAAGTAGGTTGAAATTTAAGCAAGTCAACTGGAAAAATAATCAAGGAAAGTGAAGGAGAGGCATACAAGATCCCAGAGAAATCCAAAAGGCCTCTGGAAAGCAATTAAAATCAGAACAGATCCCTATATAATATAACCATGATCTGAGGAAAATCAATAGCAGTCTAGCTATTTCCACTGACATCTTGGTAAAGGCTGTACAGGTAGGAATATGTAGGTGAGAGGATTTACTGTGTCCTAAGGAATGATCAGGCAAATAACATGTGTATGTGAACCTGGATCCAGGATCTGTGCTTGAGTCCCAGAATAATGAGGTCTGTCTTTCATAAGTGTTGATCTTCATTTGGACTTACTAGAGCAACCAGCACTGGAAAATTAATTCCCTTCAGAGTCAAATGTACCTTCGTATGCCTACAGATGAGCAGCAGTCAGTGCAAAAAGATACTTTCACTACTGTTATTGTTCAGGACTTTGCAGAAAAATGCAGCGTGAGGATGCAGTGTACAGAAACAGTGAAGAAATTACCAAGTAAGCTATTAATGTGATTTAATTATGCACCCTGCTGAATGTAACTTTCATAGAATCATAGAATCAACCAGGTTGGAAGAGATCTCCAAGATCACCCAGTCCAACCTGTAACCCAGCCCTATCCAATGGCACTAAGTGCCTCATCCAGTCTTTTCTTGAACACCTCCAGGGACCTCCACCACCTCCCTCGGCAGCCCATTCCAATGCCAATCACTCTCTCTATGAAGAACTTCTTCCTAACATCCAGCCTATAGCTCCCCCAGCACAACCTGAGACTGTGTCCCCTCATTCTATTGCTGGTTGCCTGGGAGAAGAAACCAACCCCCACCTGGCTACCACCTCCCTTCAGGTAGTTGTAGACAGCAATGAGGTCACCCCTGAGCCTTCTCTTCTCCAGGCTAAACAATGCCAGCTCCCTCAGCCTCTCCTCACAGGGCTTGTGCTCCAAGCCCCTCATCAGCTTCATTGCCCTTCTCTGGACATGTTCCAGTACCTCAACATCTCACTTGAATTGAGGGGCCCAGAACTCAACACAGTACTCAAGGTGTGGCCTGACCAGTGCTGAGTACAGGGGAAGAATAGCCTCCTCTGTCCTGCTGGCCACATTATTCCTGATACAGGCCAGGAATTCGGTATGCCAAGTTTCATAACTATCTTTAGTAGTGATAGGATCTATATTGGAAGTGATGGTTCTGGTATAATGATCTGAAAAACTGGAAAAAAAAAAATCTAGAGTGTTTTATTTTTCTTGTCTTCAACAAGGATTTTTATATAAATTAATGTAGCTACAGACCATAAGCCTTGTGCCACTTCAAGGATTTTCTTTACTGGAAAAAAGTTGGTTTATAGCTCTTCATACAGAGGAATCAAGAAAAAAGCTGGATGTTCCAAGCCTCTGAGCACAAAAAAACAGCGTGACAAAGCAGTAGCTGCTGTAGTTTACCATGGGCTCAAGTGGACACTGAACAAGTATCCAGAAAAAGCAAATAGACAAAGTCACATCCAGGTTAGGATATCCCCTGAGTTGAACCAGTCATGAGTAAGAGAGTGCTTGAGTATCATACGGCCTGCCACTGCCCTATGGACACTGCTCCCATTGATTTTGTGCAGCCTATCCTTAGCAAAGTAATTGCTTAATGATCTCATTCCTGCCTTCCTGTTCCCCCAGCCCCCCCAAAACCAAACAAACAAATGAAAATGAAGGGGAAAATCCCAAATCAAACCAAACAAAAAAAAACCCACAACAAACCCACAAAACCCAAAACCAAGGAGGACTAAAGAAAAGAAACTCGAAAGAAAAGTCAAGTGGTTTCAGCACAAAATATGTTTCTGATTCTACTGCAACATGGAAGACTCAGATGAAAAACTTTTCTCACCTCCAGTCAAGAACAGGAGGTCTTTGGACTACAAATGATCTCTTTTATATGGAGCTGGTCCATTCCCCTGGGATGGGCGTCCATTCCCCTGGGATGGGCCTCCATCCCTGTGGTTTTAAGGGGGAATCTATGATCCCTCAAACTACCAGAAGCACATGCAGGACACGCAGGTGACCAGGCCAAATCAACATGAGTTTATGAAATTTAACATCTTTATTAAAAATATCTATGAGCAGATGGAGCGCACCCTCAGTAGTTTTACAGATGATGCTAAATTCATTGGGAGTGTTGATCTGTTTGAGGGTAGGAAGGCTCTCCAGAGGGACCTGGACAGCTTGGATTGATGGGCTGAGGCCAACTGTATGAGGTTTAACCAAGCTAAGTGCTGGGTCCTGCACTTGTGTCACAACCCCATGCAATGCTTCAGGCTTGGGGAACAGTGTCTGGAAAGCTGCCTGCCAGAGAAAGACCTGGGAGTGCTGATCAGCAGCCATTAGTGTGCTCAGGTTGCCAAGAAGACCAACAGCATCCTGGCCTGTATCAGAAATAGTGTGGCCAGCAGGACTAGTGACCTAGTTATCTTTCTGTACTCAGCATTGGCGAGACCACACCTTGAGTACATGTTCAGCTTTGGACTCCTCACTGCAAGAAGACATTGAGTTGATGGAATATGTCCAGAGAAGGGCAATGAAGCCTGTGAAGGGCCTATAGATCAAGCCTTATGAAAGGTGGCTAAGAGAACTGGAGTTGTTTATCCTGGAGAAAGGGAGACTGATGGGAGACCTCCTCACTCTACAGCTACCTGAAAGGGGATTATAGAACGGTGAATATTTGCCTGTTCTCTCCAGCAACAAGCTACAGAGTGAGAGGAAATGGCCTTCATTTTATTAGGGCATATTTAGTTTGGACATTAGGAAAGATTTCTTCACTGAAAGGACTGTCAAGCCCTGGAACATTGCTCCCCAGAGAGGCTGTGGGGTTTCTTTCTCTGGAGACTTTCAGAGATCTACAGAGGTCCCTCCCAACCCATTTTGTGATTCTGTGGTATTTGAAACACATGTAAATGTGGTTGGATTGGATGATCTCATAGGTCTTTTCCAGTCCAGGCAAATCTATGATTGTATTCCTCATGTACTTGCCACATGTTCACAGCTCTGTAAGCCCCTGTTTTAGTGTGGCCTTCCACACAGAAGCCACCTACTGCAGCTCGTGCAGCCTCTGTCATACTTCTGACATATGTTCTGACATTCTGGGAGTGGTAGTCAGTTTCTGAGGTATAGGAGAGTTAAGCTGGGTTATGGTAACCACATACCACATTTATGCAAGTATAATCATAAAATTTTACTTACACCGAAAGGTTCTGGGGGGAAATACCAGCTGGTTTACCAGTGCTAACAGCCTGCAAACTGATGAAATTCCTTTAGTGTGGATATGTGGTTTGCCATTTCTGCATTCCCATGGGCAGTCAGTGGGCTCATGCATGTGATACCACTTCCAACTGCAGTCTTGCATAACTGGATGGTCCCAGAAGACAGTGGGGATTTCAGCCATGATTAGTAGCAGCCATCCCCAAGATGTCATTGTCTTTGTGCCACCAGGACATCATCTGTTATGACGCAAGTTCCTAAGAATCCTTCTGGTAGTTTTTACCTCAAAGGTCATTCTTTGCCATTTCTATCAACCTGGTGACACCCCAAATATGATAGCACTATTTAATAATTAATAACATTTATTAATATCCTTTGTTGGCACTGTTTGCTAACATGTTTTGCTGATGTCAAGTCAATTTATATGTCTCCTTTTGCAGGCCTTTGATGCTGACGTCATTTTAGTGCCTTGTTTGAAGCACTAATGGTCTCTGGAAAATTGCTTTGTAGGTTTCTGAGAAAGCATCGTGGTACTCATCCAGCTCTTGGCTTCTGGGACAACAAAATCTCCCTCTCCATCCTCTTCACAGCTCCCATTTTCAGTTGTTTTGGTCTTGTAACAAAATCGATTTTCTGGTCAGGTCCTGTAACAGCCAAACTGCTTTACCTATTAGCACACACAACAAGTCTGGAAGACATTCTAGTCCATCAAAAAAACTCCAATCTAATGATAACTTACTAGCCTTCCAGCTGCCTTGATGGAACAGAATATTCATTTCCTCCTGTTATACCTTCATATTGTTGTTTGCCTATGAGAGGGACATTTCTTTTCATTTCAGAGTTGTTAGAGCCATATACTTTTTTAAAAGCAGAGTCTTATTTGTTCTCTTTGTTCTCTACCTGAAATCCCATTCTTCCTTTCTTTGTAGCTTCTAGTCTGCCATTCCTGGATGCTGCTGATGCAGGTGATGACTGTTCCCACCACAGTAATATTATTATCTAGTTCTTAATTTCACGTTTTAATTTTTTTAAAATTTTTTAAAAGCCAGTTTCTTGCTATCCTTTAGTTCTTCCAGCACAACCAAATTAAAATTTTTGGGGGTGGAGGGGAGGGCAAAAGTATTGGTATTTTCAGTATTGGTATTTTACTGGGAACAGGAAATTGGCCACTACCACAAGAATTCCACTTTCTTTCTTTGAGGAGGATTGCTTGTGCTTTTGGGGGCACTTTGGAGTTCTTTTGGGATATTTTTGTTCCTGATTTGTGTGCTCTATTGAGAAGTCTTCTGTCATTGTCAGCTGTATTTTCTTGGAAAATGGCTATGCCTAAATAAAGACCACAACTGAAGGACTTAGTGCCAAATTGCTATAGCTTTATAAACAAAATGAATAATTACTGCACCATCTTCTCTTAAGACAAAATCTGTGGGGAAAATTGCAGGTGCTACTCCAAACACTACAGTATGCTCCAAACTGCTTGTAACTGTGCAGTTTTAATTTAACAATGCCTCACAAGGAAAACAGTTTCACACCTTTGATTAAAAGAATAGTCCTCATAGCAGCTGTGTGTAACAGTCTGTATACCAAATATCACTATACAACAAGTTGATGCACACTGCTCTCCTAGAAGTACTACACATCGTGCTTCAAAATACGCTAAGCGTAATAAAAACACAGTATAAGGTGCATCTGTCTGATTTGAGCCAGAGCAAAAAGCAGAGAGCCTTACATAAGAAGTGCTTCCCACTCTGTGGGAGACTTTTCTATTTCCAGGGCAAAAATGTTTGTTAGAGGAATTCTTTCCCAGATCTCTATGTTAGATCATGTTGTGATTAGAGTGATACAGTCACATTCATATAATGCAGGGAATTTTTCCTACATCCTTCAATTCATCTGGGTAGCAAAATATCAAGGCTGCCATGTGTGTGGTGTGATATTCCTGAACTGCAGGGTATAAATATCTATTTGACAACATATGGTTCATCATGCTTAGGCCCCTGTAGTGGTGTGGGCAGGATCTATCCCAAAATTAATGTAGTATGTTAAATTTTATATTTAGTAATCTCACCACAGACCGTAATTTTTAATAATAATAGGTTATTTGCACAGCCATGGAAAGTATTACACAGGGGGAAATAAGCAGGGAATCTAGAACACTAGCAATAATATAACAAATATTAAACTGTTTTAGGAAAGAGAATCTTGAAGCCAATAATGCCGCTTGAGGGAGACCCAAGAGGCTCCTTTCCACTAAGGCAGTAGGCACAATAGAATTTAGTTATAGAGAGGCTTTTGAATATTTACTCACAAAATATTATCTCCAGATTTCTGGGTCTAACTACAGTTTTCAGACAGTACCAAAACACTTGAAGGGAGTTCTATTGGTGTCTTGATAGCTGTTGAGAGTCTTCTAGATCATCCAGGCTCTAACAGGACGCTAAGAAAGAGGCTGACGATCTCTGACCTGATCCTGGTTCCTCCTGAACTCCAGACTTGGCAGGATGTCTCCCAGATGTGCAAGCCATCCTGCCAAGATGCACGATGTCAGTGGCACTTCTCTTCACATCGTCAGGCAATGAATGCCTTCTTCTGGTAAACTTGAGGCACTTAAGTTTCCAGGTAGTTCAAGCCCAAAACATCAGGGCTAAGCTGGTCTGAAGCATGAGGCAGAGCAGAACACAATGAGGCAGAGCAGAGCACATTGTCCAAGCAGAACAGTGAGGCAGGGCAGAGAAAATCAGCATACTGCTAGCAGCTTATCTCCATTTATATTATTTGCCTGAGTGTAATGGCTGCTTTGGCTGACAGGATTCACCAATCAGAATGGCACTTTGCCAAACTGACCATATTAGGCAAAACCAGGACTTGCTTACCCTTATTTGGGCAAGACACTCAGGAGTGGATAAGCATCTTTGGGTACCTGTTTATCACTTTGGGAGGGGACATAATGGCCCAAGCCTTTGTTTCCTTCCCACTCTTGCTTCCCCTATCAGCAGAAAGGTGAGGCAAGCCAGAACACATTTTAGGCCTATTCGTCTTCCAGGACAGTCCCAAATGGTTGTAGGGTGCTGTTGCTCCACTGAAGACAGCAGACTCAGAGGTCTGAAGAAATCAGCCATGTTCTGTGGAATTCACAACTTAACAGAGCATCTCCAGCTTTTTTGCCTGGTGTAATTCCAGGTATCAACAATCTCCCATGTGCTCTATGCAGAACTCTGTGATAGCACCCATTTTCCTCTTCAACTGAACTTCTTGCCTTCTGTCAGCAGTCATAGCATTTTAGCTAAATTTGGCTGTAATCTGGTGTAAATTTTTGCATTGCAAGGGGAACCAGGCCCCTCAGGCAGGCTTTCTACATGCCACTTAAGCTCAATGAGCAGATAAGTGTGTTTATGAGTGACTGCAGCATGCAGATGCTTACTGCAAGAGAGAGGTTTTCTGGGTTGGTTTGTGTTTGTCTTAATGTTATTTTTATTATTATGTCTTGGCACTACTGGCGCAGCTGCTCAGGAAGGAGAAGGTGGGACAATAGCTTCCCACCAACATTCATCATCCTCATCAGAGCAGGAAACTTACCTGGCCTCTGGAGACTGTTCACCTCACCCATGCTGGAAATTCTTGACACCCCTCATCTTTGCTTAACAGCAGGGAAAAAACATTGTGATATTCAGGGCATGCACTTCAATGCCTGGGAAATTTTCTTTATAGTCTGGTTTACAAATGTCAGGCAAATTATTATAATATCTCTACTGTTTTTAGATATTGATCCCTCAATCTAGTCTGTAAGGAAAATAACAATTACTGTAAAGAGTATTGGAGGTTACAGCTAAGCCCCAGGAGCCTTCCAGCTACAGCTGCAGACTGGGAGACGGGCTTATCTTCTGACTCATAGACCCAAAAAGCCCCTGAATGTGTATCGTACGTGGGAATAGATGACAATGCTCTGGAGGAACAGAGCCAGGAAGAACAGTATTGAAGGTAGATAAGGTCAGACCAATTCTGGCAATAAAGGCTAATTAGTAAATCAGCAATGGAGTGTTTCAATAATGTAGGCTACATTGCATCAGGAAAAGGAAAGACAGAGTGTACCACAGTTTTGAGGGGATGGAAGAGACCTGGAAAAACCTGAAAGGATGAAGTCTGCACCCCTGAACCTTTACTTAACTATTGAAAGACTGGACATGAGACCCATCTCAAGCACTTCTGCTTTTATTCACTCATCATTTTTTCACTGCCGGAGTAAAAAAAAAAAAAAAAAAAAAAGGCCCCTACTTAGAATTTACCTGAAAAAGGAGGAGCTGAGTGGTGTTCTGCACGAGAAATAGAGAAATACACCCTTGATCTTAGACATGTGTTTAGACTGAATGCTAATTTTCCAGAATAAAAAGCTCTCACATCACTTTAAAAATATTTTCATGACAAAAGTGACAGGTCATTTAACTGTTTGAAAATTTAAAGTGTTCAGTTTCAGTGAAGAGGAGAAACTTTAATATCACCATCCAAAGAAAGATAAAGTATTAATTATACAAGTCATATGATAGGTTCATATGGAATTTGGCATCCAACATTAGTGAGAGTAAAAATGTACTATAAGAGCATTTCTGACCAAAAAAATAGGCGTCAACACATATTTCATAGTCACAAGGAGTGGAAGTGAGAATAGCAACATTTCCTTAGCTTTAGATTGCAGCAGCTTTTTTATGAAGCCCTCACATGTGAGACTTCCCTGTGAGGGCTGAGAGGCAGCTGCCTAGACCTGTGACTTTAAAGTAAGAATGAAAGGCAAAAGAGGTGACTCTTCAGCACCTGCCGACTTACATGGACAACAAGGAGGACAGGCAGATTGCCCTGTAATACTGCCTGCTTTGAGTACTTGCAGCACTACAGACATGACACTAGTGCGCAGCACCAGTCAGAGACTCAGCAGCATGGAGTCCCCAGCCCAGAGGCAATGGTAGCTCTTCTTGCACTTCACATCATCACCACTGACATGGTAGCTACTGATCCTGCCTCTAGACCAGAATTCCAGTGGCCAAGCAAAGCTCTGCCCTAATGAATACCAAAAAACTGACCCTGCTCCAAAGAGTTTCTCATTCCTTTTCAATAGAAATGCAGGGTAGGAAGCCCTGTAGGGAGACCAGCATGAGTAAAGAGCTAATGAAATGGTGAGATTATGTAGGGCAAAAAAAGATCAACATGATAGGCGGAAGTGACACAACTCCAAGATGACATTTGCAAAGCTCTTTCTTTTCTGTTTGTTTTTATTAATATTTATTAACATAAAATATTAACTAACAGAAGAAACAAGGAATATATGTTTTAAAAATCTAGCCTTCACTTATTTTTCCTCAAATTAATAAACCCTCCCACAGCTTCCCCTGCTGCTCCACTGAATCCAGAAGACCAGATGGATGCACCAAAGGGAAGTCATATCTGACTAATCTGACAGCCTTCTAGGAGGGGATGACTGGATAGGTGGATAGGTGGACTTGGGAGTTTTTACGCTGAAGAGGAGAAGACTGAGGGGATATTATCAATGCTTATAAATACCTAAAGGGTGGGTGAGTGCTCAAGAGGATGCGGTAAGTATTTTTTTGGTGGTGGTCAGTGATACAAGAGGTAACAGGCACAAGATTGACCATGGGAAGTTCCATCTAAACTCCTTCACTTTGGAGTGTGGTAGAGCATTGTAACAAGCTACCCAGAGAAGTTGTGGATTCTTCATATCTGAAGGCATAAAAAAACCTCCATAGATGCCATCCTGTGCAATCTGCTCTAGGTGAACCTGTTCTGGCAGGGGATTTGGACTAGATGATCTCCAGAGGCCCCTTTGAATCCCTATCATCCTGTGATTCTGTGTAATGTCACTTCCAGTATATTTCACACAGTAAACCTGCAGAGCCTTTATCATCTATCTCCTGCCTCTCCTCTCCCTATACTTGCCTATAATAATGCTACAAAATATGGCCTCTCATCTAAAATTTACAGGACAGTTCAGGCCAGTATAAATTAGGTAGATGCTATCTGCAGCAGTCTTACTATGATTTTTTTTGTTAAAAAATTGAAACCAGTCAGACCCATCTTTAAAAGAGAAATACAAATTCAGAGGGATTGTTTTACAGTATTGATCTGATGTTGATCTATAGTAGAGTTGGCAGAGAACATTTTTTTGATTAAAGATTGTCAAGGGGAATTGATGATTTATTGACTCATGAGCCCTGTCCTGCTCTTAGCAAGATGAACTATCCTTTCAAACAACTACAGTGGAGAAAAGGTGCTATTCCCATCCTATGAAGGGTCAAACCAAGTTCTTGATGGTAGAGCCTTTCTTTCAGAGTGCCAAGGGATGAGGATATTTGAGCAGCAGCTTATCTAGACAGCTACCAGTTACTGAGTGTGATGAGTCCTCCAGCCTGGACTCTGGAGCACTTGCAAATGTGAGAACAGCCTGTTCTTGAGTTTTTCTGAGGAGCTGCTGGGCAGCAGGTGAAAGCAGGTGATATGGCAGCAAGTCCTCCTCCCTTCTTTCCACATAACCTGTGTGTTCAGTAAGCTCAGGGTATGTATGTGACAATGGAGCTGTAAAGTGGGATTAGTAGGAGGATATAAATTTTGCGAGTTCCAGGAAGACTTACTCATTAGTTTGTTCCTGGATAGCACGATCATTTGGATGTCTACCCACCAGAAAAAAACAAAACAAGCAAAAAAAAAAAACCCAAGCCCAAACACCACCACCACAAAAAAAAAAAAAATCCACACAGATTTAGAAGGCTTTATTGGAAAATCAGATTCAGAAGAACTCACCATGTCAAATTACAGGTTGTGAATTGTAGTGTTGCCTCACAGTTGTGTTCTGATCGATAGAGCCTTTAAGACCCATGAAGAGAGCCTGAGGCTTCCAATCAGCTGGTGAGGGATGATTCATGCTCACATCCTCTTGCTGTAGCTGGCTGCTTCAAAACCAAGAACAAACCTTGTCATGGTCCCAGTCCCAAGGGCCCGTCATACTCATTGACTAACCTACCCCTGCAGTTTTACTCACCATCGTCTGCACTGCACTCTGCACAGGGCCACAGCAGAGCACACCAATAAAAGGAGGCACATCTTCCTTCATCATTACCACATAGCAAAGCTGACCCTCAGCCTGCTCTCACCCTGCCTGCACCCATGGTTTCTCAGCATACGATAGCAGAAGAGCTTTGCTGGGGTGGCCTCAGCCTGGGGCAGGCTTGGGTGAGGCGTACCAGCAGATAGGGTGCAACTCTGGTTTATACATCTGCAGAACACACTAACTTTTCCCAGCACAGCCCCACTTACTACAACAATTGTGTCTTTATTGCAGCCTATGGCAGTCCTTGCATTATATGGGGAAGGCTCAGGGTTACAAGTATCAGTGTCTGTCACCACTGGGATTGCCTGTGTGGGACTGTCAACTCAATATGCAAAATTTAGAAAGATGGAAGGCTACCTCTGAGGTGCTGGGAACTGGAAGTCTCCTTTGAGCAACGTCACCACATTTGAAACCTATTCCTATAGAAAAGGTGTCAAATTCACTGAAGACAAGGGCAAGGGAGGTGATTCTCCCCCTTTACTCTGCTCTTTTCAGACCCCACCTAGAGTACTGTGTGCAATTCTGGAGCCCCCAGCACAAGAAGGACATGGAACTGTTGGAGAGAGTCCAGAGGAGGGCCACGAAGATGATCAGAGGGCTGGAGCACCTCTGCTATGAGGACAGGCTACAAGAGTTGGGGCTTTTCAGCCTGGAGAAGAGAAGGCTTCAAGGAGACCTTATAGCAGCCTTCCAGTATCTGAGGGGGGCCTACAGGACGGCTGGGGAGGGACTGTTCACAAGGTCTTGTAATGACAGGACGAGGGGGAATGGGTTCAAATTGGCAGAGGGGAGATTTGAACGGGATGTTATGAGGAAATTCTTCACAGTGAGGGTGGTGAGGCACTGGAACAGGTTGCCCAGGGAGGTTGTGTCTGCTCCCTCCCTGGATGTGTTCAAGGCCAGGCTCGATGAGGTCTTGAGCGTCCTGATCTAGTGGGAAGTGTCCCTGCCTGTGGCAGAGGGTTGGAACTGGATGATCTTTGAGGTCTCTTCCAACCTAGACCATTCTATGTTTCTATGATTCTATGACATTGATTTAAGGATTTAAAACACCCATTGTGGTCACACATGTGACAAATGCTTGCAATTGCCGCTCTGCAGAGTTTGTGCACTCACATTGTCCACAGTGCACAGTCGGAGTTACCCATTCTGGGGGAAGGTGCTGATAAACTCTACCTCCATGTTCCAGCCACTGGACGGTAGCAGGAGAGTGCTAACTGCTTTGTACAAGGTCAGTCAGAAGGGCTATCCATGGACCTGTATCTTGGATGGTAGGCAAGTGTCTGTTGCCACCTTTGCACATCCAATTGCCATATTCAAAACATAATCCCTGGCCTTGTCTCAGCCAGAGTCAGCTTTCACCTGTAGCCAGAGGTCTAGTCTCCTTTTGGAGCACCATCTTCTCAGAGTGGTGAGGTGGCCCTCTTCAATTCCTCCTTCTTAGCACTGAGACACAAGGATATGGACATGGCACTTGGGCCTCTTGGTGTATTAACTTGAGACAGAGCTCCAGTCCCAACACATTGAAAATGGTACATGAGAGGTGGGTCAATGAAGACTTCCTCACCAAAGACTCAATGATGCTTGCACATTTATGTGAAGCTGCACTAGAATTTTTGGTAGCATCACTGGCCTTGGGAAAGGCTGGATTCAACCTCTGAAATGCAAGCAGGTACAGTGGTTGTATCCTGCTGTGCCAAGCTGCTGTGCTGTCTGGCAGGAGATGCCTAGCTGATAGAGCCAAGAGGGCATCTGGGTTGCCTTTGAGCTCTTTAGCCCCAGCTTGCCTCTGTGTACCCTTGCAACATGCTAGTTGTTCTTAGTGTACCAATTCAAGATAAGACAGATAGAGAAAGAGCCTCAGTAACCCAGGAGCATAGTGTTTCTATCTCAGGAAGGAAGCAGTGTGTCACAAATGCTTGGATGTTCAGGAGCCCAAGACTTACACAAATAATGTTGAAAGACTGGTGGGCTGAGCATTGGATCCTCACATAGCCTACACTGGCCAACCCCTGTTAGCTGCCAGGAGAAGATTTGGTAGTGGAGTCCTCATTCACTAGTTCTGGGCTTCCTCTTTGGAGGAATTAGTTGGTCTACCACACAAAGAAGCTCAGGAGCTGTTTGGGCAACCATCATAGTAGGCCTGGGGGGACCAAGTCCCAGAAGAACTCATGGAGAAGTGTTTTCTTTAGCACCCTTCATGAAAATCTAGAGCCTTCAGTCCCTCACATGCTAGCAATGCCTTAACTGGGGGAAAGGAAAAAAATAGTGATTCTTGCTCTGAACGTGCTTGTGTGAGGAGTGAGACAAACTATTCCTTTTAACAATGACCCCAGACAATGTACATATATGGTCTTCTTGTCCTGGAGAGTTAGCAGAAGTGCTGCCCACCTCCCTGCACTGAGTTCAGATGGGGATTTCCAGGAGGAGAGTTTTTCTTTCTGTCTCTCTGGTGAGTCCACCCAGTGAGCTCATGATATTCCTCCTGACTCAGCTGCATTCCTGCCACCCTCCTGGCTAGGGACAGAGACATTCATTAACTCTCTGTGTGCAGCTAGAGTGGGGCTAAAGAGGAACTCCTTAGCAAACTGTCCAAGTTTTCTGGAAGCTATTAAATTCCCATAAATCCAGATGACTGGCATAGCCTGATTGAAGATGCCACTAACTACTAACACTGCTGCCCTGCCCTCAGGCCACTTACCATCTCCTGCCCCCTGCTTTCCTATAATTAAATTCTCTATCTAATTTCTTCTTATTGTTTCACTCACAACATGGAGAGCTACTTCAGAGTCAAGAACCTGTACCCAAAGAGTACCCAATGCTGCACAGTGAGATGCCTTTCTCCCACATTAACTGAAACAGGCTCCTGCCCTCAACAGACCATTTTCAGACACTATGCTTGGCTGTAGTTTTTATGTTGAAGGACATTATTCAGAACCACAGACTGTGTGTACTAGCTGTTACAAATCCAAGCAAAGCAAGTGGAAGGTATTCAAAGGCAAGAACAGTAACTTAAAAAAAAAAAAAATACAAAGCCTATCTGGAAAGTTGTATGTCCAATTAAAGAACTAGTAAAACTCAAGCTGCCAGGTGGGAAGTGCAGGTTGCATTTCCTTAGCTATTATTAAGCCAGTTTACCAGTATGATGGGTATGATGGGTTTACCAGTATGAAGGGGTCACGGCACTTTATCATGCAGGAAAAAAAGATTGTATAAAATTGAGATTATGATCACATGGTACTCATTAGTTTTGATGTATACATGATAGTCACTTTTCTTAGGTGAAGATAGTAGGGTTTTTTTAAATTGACTTTTCCTTTGTTTTTGGAGCAACCACATCTTAGCCTAAATTGTAATTTTTATTTCAAGTGTACTAAGTTTAGGTAGTTCATGCAATGCTGTTGTTGCCTGAAACAGGGACTGCTTAATGCACACTTTGAGAAGGACTATAAGGGGGGAATGCTATTCTGTGTTGCACCAGAGAACATACTGCATTACTGCAATCACTGTGAAGTGGAAAATGTTATTTTAATGATGCCCAGCTTGGTAGTTTCCCAAGGGTGAAATCAATATCTTGATGGTTAAACTGAAGCTACCATTATACTACTGAGAACATATGTATGACCTCATTGACAATATCCAGAACGTTGAGATAAGAAAGGGAAATGTCCCTGTTGAAATGCTACAGACATCCAAATGCATCTGCTATATAGGGGAAAAAAAGACACATTCATTTAGATAATGCTAGAAAACAGCAACAAAGCAAAACATTTATGATAGGCAAGGTTCCTTTAGCTGCTGTAGAGCATAAGCAGCAAAAGGTCACGTTGCCTATAATTGAATTGCTTTGTATTGTGCTAATCTGCCTAATGTTCTGTTTGCAAATATAGCATCATCTTAAGCAATTTATGCCATGTGGGCTAATATTCAAACTGTGCTCTTTATTGCATATGTGCATTTTGTAATTAAGCAACTGGTCTCAGAAAACGGATGGTCCATTTCTAGCTTTAATTCCTATGAAAGAACTATTTCTTGTTCAACTCTTACCTGAAGTCTTATATTCAGATTTCTTACTTGCAATTATCATGTTCCATCTAAATCTCTGAGAGACCTCTTGCAGTTGGTGCTAAGGACTTTACTTTCGAGAGTAAGATTTCAGCTGTGTCACTTCAACTCAAAGGAATTATTTGTGAAGTGCTTTGAGAAACATGCATGAATCGCAGTTTGACTGGCTGCCCCTGCTCTGCCCAGAGAAGTGAGTGCTGTAGGTTGGAAAGAAGTTGTTTCTGATTTATTTACTGTGTTTTACAAAAGATAACATTAAGAGCAGTGGGGTATATTTTTCCCTTGCTCTCTTTAAAATCTGTACTTCACTCTGTCACTGAGGATATGAAGATAGCTGGGGCTTCTGTAGTGAGGAGAACGCTAGTTAATGTCCATATGAAAGTCAGGGTCCCAGAAAATGGGTCCAGGTAGAATGACGTGGTAGGGTAGGGAAATCCTGCAGGAATGTGCTGATAGCATTGGCGTGTGATCATCTCTGAAGAATGAGGACTCAGGGGCCAAAGGCATGATGCTCTTCCATTCTGTGAGATGCACTCAACTTTATTCTTTACTTACCACTGCCACTTTAGCAGTCTCAATATCATTTTTTTCCCTAAGGACTTGTTAGATTTTCCACCTCCCAAGAAATCATAGGATTACAGAATGTCAGGGGCTGGAAGGGAATTCAGAAGACCATCTGGTCCAGTCCCCCTGCCAGAGCAGAATCACCTAGAGCAGATCAAACAGGAATGCATCCAGGCAGGTCTTGAGTATCTCCAGAGAGGGGGAATTCACAACCTCCCTGGGTAGTAGGTTCCAATGCTGTCACCCTCACAGTGAAAAATTTCTTCCTCAGGTTCACATACAATCTCCCATGCCTCAGCTTCCACCTATTGCCCCTTGTTCCTGTCACTGGGCATCACTGAGAAGAGCCTGGCTACATACTGCTGGCACTCACCCTTTACATATTTATAAACACGAATGAGGTCACCCCTTAGTCATCTCGTCTCCAAGCTAGAGCCTCAGCTCCCTCAGTCTCTCCTTGTAAGGAAGATGTTCAACTTCATTTTTGTGGCTCTGAACTGCTGCACTGGATTCTTTCAAGTAGCTCCCTGCCCTTCTTGAACTGGGGGATCCAGAACTGGACACAAAACTCCCGATGAGGCCTTGTCAGGGCAACATAGAGGGAGAGGAGAACCTCCCTTGACCTACTAACCACAGCCCTTCTAATATGCCTCAGAATGGCATTGGCCTTCTTGGCCACAGGAGCACATTGCTGACTCATGATCAACCTTCCATCTACCAGGACTCCCAAGTCCTTTTCCCCTTCACTGCTCTCCAGCAGGTCAGTCCCCAACCTATACTGATACCTGGGATTGTTCTTTCCCAGGTGCAGGACTCTACACTTGCCCTTGTTGAACTTCCTTAAATTTCTCCCTGCCCAACTCTCCAGCTTTTCTAAGTCTCACTGAATGGCAGCACAGCTCTGGTATGGCAGCCTCTCCACCCAGATTGATGTCACCAGCAAACCTGCTGACAGTGCTCTCTGTGCCCTCATCCAGATCATTAATGAATACATTGAATAATGCTGGTCCCAGTACCAACCCTGGAGGGACTCCACTAGTTACAGGCCCCCAGCCAGACTCCATCCCACTGACCACAACTCTGACTTCTTTCCTTTAACCAGTTCCCAATCCACTTCACTACTCAGTCATCCAGACCACACCTCCTCTGTTTAGGTATGAGGATGCTGTGGGAGACAGTGTCAAATGCTTTACTGAAATCAAGGTAAAGCACATCCACTGCTCTACCATCATCTATCCACCTGGTTACATCCTCACAGAAGGTTATCAGATTGTTCAAATATGACTTCCCCTTTGTAAAACCATGCTGACTGCTCCCAATGACCTTCTTGTCCTTGATATGGCTAAGCACAGGGCTGAGGATAAGCCACTCCATTATCTTTCCAGGGACAGACATGAAGCTGACCAGTCTATAGTTACCTGGATCCTCCTTCTTACCCTTTTTGAAGACTGGAGTGACATTTTCCCTCCTCCCATCTCCAGGCACCTCTGCTGTCCACCATGACTTACCAAAGGTGATGGAGAGTAGTCTGGCAATGACCTCTGCTAGCATCTTCAGCACTCATGGGTGCATGCCGTTAGGATCCATGGACTTATGGATGTTCAGTTTACTTAACTATTCCCTGACCCAGCCCACATCCACCCAGTCCCCATCAATCAAGGAAGCTTCCTCCTCAATCTTGTCTTCCTCTGTGGCCTCAGGAGTGTGGGGCTCCTAAGTATAGATGGAGACAAAGAAGGCATTCAACAACTCTGCCTTATCTGCATCCTCCATCACCAAGGTACCCACCCCATTCAGCAGTGGGCCTATATTGCCTCTAGTGTTGGTTCTTCCTGCAATATATTTGAAGAAGCACTTTCTGTTGTCTCTGGCCTGCCTTGCAAGATTGAATTCCAAGGAGGCCATAGCCTTCCTAGTAGCCTAACTACATTCACTGACAACTGTTTTATACTCCTTCCAGGTGGCCCATTCTTCCTTCCATGATCTGGGGACTTTCTTCTTCTGCTTGATTTTGTTCAGCAGCTCCCTGCAGGAGACCATGCAGGTCTCCTGACTTCCTTTCTTGATTTACTACTCAATGGAATGCTCCAATCCTGAGCTTGGAAGAAGTATTTCTTGAATATTAAA
>VWZI01001707.1:47528-83819 GCA_013396835.1 Psilopogon haemacephalus | reverse complement strand
TTCAGCAATCAGTAATCTAACATGGCATTTTATTTGAAGCCAGTATGAGTGAATGGCAATGCTTCAACAGTTTGCCAGCTTACAGGAAATTAGTCCGGTCAGAAAAGGCAATAAATGTACAAGTGAGGCCACCTAATGAAAAAGCAATTCTAGAAACTGCTTAGTAAGAACATCTTTACATTTACTTATCTCTGTTCTACAATGCTAAATGTTAAAATGTGGAAAATCTTTACAGTCCTGCAGAAAAAGCCTAAACATGTGGGAATCCAATGTAAGAGAGAGAGAGAAATACAACAAGCAGTGTATCAGCGTTTGACCTTCATTCCCACAGCTTCAGGATACCTCCCATGGGGGAGGAAAGATGGTGGGACACCTGGCCCAGGGGAAAAACCGGGCTGTACTCTCCTCAATTATGTTAATGTGTTGTTTGCATGATGGGATGTAAGGAGTCACCCCAAGGTGGCAGGGGCCTTTTTGGTCCTTCACTTTTTGTCCTTTGCTCTGCACAGGTCTTATGCTTTCTCTGGCCTGGAATAAAGCGCACCTGCTTCAATCCAAAGTGTGCCATTGCATTTGTCAGATTATTGGCAGCAACAAAAACCTACTCCACTGTTCTTTGATAGGAGTAGACTGACACCAATAATCTTTGGGTAAGGCCCTTCATTCAGGTATTCATTAATTAGATTAGACTAGGAATAACTCATTAAACTGGCTCTAGGTTTACACTGAAATGAATAAGTTCACAGACAATTCTTACTTTTTAAAAAGTATTATTTCATGGTCGTTAAGAGATAGGAAATATTACTCCGTCAGTGTCTATACAGTTATTCTCGTAGGATGGAATATCTTATCAATCAATTTCTATGTTATGCTCTCATCAAAAGATAATATATTGGCAGGAGTCCTTCATTTGACACTAGAAATTCTGCTATTTCCAGGGAGATGCTTCATTCAGATCGAGGAGGTAATTTTGAGCTGAGCATTGAAACAAGGAAGGTGAGAAGGTGGTAGAGACAATTGCCAACTCACCGTTCAGACAAGTAAGATGGTATCATAATTTTATAAACTTTTATTTCTAATACATGCTTGTACTAAAAAGAAAAAGTGAAATAAAAAATTAGGAGCCGGGGTGGGGAGGGGTGGTAAGGAGAGAAGGGAAATACTGAACCATGAAAGCTGCATCACGCAACTCCTCCAAATCTTTAATAATAAGCAATTTTGTTAGGAAGCATGAGAAGGGGCAAATGAAGTTCTAGAGAGCTGTTTCACAACTACATTGGTTATACTGGCTAAATGGTGGCTGGTTTGAAATCATAGCAATACCACTACAACCCAAATGAAGAGGATTCAGTAGGTATTGTCCTTGGCCTACCAAAGCTGGCAGCATTTTGCTGCAATCCTCTTTGCAACCAACATTGTCCACAATGTTAAGTTAAAAACAACTAGCAACAAAATCCATATAAGCATCCAGATTAACTCCTCTAACATTTTTTCAAATTAAAACTTTTTAAAAGAGCATCAGAAGTCATAGGCAATAATTAAAATGAAAATACAGAAGATGAAAATTAAGATAGTTATATGAAAAATGTGCATAACATTGTTTGAACTGCAGCATCTATTCAACCATTGGTAGCAGACACACAATGTCATTAAAAACAAAAAAAGAAAGGTTTTCTTTAATTAGAATCCAATGCTGTAGCATGTTTAAAATGTAATTTTTTTGTTAAAAATTTCATTGTCATCTAAAAACATTGTCTTGGTGCCAAAGTCAGAAGTCTGACACATGGCAGGCAGGTCAGTCTACCTCAGAGCAAGTCACTCCAGCTCAAAGTCAAAAGCACTCCATGCAAGTTGGTGTGTGCACTTTGTTGACTGCTTATAGAATGTAAGTAGCTGTTACAATAAAAATAATAATTACAATACAGAAATCTCACACTCCATTTGAGTGACAAAGAAAGCAAATATTTCATTAAACATTATGTAAGCAGAAACCATCCTAAGACACTCCAGGATCATAAAAATTAGGAAGGTCCACCTGTATACCTTTTAGTGAACTTACCAAGTAGTAACTGATCAGAGGCTTTTTGTCTAAAGATTTTTTTCACTTCAAAATGTCTTTCTTTCAACAAAGTTCTTGAAGCACAGCAAACTTCAGCCAAAGAAAAACACTGAAACAAAATCTGATAATCTTCCAAATAACATTTTCAAGATGAAATTTGTTTGAAATGAAATGATCTTGTTAAATGAAGATTTAAAAACCTGTTTTATTGCTCTCCCTCTGTATTTCTTCACAAGTCAGTAGCTCTGCAGTAAATACATATGCAAATAACTGAAAACACACACCATTTAGAAAAAATAAACATTGCAACAGAAATAACTCTTTGAGAGTCACATTTCAGAGGAAATGTGAACATATTTGTATTTCTGAGTATAGACAAAAACATATTTTGGGTTTAGAAGCTTCTAAGAAGAAGCTGAAATTCCATTGCTTCTGGTTAATCTTATCCCCACAGTTCCCAGAGGTCATCACATTCACTAAGCTCTCTTCCTCAGCACTGCAAACCCCCACACAGGAAAAGAGCAATGTATGCAAATTTGTTCATGATTGAAAACACAGCTATATTCAGTCACCTGTGACTTTTGTACTCACTTTCCACAGGTACTCACATGTTTTGGCTGCTAGTGTGATGAATACTGAAGGAACCAGATGGTCACACCAACCATCACTCATCTCTCTGCAAATGTTAGGAACCTCATTTACAGCTGAAGCACTTGTAAGTAGGGAGATATGTGAAAAGCTTTTCTTAGGACACAGAAGGATTTTCTTTGGATCTACTCCTCTGTGGAATTGGTAGTGTTCTGTGAGCCATCAGGCCCTCACATGAGGCCTGTAGGCTTGTAGGGCAGCGACAATATGATGGCTAACATGAGCTGAGTGGGTGTGGGTGACAGCAATAAATTTCTGTAGGGAAGTCTGGCATGTGTATCTGTCAGGTCTACTATAGTTAATGTTAACCCCACCCCCACCCCCCCCCCAAAAAAACCCAACAACAACAACAAACAAAACAAACAAAAAACCCTAAACAAAACCACAAAACAAAACTTTATCAAGTCATTTAATCTGCAAGATACACATTATTAGGTAAAACACAAACTCTTTTTCTCTCTCCCCCTCAGCTGAAGTCCTTGTATACCATAGCTATCAGAGGGAAAAAGAATATTTAAAATACAATATTCACAACTTGAACAATCTTTTTCACAGAATCACAATCACAGAATGTCAGGAGCTGGAAGGGACCTCCAAAGATCATCCAGTCCAACCCCTCTGCAGAGCAAGATCACCTATACCAGATGACACAGGAACGCATCCAAGTGAGTCTTGAGTATCTCCAGAGAGGCAGACTCCACAACCCACTGTGGACAGCCTGTTCCAGTGTTCCATCACCCTCACAGTGAATTTTCTTTCCTCATATTTCCATGGAACTTCCTATGCTTCAACTTCCACCCATTGACCCTTGTCCTGTCACTGGACATGACTGAGAAGAGCCTGGCTACATACTGCTGGCACTCACCCTTTACATATTTATAAACATGAACGAGGTCAGTNGGAAGGGACCTCCAAAGATCATCCAGTCCAACCCCTCTGCAGAGCAAGATCACCTATACCAGATGACACAGGAACGCATCCAAGTGAGTCTTGAGTATCTCCAGAGAGGCAGACTCCACAACCCACTGTGGACAGCCTGTTCCAGTGTTCCATCACCCTCACAGTGAATTTTCTTTCCTCATATTTCCATGGAACTTCCTATGCTTCAACTTCCACCCATTGACCCTTGTCCTGTCACTGGACATGACTGAGAAGAGCCTGGCTACATACTGCTGGCACTCACCCTTTACATATTTATAAACATGAACGAGGTCAGTCCTCAGTCTCCTCCTCTCCAAGCTACAAAGCCCCAGCTCCCTCAGTCTTTCCTCATAAGAAAGATGTTCCCCTCCCTTCACCATCTTTGTGGCTCTGCACTGGATTCTTTCAAGCAGTTCCCTGAGGTCCTTCTTGAACTGGGGGGAACCAGAACTGGATAAAATATTCCATATGCAGCCTCATCAGGGCAGCACAGAGATGGAGGAGAACCTCCCTCAACCTACTGACCACAGCCCTTCTAATAGGCCTCAGAATGGCATTGGCCTTCTTGGCCACAAGAGCACATTACTGCCTCATGATCAACCTTCCACCAACTAGGACTCCCAGGTCCTTCTCCCCATCACAGTTCTCCAACAGTTCAGTCCCCAGCCTCCTCAGTCTTTCCTCATAAGAAAGATGTTCCCCTCCCTTCACCATCTTTGTGGCTCTGCACTGGATTCTTTCAAGCAGTTCCCTGAGGTCCTTCTTGAACTGGGGGGAACCAGAACTGGATAAAATATTCCATATGCAGCCTCATCAGGGCAGCACAGAGATGGAGGAGAACCTCCCTCAACCTACTGACCACAGCCCTTCTAATAGGCCTCAGAATGGCATTGGCCTTCTTGGCCACAAGAGCACATTACTGCCTCATGATCAACCTTCCACCAACTAGGACTCCCAGGTCCTTCTCCCCATCACAGTTCTCCAACAGTTCAGTCCCCAGCCTAACCTATACTGATACCTGGGGTTGTTCTTTCCCAGGTGCAAGACTCTACACCTGCCCTTGTTGAATTTAATTCAATTTCTCCCCACCCAACAACCCTCCAGTCTAAGTCTCACTGAATGGCAGCACAGCCCTTCAAGGTGTCAGCAAACCTGCTGACAGTGCTCACTGTGCCCTCATCCAGGTCATTGATGAATATATTGAACAGAACTGGTCTCAACACCAGTCCCTGAGGGACTCCACTGGTTACAGCCCTCCAACTAGACTCCATCCCACTGAACACAACTCTTAGACTTCTTCCCTTCAACCAGTTCACATCCACTACTCCATCACCCAGACCGCATTGCCTCAGTTTAGCTCCAAGGGTGCTGTGGGAAACAGTGACAAATGCTTTACTGAAATCGAGGTAAAGAACATCAACTGCTCTACCATCATCTATCCACCTGGTTATGGCCTCATAAAAGGCTATCAGGTTGGTCAAATAATCAAGTTGAGGATAAGATCCAGCAGCACTCCTCTTCTGGTTGGCTCCTCCACCATTTGCACCAAGAAATGTGAAATGCACTGGAGGAACCTCCTGAACTGTGGCTGGCTGAGAAGGCCTTGCATCAAGTACCTGGGTAGTTAAAATCCCCATGAGAACCAGGGCCTGTGATTGTGAGGCTGCTGTCAGCTGCTTGTAGAAGGCCTCATCAGCTTCCTCATCCTGATCAGGAGGTCTGCAATAAACACCCACAACTGTATCACGCGTGCTAGCCTGTACTTTAATTCGCACCCACAAGCTCCCAGCTTGCTCCTCATCCACCCCTGGGCAGAACTCAAGACATTCCAGTTGCTCCCTGTGTTGGTTTGAACTAATTGGAGAATTTGAGTGAGAAATTAGACTATTGGCTGAGAGAGAGTTAAACACATTGTGTCGCTTCACCGATTTTCACTGAGAAAGGAAAAAAAAGTTGTTTTAAGAGCTGTTCTCAAAACATCCAGATCAACAGTCTGCTTCTGTCTGTGCTGGCTCCGGCCCCTCTCTCCTTTGTCTCTTGGTCTTGGTGGCTAAATTCAGAGTAAAATCACTAAAACTACTAACTTCTCCTATTACTAATCTCTGACTGATCTTCAGCTTATCTGCAGCATCATCAGGTGGTGAGATAAAGCTGGGGAAGGGGGGAAAGGTGCTAGGGGGAGTTTGGTTACCCTCTCTTGGGGATTTTGGTCTCCGGGAGGGGTGTGGTGTCTGTATTACTTTTTTACTGTATATATCTGTAAATACCTGTTATATCTTGTAAATATTTGCTTGTATATTTGCATTGCTGTAAATATAAAGCTTCATTTATTAACTTCCAGTGTTTTTTCTGAGTTTTAGCCGGGGTTTATAAAGGTGGGGGTCAGGTAACTGCAAACCCACTACACTTCCTCAGGTAAAGAGCAGCTCCACCACCTCGCCTTGACATAGCCACCCATGGCCGCACTCCAGTCATGTGACCTGCCCCACCACATCTCTAATTGCCACCAGGTCACAACCCTGTGACCGCACATGGGTTTCTGACTCCTCCTGTTTACTCCCCATGCTGTGTGTGTTGGTGCACAAGCATTGCAGGGAGCAAGCTGAGCACACCTATTCTACCCTCATGGGGTGGGAGACTCCGTGAGACTTTCTCAGGGTATATTTGAAGTTCAGATCTTCTGCTCTGAAATTACTGGATTAAAAAACAAGACATCCTATATAAACTACTTTCAATGTGTAAGTGTGAACAGGTTGGCTGCTTTTAAATTGTAAGCAATGCTAAATAAACCTACAAATTACTCCCTGGACAAAATAGCTGGAAGTAATTTTCCATGTGTTTCAGGACTTCCCACCTGCTCCATTATTATAGAATCATAGAATGGTTTAGATTGGAAGGGACCTCAAAGATCATCTAGTTCCAACCCCCCACCATAGGCAGGGACACCTCACACTAGAACAGGTCACTCAAGGCCTCATCCAACCTGGCCTTGAACACCTTCAGGGACATCAAGTGATCTCAATGTGTTAATGACCACACACAAGGGATAGAAACCTACCACCACTAAGGTGCTTTGACCCTCACCAACACCTTAGCTACCACTCAGATGCTCTCTCATCTCACCCACAAGACAACGAGAAAACAGAAGGTGAGAAGTCTCATGGATCAAGACAAGAATTTTTATTAGGGAAAGCAATAAGCCACAAGCAAAGCAGAAAGAGGAATTAATTCACTGCTTTTCACTGACACATGGATGTCCTGCCGCTTCCTGGAAAGCAGGGCCTCAGCAGGTGTAAGGGTTGCTGGGGGAAATAAACACCATAATTACTAACATTCCACGTTCTTCCTCTCCCTGAGTATTTATTGCACAGCATAATGTCATATGATATGAAATATCTCTTTGGTCATTTGGGGTCAGCTCTCATGGCTGTGTCCCATCCCCGCCTCTTGCTCAACTCCATCCTGCTCACTGAGAGGGAGAGGAAGAGAGAAAGCCTTGCTGCTGTGTAAGCACTGCTCACCAACAGTCGACACACTGGTGTGTTGTTAACATGGTTTTAGCTACAAATGCAATATGGCTCCCACTACCCCCAGTACTATGACAGCCAAGCAAACTGGCTTGCCTGAAGTGTGCAAACTGCTGAATGTGATGGATTACATTACAACCTAGATGCAAGAGAGGAGGAGCCTGATGCAGAAACTTTAACACCCTTATACCACCATTTCTTCCCTACCATTTATTTCCCACTGTAATATCACTTCAACATTTGTTTCACATAGGAAGTCTGGCTTCAAAATAGCATTCCTTACATTATGGTTTCTGTCTTCTGAAACACACTCAGTCATTCATTTTTCATGCCAGAACTTCAACCTCTATCTTAATATCAAGCAACAGTCTGGATTTCATGAACCTTTCTTCAGCAGCATGTGGTTAAGAAAGAAAATTTGGCTGGCATTACAGAGAGATGGAACACATCTTGCAGAAGAACAGGGTCTCCAGCAGCTAGAATGGCTCTACGGGCAGGACTTATTTTAATAAGTCTAGTGTGAAACAGTTGGGTTTCTTGGCAAGTGTGACAGGGGAGGAACATACTCCCATCAGCCAAAGAATATTTTTACAGAACGCTCTTCCACATTGCAAGCAGACATACCAGGCAAATAAAACATACCCAAACTGATGTGGAAATCAACATAATACTAAGTCATGCTACGGAAAACACTCCCACAAGAGCTACACATGATCATAGAATAAACAATTCTAGTGGTTTTATGCCTCCTAACAATTTTGGGAAGTGCAAATATAAAATACCTGCTCTGCCTCACACATATTCACATCCCTAAGGCAGAAACTATCAGTCAGTAAATAGACAACATACAGAACTCCCCTGAGTGATCCTTTCAATCATTTTGCTCTGCACTAGAGAAAAGGCACAGTAAATACTGGGGAAGGCTTAATACATGGCACAATAAGAAGAGGCTAAATGCAATGTAACCTTCATTCAAAATGGTCTCTCAGTGGTGTCTCTGGTTAGACAGCTGAACTGGAAAGCTGAAATTTTGTTTCTTGATACTGCCTGGTAGTCAGTGCAAGCCTCCCTATTCTAGGAATTTTTTCATACATACTTTGTCTCCAACTCAGTGCACTTTGTGGTCTGCACCTATACTTCATTCCCTTACTGCACTTAACATGTGCATGATAATGTATTGCATCTGGGGAAGAAAGCCTAACTTTTGTCTTCCAGATGAGGTACATCACAATCATCAAGTTTAAAAGACTATTAGAATGAAGTAATAAATAAGTTGGAAAGGACTCTCAAAAATCATCTTGTCCAATCAGCTACAGTGAGCACCTCCAACTAGATGAGGCTGCCCAGGGTCACATCAAATCTGAGCTTGAATCTCTCCAAGGATAAGGCCTCACTCACATCCCTGCGCAAACTGCTCCAGTATTTTACCGCTTTCATTGTAAAGAACTTCCTCCATATGTCCAACCTAAATGTACCCTGTTCCAGTTTCAAACCACTGCCCTTCATCCTATCACTACAAGCCCTTCTATACATTTTCTCCCCAGCCCTCCTGTAAGTCCCCTTCAGATACTGAAATGCAGCTGTGAGGTCTTCCCAGAGCCTTCTTTTTTCCAGGCTGAACAGCCTCCATTCTTTCAGCTTGTCTTTGTAGGAGAGGTGCTCCAGATTATCTTTATGGCCCTGCTCTGGACCTGCTCCAGCAGGTCCATGTCTCTCTCATATTTGGGATCCCTTAGCTTGACACAGTACTCCAAGTAAGGTCTCACCAGAGCACAGCGGAGTGGCCAAACCACCTATCTTGATATGCTGGCCACACTTCTGACAGAGCCTAAGATGTGATTTGCCTTCTGGGATGCAAGGGCACATTGTTGGCTCATGTTTAGCTTCTCATCCACCAGTACTCTGAGTTCCTTTTCACCAAAGCTCTTCTCAATTTCATCATCCCCAGCCTGTAATGGTATCAAGGATTGCCCCAACCTACATGCAGGACCTTGCACTTTCACTCATTTGATTCTCCTCAGTCTACCTCTCCAGCCTGTCCAGATTCCTCTGGATGGTATCCTCTCCTTCAGTCTTATCAACCATACCACTCAGCTTGGTATCAACTGCACATTTGCTGAGAGTACACTCAATCTCATTGTCTTTAACATTGATGATGATATTGAACAGCACTAGTCCCAGTACAGATCATTGAGAGACACCACTTGTCACCCACCTCCATCTGAACATTGTGCCATTGACCATTAGTCTTTGTAGTGAACGTAGATCACCCCACCAATTCCTTATCCACTGAACAGTCCACCCAACAAATCCATATCTCTCCAGCATAAAGAGTAGGATGTTGTGGGGGACTGTGTCAAGGGCTTTACAAAAGTCCAGGTAAATGACATCTGTTTGTCTTCCCTTGACCACTGATGCAGGTACACCACTGCAGAAAGCAACTAGATTGGTCAGGCAGGACTTGCCCTTGGTGAAGCCATGCTAGCTGTCTCAAAGCACAATATTTAGGAGGATCTGTTCCATGAGGCTCCCAGGCACAGAGATGAGGCTGACAGGTTGGTAATTTCCAGGATCCTCTTTTTAACCATTTTTATCAATGGGTGCAATATTTATTTACTTCCAGTCTCCAGAGACTTAATCTGACTGACAGGGCTTTTCAAATATTACGGAAAGTGGCCTTACAACATCAGCCAATACCTTCAGGACTCTGGGACACATCTCATCAGGTTCCACAGATTTTTGTATGTTCAGATCCTGAACTGGACCCTCCCTTACAGTGGCACGACATCTATCCCACTTGTCTGTACCTAGTGGTCCATTGACTCAGGAGGGAGACAGTGCAAGACTGCCAGTAAAGATAGAGGCAAAAAAGTTATTGAGTACCTCAGCCTTCTACTCATCCATTGACACCAGCTCTCCATTCTCATTTCTAAGAAGAGGAACACTTCCTTTAGCCTCCTTTGGTGTTGGTGTATCTGCAGAAGCCCTTTTTGTTATTCTTTGCATCCCTTGTCAAGTTCTGCCCTAGCTGAACCAGGCCTTCCTGACCTCATCCTTACACAAACAGGCAGCGTCCCTGTATTCCTTCCAGGCTACCTGTCCCTGCTTCCACCCTCTGTAGAGTGCCTTCTTGCTCTTTATTTTGAGCAGCAGGTTTCAACTCAGCCATGCTGGTCTTTTCGCTTCATTGTTTGGGGATTGAGAGCTCTTGCGGTCTGCAAAAAGCATCCTTAAAGATCTGCTGGCTCTGTTCTGCTCCCCTGTCCCTGGGGATCCTTTCTCTTGGGGTCCTACTGACTAACTCTTTGAAAAGCTGCAATTTTGCCTTCCTATAATTTAGAGTCGTGACTATACACTTTGCCTGTCTCATATCCCTTAGGAATGCAAAATCCATCAGTGCATGATCACAGCAGCCCACATTACTTAGAGAGGCTTGCTCTGCTTTCATGTATAAACTTACAGGATCTAAACAATGCCACATTGGGTGGGCTGGACGCTCAGCCTGTGTGCTTGTTTTCTGTGACTTTTGAAGCTCATATGACAAACCCATTGTGGAGCTCTTGTTTCAATACTGTGTGGAAAGGATAAAGTTGATAACAGTATTCTGGGACAGGTGCTGTTTAAAAAACCCAAACCAACAAATCACCAAAACATAACTAGTTAAAGCTCCTATATGTACTTCTGTGTGTAGCAGCACATCTGCATGTCTGAGAGAACAAGACGTGCTCTGTGCATTTCACAATTTTTTACTATTCTCCAATACAATCACCAGTAACAAATACCTTTATCAAGTGAAGCAACAGTTTTGACAAGCAGGAATCACCTTTATGAGTGGACACTGAAGGTGCTGCTCCATGCTAGCTGAACTGCCTATGTTCAGCATAGCACAGGCAAAAGGAGTTTCACAATAGTCAGGATCATCAAGGCCTTCTGACTTGCCCTTTAGCCCCAAAGGAGAGAGAGCTTGGATAAGGAGGCAGAGGGGGCAAGCGTTTCAGACCTTAGCAGCCTGCTGGTAGGTGGCTGGCAATGAAGGTCATCTCCTCTGTGGTAGGCAAAAGTGAGGAAAGCACTTGCCTGTGTTAAATAATCATTGCTACAGGTTTGTACTAAAGTTGCTGCACCTGGAGCCTGGAATCCCATTTTTTGCAGTACGTTCCACATGAGGGTCTCTCAGTGCCCTGAAAGTTAGCTTCTCTACTCTCCCTGCTGTACAATGGACTCTCTACATGGAGATGCAGCAGTAACAGAATGACGACTTTATAATTCAGTCTTCCATTTGCGATCATTTTGATGGCTGCTGCTGTCATGGGGTTACCCACAGTGGGAGAGATGTCAGGTATAGCTAACCTCCTGTGACAGAGAAGTTTTTCTGCACCAGCTGAAGTACAGTGTGATCATGCAAACTTATAGTCTCAAATGCACGAATACAGCTGTTTTTCAGAGATGCTTTAACTACTCACAGTGATGCTTAGAGAAAACATAGTTTGTTATTGTGGCTCAGCTGAGACACAAACTTGTTCTTCCCAAGGACTGAGATCTGTGCCTGAATCCTGAATGGGCATAGCACAACCTCACAGCATTTCAATGGTTGAGAGAATGCTTTATCAGTTTTCTCTTGTGCAGCAGCTAGATGTACTGCTGAACTCAAACCACTGGACACACAATTTCCACCTCAGAATGTCTGACAGCCCTGGCAGTTGATTCTTGAATATTTTCTCCACGAACCTTTCAGACATGGCATCTGCATTGCTACACACAGGAGACATCCTTGAGCCTTTTCTGAATCTGTTCTTGTCCCTTCTTCTGGAGGTCTGGTCAAGAGAGTAACTGGAAAATTCCCAGATGCTCAGGCATTTGGAAGCAAAAAAAACCTTCACCTCTTGAGATTTCTATTAAGGAAGGTACTACAAGCACAAGACACAGATATGGCTCATTAGCATAAATGTCACCTGTGGAAAATTTTGCTTTTACTTGCACTGGTTCATCTCAAATTGTCCCAGGAGAAAACTTTTAGTACTTGTATCACTTTTTAATGCCAGTTTCCTATTTGCAAGGGTCTACTCCAGTAAGTTCAGGGGGTTGGAGCACCTCTGCTACTAAGACACGCTGAAGGAGCCAGGGATGTTCAGCCTGAAAAAGATGAGACTCTGGGGAGACCTGGTGGTGGCCTTCCAGCATCTGAAAGGAGCCTACAAGAAGGCTAGAGAGAGATTGTTTACAAGAGCCTGTGGAGATAGGACAAGGGGCAATGGCTTCAAACAAGAGAAGAGCAGATTTAGATTGGTTGTTAGGAATGGGCTCTTTACTGTGACGCTGCTGGAACACTGGAACAGGTTGTGCAGGTAAGTGGTTGGGACTCATCCCCGAAGGTATTTAAAGTGAGGCTCAACAGGGCTCTGGGCAGCTTGATCTAGTTGGGGATATCGCTGCTGACTGCAAGTGGGGTTGGACTAGATGACTGTTAGAGTTCCCTTCCAATCCAGCTCACTCTATGATTCTACAATTCTACGATTCCATAACTAGGTGAGCCCTTTTCCCCAGTGCTTTCTGTCAAAGAACCACAGATCTTCTACAAAGACTAAGCCCTGCATGCTCTGCTTTCTCTCAATCCTGGATAAAGTTTAATGTCCCAGAATCAGTGGTCTTTTAAACTCTAGTTATACATGTATTCTGTGATATTTCGATCTCCTCAGTTACAAAATTCCAGTGAATCCAAATCAATGAGAGACATTATTGTTACAGCCATAGTTTTCAAATCTGATATCTGTGATGAGTCTGCTCCTTGAGACATCTGCATGAAACACCAAATCACAAGGCAATTGGAGCTGATCCTGCCTTAACTGGCATATCATATGAAATAGGCTCAATGCAGCTGCTTCTTTTCAGGTAGACATTAGCAGGATCTCTGTGAGCTTTTGTTCCCAGCCACACAGGAGATATTAGATGCAAAACCTGTGAGCTGTACATCAGCTTTGGATGCCATTGAAGTCCCAGCTCCAGAGCTGCTGTGCTATAGAGCACAGTGCTCATAACTGTGTGGCTGGGGTATATGGGGTACGTCTTTCTGCCTTGAGGAAGTAGGAAATAGAAAGTGGACCTCCTGCAAATGCTTCTGGATCACTACTCATCTCTGGCCACAGCACAGTTCTCCAGCAAGTCAGTAAAGCAACATCTATCCAGCATTATTCTAGCAGCTCTGTGATGCCATGGGCAAGACACCATTGAGTCATCTCAGAAAACAGCATTTGTTCAGCATTTGTCCTGCATTATGAAATGTGAGGTCTCCATTCCTCAGACTGAGCTCAAAGGAGTTCCTTGTGCTGTGAAAGAAATCCACAGTGGGCAAAAGATGAGCAACAGGGTACTCAAAGTTGCTGGCTTTTGCAAGCAGCTTGAATAAATAAATAAATGTGTCACTTTCTCTTCATCTTTATAGCATTTGACTTTGATCTGCAGCTCTGGACACAAGAATATGCATAGTAGACTGTAGTAGTGTAAGAGCTATTGGAATATTCTAATATGAGAAATTAGATCACTGGTTGTAAAACAATAGTAATGATAAAGTCTATATCATTCATTGGTTTGCTAAGAGGTATAAAAAGCCAAAGTGTAACCAGTTCATGTGTTCTTTGCTCCTGGGCACCATCTGTCTTCACTTCTCTCTCTAATCTTTCCTTCTAACCTTGGCTGACTGCATAACATGTAAGCCTTGCTGATTGTTTTGTATCTGGAGAAAGAGAGTGTGGCTGGATTTCTGTATTATTTCTAATTTGTATATAATTGTAAATACATGTAAACATGTTGCGTATATGTGCTTGTAAATTTGTCAGTGTGCTGTAAAATACAGCTTTATCTTACTTCCAAGCCATCTAGCTGGTCTCGTAAATTTTAATGGGGGATGGGAGGGGGGAAGTTCCCAACCCACTACATAGACTAAATTACTTGCAAGAACTTTAGATAAGGAAATAAGAAGCCAAATTTCCTGACTCACCTCCATCCATTGTAATGTATCTTTCACGTAAAATCAAATACTTCTCACAGGCACTTCCCTGCTTTTAGCTTGCTGCTGCTGGATTCATCTCTTTCACTTCAAATATTAGAAGTTTTCATTAAGACATAATAAGGTCCTACAAACTGAAAAAAGAATCACCAAGCATTTCTGGCACTAACAATACCTGTTCCTAATGAAGAGAATCCCAGCTAAAATGCCACTGACTAAAACAGCAAAGGATATTTGTTGATGCGATCTGACACCAGAAGCATTTCTGTCATAGGGAAAGGCTTGTTTAATGGTTGTCAGTGTACGTTTATGTCTTTTGTAGCAAGTTCTCTGTGAGGGCTGTTTCATTATTTACTGTGAGAAAACCTCTGAGAAAGACCAGTGAAGGCTAAGCCACAAACTCTGCTATTTTTTGAACCCCTGTACTATACTGATTCCTGTTTGAACTTTTCGTGAGTTACTCTTAACCTGTGCATCAGCCCTGGTGCTCAGCAATTCCTAGCTCCCTTTCTCTATTCTTCTTAGGGTCCCCTTGGATTCTTATATATGTACCTAACACACTAGTATCCTGGTTATATATTTGTTAAAGAAACGCATGTAACTTCTGACTTGAATTTCAACTGGGGATGGAGTTCAAAATAGTACGTGGCTTCCTTGATACTTGCGAAAATATATGCATGATATAGTTGACTGTACTGACTGTAGAACTTTCTGCTGCCAGTTAAGACTTTACATTGAACAAAAAAGCAACTAAAAAAACCTGCTGTTTTATTTCATGAGTAGAGAGGTTTCACCAGACTAGACAAGAACTGTGGTCTCCAAGAAAAGGTGTTTGCACCTTACAGGATGAACATTTCAAGGTATAAACCTCATTAATTCTTCCTGTCTCACATTGATCCTTGGATAGCAGGTTTTTGTGGAAAGCATCAAGACAGCGTTGTTTCTGTAGACAGTACTTTGCGGGCTCCAACCCAGTTATAGGGTTTGTAACAAAGAAAGGATAGCTTAGGATCTGTCTTATTCTCTGGCCAAATGCTAATTTCACTAGCTGTGCCCAAATCTGTACTGGAAATGAAACAGCTTTGTTCTATCTGGTGATTGTATCACCTCAAACAAATGTTTTCATGTTTCAGATTACTGGAAGACCCAATGCTTTGGACCACAAATCTCCAAAGGCAGTCTTGGTGGCTACGAATGTAGCCAAGATCTGTGGTGGCAGAGGTTAGATTAGTGAGCACCAGGGTACCATTAGTGATGGTACTATTGCTATCTTGATGAGAGCAGAATTTCAGACCAGTACCTAGAAGCTGGTGGCTTGGTAACTAAAATGAATGGAGAGATTCATATTATGCCTCTCAATAAACTAGAAAACATAGTTAAAAATAAAAAAGCAGAGGATGGATGAAAAATGAAAACCAAGGAAAAAAAAAAAATTAAAAAGCTGAGACTGCAGCTTGGAATGCTTTTAATTACATGCATGTGTCTGTAACAGAGCTCCTGCATGTAGATCCTCTGTGTGACACAGTTACAGTGGGGATTTGTCCTTTGCCTGTTTGCCCAAATTTTAATAAGGAACCTCAAGAGAAGGGAAAAGTAACAGATACACTGATTGCTGTTCTTTAATCATTCTTCTGGAAAACTACCTTGCAGCAGTTCTCTGGGGAGTAGGAAGTTTTCCTTTGGCAAGAGGTATTTTCCTCCCATGAATACTCAGGGAAACAATTTGAGATGTAGAAGCAACAAGCGCAAATTAGTTCATTAGACTGAAATGACACTGAGAATCACAGTGATGACTCTATCACAGTTAGAAACAAGTTGTTGCAATTACTCTTATCACAGGACCGAATCTGATAGGGGATCTGGATTACTGCCCTCACAGAGCCAGGGAGTGGGACTTCATTCCATGCCCCTCAAAACTATGCAGGTGCAACCATGTAAAAGTCAGGGGCAACATGCACTGTAACTAATGCTAAATTTAGCAAAAAACATGGAATGAGACATTAAGATACTTCCTGCACACCTTTTTTTTTTTTTGTTTGTTTGTTTTGGTAAAAGGAAAGAAACACAACAAAAACAGTATACAAATGAAATTAGATTTAGGCCATACTGTGACTGATAAGATCAAGAGATAGCCTTGCATGCTGGAGGGGCTGACAACCACTCTTTGGGGAAGTGGTTTGGCCACACTGAAATAAACCCCACTTTGGCAGGTCTCTTGCTCTCCGGTATGACTTAGATGTGCCTACAGTCATGCTGTTGCTCTAAATGCAGATTCACACAACAGAAAAAGGAGGTTTTATTAAAAATTCTCCTGCAAATATGAAGTCATACCAGCCTCAATCCAGATTAATTCATCTTGTATGAAGTGTGTGGTTGACCATCCCAATGTGTTCCTCATAATGCAAATACCTAAGCTATTTGCTGATCTTTATAATTTGATGACTCTGTGACAAGATTTTAACTGTATATGGATTATAAAACATTTGATGATGATGAACAGATGTATGGAGAACCTCACCAGAATCAGCCCTATGCAAGCTCTTTGACACTTCATCAGTGACAAATGCATTTTGAAACACATCAGCAAGTTGATTTTTAATCCATCTGGCATGATCCCCATAAATTGCATAATTTAAGTATTTTAATCAAATTATTATGAAAGATTCCTTGAAGATGTCAACTATTTTATCTTTATACTTATCCATGTCAACCAGATCCATAATAATGTCAAAGATTGTTACCTTCCTTTGACAAGACTTGAATTCCATGAAAATATCAGTAACTTAAACTTCCATAATTTGCACCATATTAGTTCAAAGCTAGATACTACAAAATGAAATATTAACATATTAGCTTCTGATAAGGTAAAAACAATAAATCAAGCAAATTTTTTTGTCTAAAAGCAAGGGATTTTTAGACAGACATATTTTGCCTAATGGTATCCATTATTTCATCTGAACTCAACCAGACAGCAATTTTTCAGTGTAAGAATATTGACTATGAAACCAAAGCTCATGACAGTAGCAATTGCTGGTGGATAAGTGATGAACTAGATTAATCCTTTTTTCAGAAGTCTGTCATCAGTATCGTTGATGTACCTTGCGTGGTCTCTTCAGGAGTCTGGTAATACATCGTAGACCGCAGCCTTCAGCGACACACCCACAGTAAAGTGTTTTTATAACATAAGTAGTATATTAAAGAAATAGTACTATTTAGTACTGTTTAGTGTGCTGTGTACATAGATGCAATAGGCACAAACATTAAATGGTCCATACTAGAAAGCAGTAACTAAACAGCAATTTTATAGAGATGAACAAGAGACAGGAATCCTTAATCACTCAAGCAGCCTGCTTCTTAATGGAGCTACAACACTTTCATTAATGCTTCAGTCCCAATGAACGAAATTTTGCAGTGAAGCAGTAGTTCACGAGAAGAGAGGGAACTGGCTCTTTAAAGATAAGGGAGAGTACATGTGACTCTGCAACAGCAAAACATGGACCACAGCCCTTCGGACTGATGCAGGCTGTACCTGGGAAGGATATGGCAAAGCTCGCTCAGCCTTACCTCCAGAAAGAGAAGCAAACACTCAGATGCTGTTGTGTCCATGTCCCTGGCCTTCTTATTTGGATGCTCTTACATAGCAGAGCCTGGGCACTAGAAAACTACGCAGTTTCCACCTGGAATGATGTTATTTGCATTGTCTTGTCTTGTAATTTATTTCTAGTCTTGCAATGAAACACCTGACATTCAGCCTTGACTAATACGATTTTTGTTTATCTTTTTCATAGAATCATAGGACAGTCTAGGTGAAAGGGCCGTCTGATGGCCACCTAGTCCAACCCTCCCTCCACCCTGCCCTGCAGTCAGCAGGGACATCCTCAACTAGGTGAGATTGGCCAGACCCCTGTCGAACCTCACTTTGAATATCTCCAGGAATGAGGCCACAACCTCCTCCCTGGGCAACTTGTTCCAGTATTCCACCACCTTCATAGATAAGAATCTGTTCCTAACATCCAACCTAAATCTGCTCTTTAGTTTCAAGCTACTTCCTCTTGTCCCATCACCACAGGCCTTTGATCCATGGGGGATGAACTGAGAAAGTTACACAAGCGTGATACTGAATCCAAACAAAGCAGCCTGGGTAATCCACACACACACTCCTCTAGCCATATCTTAGGGACTAAGATAGTGGGATCACTTGCTGCCACACCATAACCGTCTGATTTAAGAGGAGAGTTTCCATCCTACAGACATGAAGCAGTTTTGTGAAGAGCAAGGATCTCAGGCAAACAAGTAGACCATCAGGCCCGGGTATAAAACTGTCAGCACAAGGCATTAGCATGCAAAAGCTTTTCTGCTCTTCTCATTAATAGCTCTCAATACACAGCATGGTACAGATTTCTTCAGTGTGCAAAACACCAGGGGAAGTGAGAAACACATAATCGAATAATTTTTAGTCTTCAGATCTGTAAGAGCATTTGTGGTTGTGTCTGCCTAGGAATAGCTACTGGTCACTGGCCCTGAAGTCTGAGGTGCTAAACCTGTTTTGCTGGCCTTCTACTTCAATCACCTTCACAGTGCCATGGAACTCTGAAACTGGTACAGACTTGTTTTACCCACTCACCTTTGCTTGGAAAAAAAAAAAAAAATTGGTGAAAGAGTAACTCGTCCTTGTAAGCTGCAGCAGAGAGGGAGCCCTGAGAGCAGTTTTGCTCTCATTGAAGCTGGATGCAGCCAAGTGGTTCCCAACATGCAGGGCTGCAGAAAGAGCCTGCAATGGGCTTCCCAAAAAGTTGTGCCAGATCTCGATGCTATTTAAGGTTCCTTCTGTTTAGCAAATGCTTTGCAGCCAGTGTTGCAGACAAGCCAGACTAGCAATGTTTATCACAGTCATCATTGCCTTTACAGGGTTATATTCTGCTAAGTATGTTAGCTTTGGATTTGATGTCTATACTAAATAAGCTTTGCTGATTTTGAAATAGCTGAAACTGTTGACTTACATAAGGACATATTCATTGTCACACATCCCTGCTGATAAATAACTGGCCTGCTGACCTCAAACGAGATGGACACTGAAGCATGAACATTATTTCCAGTAACTCTGTCTGGAAATTTTCCAGGTGATTTTTTTTCTCCTCTTCAGAAAACAATGATCTCATAAATTTAAAAAGGGCAACAGAGAAATTATTTAATCACTAGTGGGAGGTGTCCTTGCCTATGGCAGGGGGTTGTAACTAGTTGATCTTTGAGGTTACTTCCAACCTAGACCATTCTATGATTTTATAGTTTTCAAAGGAAAACGAGTGAAGGTTTTTTACATGATAAGCCTGTATGATTTATGTGTTTAACTACAAGTTGAAAAAATATAACGGGTCAGACCAAGACGTCTTATTTTAATAAAAATAATGCATAGGGACCTTCTCCAAACAGAATATTTAATTTAAAGGTTTGTTTAGTTTTCCAAAATTAAATGCATGAAGAACTTCATTTTGTAGCGAATGCCAGCTTTTTGAAATTCGATGTTGAGCATAGACAAAAGGTAAGACTAAGGTGCTGAAATCTCTTATATGTACAAGATTTGCTTCTAGATTAATTCCAGCTCACGTAATGCAACAAAGCTCTGGAACAAATAATTGCCTGCTGCAAAGAAGATGGCTGCAGATTGAGAAAGTTGGTGGCAGATCATGGCTACAAAATGGCTACTTAGAGCACCTTCTTTCACTATCTAGATGACAGCACAATAGGGAAAATAATTTCTTGTCCTGTAAAAAGGATTTCTGGAGGGAAAGAATCTCCATCTCAGCACAGTCTTAATTTCAGTAATTTCCAACTATTACAGGGGTAAGGAATACTTGAGAGTTTGTTGTAAAGCAGACCAGCAGTCTCATGCTGACTAAGTTTTCTTCTCTATAATAAAGCATTAAAAAATTCTTTTTTTTCTTTCTTTGTTTTTTCCCTTAAAAATCACAGCTCAGCTGAAGGGAAATTCTACCCCTGTCAGAATGAGGAGTTCTTAAATAATTTCTGGTTGCCTTGGAAAATAACTGAAGTTGTTGAAATTAAAGTATTCTAAGGACATTTAGAATTTTTTCCCTTTGGGGTTTTGAGGGGCATTGTTTTGTTGTTGTTGTTGTTGTTGTGTTTTGGTTTGGGTTGGGTTTTTTGGCTTGAGGATCTTTCAGGCAGATGAAGGTGTTGATGAGCAAATGAGATAATAAAACAAAGAAAATCCTGGATGCACTCAACATTCAAGAGTATGAATGAAAAATGCATACTCATTATGATACCTAATATGTACTTGCAAATTTAGGAAACAAATCGGTAAAAAGTTGACATTCTAAAACAAACTAAAGCATAGAAAGTTTTGTGGTGCTGGTGTGCAGCTATTTCATGGAGGACACACTTTCATGTAAATACAGATGAAATAACCAGCAGCTTCTGATTTGAAGGGGCTTTTCTTCCGCAACTTGCAACAACTGTGTTACTTCCACAATCCAGACATGTTTGTAATAATCCTTTCAACAAAATACCTATCTTCATTAGCCTTTACCCACTCATAAAAGAACTTGCCCATATTGAAAGAGAAAACTATGTTTAACCCATAGATGATTACCAGCCTGAAACATCCAAGAATTATTGCAACAGAACAGCCTCTGAGTACCAAAGGGCTGAGATTATTCATTTTAACAATCTTTGTTGTCCTGAACTCTTCCCAAGACTTAGACATCCAAAGTTGATTTCTCCCTTCACCCTCAGCTGTGCAAAACAAGTGGCTTTGCACTCACTGAACACAGGCTCTCATTGCCTTTCACATTTGCTTTCTTTGACCCAATCCACAACTAACAGTGGATAATAAATATTTGCAGTTAATAACTTGGCCTGCTGTTTTGAGGGAAAGGTCACTAGCTTCATTTCTGTCTTTTAAAGCCGCAGATTGGTTTTTTTTTAATCTAACATCAATGCTTGCAATCTCAAAAAGTTGTACAAGAATTTGGCTCCACAGGGGGCAATCCCCATTGCACTGAGAGCAAGAGTGGCTGTGTTCTAATGGACCCCACTGTTTCTAAGCTATGTGGAGGATGGCTCATGCCTGGCAAAGCAATTATCTTTGATACCTGTCTTGCCATGCCCCATACTGCAGGCAGGGGTCTCATAGCACCCCCTAAAGAGCCATTCAGGATTCAAAGCTGGGGATGTGACATCAGTATGGCCATGTCTTCATCTTTTCTTTTACCTTTCTTAATTCCATATCTACATCTCTGGGGAAAATGGAACAGATCTCCAACCTGTACAACAGGGAGGAACAGTAAAACCGACTTGCACTGTGAAATACACTGTAATGAAAGCCTTTACCATCTGATCTGAAGTGGCCCCTTTGCCAATTTATCTAGGCCAAATCACCTCAAAGACAAGAGTTTGTTCTTTAGCTTTCAAATGCCTGGGTTTATTGTAAGCTCTATGCTATTACACTAATTAATTGTTTTTCTCTTTTAATTCCAGTGTGTCTGCATAAAGAGAAAAATAACATATGGCCAGAAAGAGATGCAAGGTGAGATAAGATAAAGGCTCTAACATTTTTCATATTAACCCAGTTGCTTTGTGTCATTTGAGGAGACAACACACTTTTTCCTCTTCTGACTAATGAAACTGAAGACTCAAATATCCCTACAAATGGAGAGTGTGTTGAGACCTGGTCCCTCTCCTTTTGCAATTGCTTGGGACAAGCATTGCGCTCCAAATGGAGCCATAAGCAAATCCATAGGCAGTTATACCTGTTTTCACTGTCTGGCCTGTCTTTTACAATCACAGTTAAAGAGGAGAGGTGAAAACTCCTTCGACCCCATGAAGCCCAACCAGGTACAAAGCTTAGAGACATAAGCCTTAAATCTTTCAATCCTATAATTCTTCCAAACACTCACATTTGGTTTTTTTTGCTTGACATATACTACGTCGGAGATTAGATTGTATTTGTACCATTCTTCCCTGTTTTCCCAATACCTGTATGTGGCCTATAGCACTTAGTGGTGCTTGAAGACTTGTACCAGCAACAAAATGAGCCAGGATCCATGTCACAAAGCTGTCACTCAGTCAACTAAGTGTGGTATATTGGGCAGAGTAACATCTTGTGGGGACCTTTGAAGGACTAAAAGATTTAGCAGGGAGTGGTGAGCATTTTCTGAGAGCAGAATTAAAGAAAGCACTGAAAATGTAGATTCATTTTATAAATCAAATGTCAGAAAGAAAACAGTCCAAGGACCTATTCACTGCTTGATAGATAGCTCATCTTATTTCATGACCATATTCTTTTGCTCTTTTAAAGCCAACCTCCTACTAGTGTGGTACGTATTGTGCTGTGGCATTAACCACTGCTTCAGTAATATGGAAGCAGGCTTACCAGATAAGGGAAATAGGATCTAGGAAATTAAAATTCTACATGAAGGCAAATTTTAAGTTTGTACTCGGATAAAACTTATCTGTTGTCTGTGCACAAGGCCCAAGTCTCTGCATAAGCAGTTAGTGAGAGCACCTGGAGACAGCACAGAACATTTATGCAAGCTTCTTTCTGAAACCACTTTTCTGTAAATAGAGCACTTGCGCCCTAATCCACCAGAGGATAAAATCACACCACTTAATTCTAAGCATATGAGTAATTTCCACTGCTTTTGTATGGTGTACCTGGCAGATCAGCTGGCTGCGCCTCAGAAAAGTCTTTAATATGTTTGGTTGTATTTCAGCAGGACTGCACATGTATTTCACATTAAATCTCTGCCTTGAGTATCTTGAGTTCCTCATTCCCAAGATGAGTTCTGCTTTCTGTCTTCCTTGAACTAGGACGAGTTTAGACTCACCAAAAAATAAATAAATAAATAAAAAATTAATTATTCTTGTCTTGCAAGTGAACAGGACAAATCTGCAAAACCTGTTTGAGAAGGACTCAAGGCAAGGGAGTCAAAAAGATTGTGCTAAGCTTGCAGTGGATTGGTTCCATTTTATTTCTGACAGCGAGTCTGCGTATCTCTCACACTAGCTGTTTTTGCCCGGAGGTTTCGAGTGCTGACACAAGGAGCACAGGATGCTGTAAGTACAGGATTTTGGAGAATGACAGTCTGACATTGCAGGCTCAGGGATAAGGCTTGCAGAACTAGAAGAGAGGGTCCCTGATGCTTTCCTGCAGGAAGCAGCATATTTAGGAGGTGCATAGACAAAGCACCTCTTTTCAAAGTGACTGGTACTGTCCTGCTCTGCACAGCCCTGCGCAGCCTTCAGCCTCCCTCCCACCAGCACAATATGACAGCTGGGTGCCTAGGGTCACCAAGGCACTGAGGGATTACTTCTTTTATTATACACATATCTATCATTTTGCTTTGACTTCAGATCCCAGCACAGACTCTACAAGAGGATAGTTTGCAAGGTCTCCACCAACATGCAGCATTTCTTTAGGACACAGATGTTGGCATTTGCTTTTCAACACCTTACTGTAACTTTACACACATAGTGTGGATTTATTTTGAATCAACATAGCACAGCATATAGTTTATAGCTGTCCTCAGACCTGCTTCCAGGAAAGGACTTCAACTGTGTCACCCCACACCACCACCACCTCTGCTCCATGTCTGCTAAGGTCACTGTGCTTCAAGTCAAGCAGAAGAATGTGTTGGAAGACCAGAAACTCACTGGCATGTTCTTGGTGCTGGACCACTGTAAAAACCAGGCATGCTCCCTGCAAAACTTGTCTACAGTGCATCCACTCACTCTCCTTATGGTTAGAAAGAGTACAAAATATTTGCTTAATAAACTATTCTTGCTTCAGGTATAGTATCTGCTCTGCACCCCATCACCTCATTGAGTTTTTTTAGCTGACTGATATTTACAGCTTAAGCACTCTCCTCTATTTAGGTGAAATGGATAGACCTACACCTGTCTTTGAAAGCAGCTCACTCAGCAATTACATTTGGTGCAAGACTAGCTCTCTTATCACTTACTGATCAGTAAGTGCAAAATGTGAGGCAGAATACTGAATTCAACTTGGCATCAACTTATTTGGGGAGTAGAGTACCTACAATAAACCAGACATAAAGTTGTCAGTCTCAAGGCAGTACTCTGCAACGATTCAAGATATTTGATCTTCAGCTGGAGCATGATCAGTGACACCATCTAGTGAAGATGCTTTGCAAAGTCTGTGTTAGCCCCTGAATCCTAGTGGACTCCCCACATCACTGGAGCTCCAGGTGTCATGTACTCCCTGGGATGGAGTAATGGCAGACTGAGCATCTGGTTCTCTACATTCATTCTGGGTTTTCATAGCTCTTTTCCGCAAACATCTGATCTTTGTTTCAATAATACACGTGTACTTTTCCTGTTCCCATCTCTGGCTATTCACTCCACCCTTTCTCATACTGCATCACAATCCTTTTCCCCAGCATCTGCTGTAAGGATCTAATTTGTTAAAAGGACAAAAATATTTAAAGATGTAAAGGAAGAAGTTCATCAACACCACTTTCATCCCACTGTGTTTGTTGGAGGGGAGCCAATGTTAGCCAGCCATGGAGAACTTTGCAGGGCCAATGCATTTTAAAATAAATGTTTGTCAAGGACACGGTGCCCTCATGTCAATGGAAAGGAGGCCACCCTGGAAGGAAAACGGATAGCTAAGAATGCCAACCACCTGCCCAGGGTGCTGCAGGTGTGAGTGGGCCATATTCAGCCCTCAGTTACTACTGAGAGCAGAGACACCACCAAATTGCTGCCAGTGTATGCGACTCAAGCATGAAACAGAGAGGCAGTACTAGGTGGGCCAGAAGCAGCTGACCATGATGGAGTCAAACCAGGTCATTGCAGCATAGGGAGTGATACCAGCCACACTGCCCAGCTCTGCATTTGGACTGCTGATTTTCAGTAAAAAGGAAAAAAACCAAACAAACCAACCAAAACTAGACAGCGTTCCTCTTGATGTTATACACTCCATTTGTTTCATGAAGTTAAAAGCCAAACTCCTGCTGCCCTGAGTACAGTCCCCCACATAGAAGGTGCCACAGATGAGTACCTGCAAACTCAAAACACCTCTGCGGTCACAGCACACAAGTGCAAAGTAGATGCTTGTTCCAGCTGCAAACCACCAAACTGGTCTGCTGAGGTAAATCTGAGCCCTCTCCTCAAGACTGTCTGTTCTGAAGCAGTGATTTTGTTTCTCTTTTTTTTCTTTTCACCCTAGACACCTCCAATGCCAAGGGTCTTTCTGCAGCAGTGAGGCATGTTTTAGAGGACCACAGAACTGCGGCTAGCAGAAACTGCACGGAGGAAAATGAAGGATACCAGTGTACAGAGCTCATAAGCATGGACTGGCCAGGTGATTCACTGTTCTGGCCAAGTGACACCATCACAGACTGACATGTACCGTATTTATGCCACACCTTCAGGAAAATTCACATATCGGCACGAATATTTTCCATGTATCTTTATATTCATCCAAGATTAAAACTGTTTTAGGACCAGGGAATTCTTAGTAGAGGCACAAGGGAGGAGGAGAGAAGTGGGAAAATGTAAGACCTCTAGAAGTCATATAAACCAGTCTTCCTATAAACTAGGGCAGTGTGAGTTCAGGGCTCACACCCAGACAGGATTAGAAATAAATATTCTACATTAATCAAGTATGAAGGCAGGAAGGCTCCCAGCAAGAGAAGGCATGAGTTTCCAAGACCTTGTGATCTCTGTAAATGTTTAATGCTCCATTGTTTAGAACTGGTTATTTCAGATTCTGATATCTGATCAATGAACTTTTTCAGGTTTTGTGGTAAGCAGGAAGTACTGTGGTAAATCTGACAGCTCTAAGTCCGTAGGGAATGAGTACAGGGAGAATAGAGGTAATTCATTACAGGAGTGCTGGAAGTCATATTTCCCTAATAGAGTTTGGGGCAGCTCATGTGGGAAGAAAACCTGGCTGGTATTTTGGAATCAGCAAGGAGCCAGTGCATCAGACACTGTTCCATACTCTCACAGGGGCAGTAACAACTGTGCCATTCCTCAGCATCATTAGGGGAGGGTCTTTCTATGCTGAACATAGCAAGCACTGACCATTTTTCACCCTCCCTGGCTCTGAAGATGGATTCTTCAGTCCATATTTTCAACAGTTGAACAGAAAAGGTTACACAGTAGGTTTGAGTCACAGAGATATGATGAAAACAAACTGGAGAATTTTAAATGCCAGCTGCTGCCTGAAGCCAGGTAAAAATTAATCAGGCTGCTTGATCGCTACTGTGATTGCTAACAGAGCATTGTAGGTCTATTAACTCTGTTTCCCCTCTATTGTCCAACCTGTCCTGGTCTTGTGTAATTTACAGGTAATTAAGTTCAACAAAGATTACTGAAATACAGAAAACTATGCCGACAAAAGTCTTTTATTCATCTGCCAATGGAACTGTGGTAAAATCAACTATTTAGCTTTGGAAATGCCTCCTACAGATTCACACTAAAGGGAACTTTAACTATGCCAAAACCTAAAGGGATCCTCCCTACCTCTTGGAAGGAATTGTATGAGACTAAAAACAATTTTGGAAAATAATTTCTGCCAGTAAAAGGGCAATTATGTGTAAGATTTCACCCCTTAAGTGTTTACAGAGGTCTAAATCTCATTAGAATCCAAACAGGAGAGTGCCATTTTGGGACCATGGTAAATTTAGATAGGCCGCTAGAGGGAGAGAGGAAGAATGTTACTAATCAGGGTAACACATAAACTGGGAAAACATTTAGATCTGCAATGGTCTGCATGAGCTCTCTCCAAAGATGTCATGATGGGCATATCGACCGAGAAAGAGTAGCTGGGCATTTGGTGGCTTTCTGGTCAGAGCATTTGGAGTTAGAACAGTTTTTTTCTTAATGACAACAAAAAATAATTTAAAACATAATTCTTTTGCAGGGAAAAAAAAAAAAAAAATCTGAACCTTTTAAGAAACAAAACCATGAATATGCTCCTGGATTTTGAAGTTCCAGAGCCAAATGAAATTTTGTGTCACACCCAAGCCACACATTTCAATAGCACTTCTCCTACCTTACTAGGAGTTTTGTTTTTTTCTATGTTTCATACAGCTAGGCCAGAAAACATCCCATGGTCATGAGTTATGGCCATGTGTTGTGCAAAAAAGTACTGCCTTGCCATTGATTTTGTGGGTTTAGGGGGTTTTGTGGCTTCACTGATCTTTGACCTTTTCTAGAGGTGCAAGAACTTCAACTAGAAATGTGCATTCGAGATTCTTCTTAGTGACCTCAAGAGCTGGGTGACATAAATCAGAACCTGGGATTCTACAGATTTAAAAAAAAACTTTCTTCATTACTTTCACATCTCCTCTTTTTCTTAATTTCCCTTATGCACAGAAAGACTACTGCCTCTCAAGCTGCTTTTCATGGCAGCGCAGTTGTACAGATCTCCTGTGCTGGGACTAGTTGCACCTTCTGCAAACAAGAGATTCACTTCTAGGGCCTGATGTCTATTTACCAAAATATATGCTTCATTCCACTGCAGACAGACCATTTCAGAATGATGCCACAAAAACTTACGGAGTTAGATTAGATTCTGTCAAGGTCAGAACCTGTCCTAAATTCCAGGGATGACATCTCACATTTAAAAAAAAAAAAAAACCACAATATGTTTACTCTTATTGCCTGCTGCATCATGGCAGTGGGTGGCACAGAGCCATTGTGAGGGACAGTACCAGGACACAGTGGCATTTTAAAATATTCCAAACATAACTGACTGAGTAGTCAGTTTACCAATCCTAAAGCCTAGGCTGTTTCAAATTAAACTGAGTTATAGCAGGGCTCCTAGTCCTCATGAGAGTATAAGAGCATGCAAAATAGAATTGGAAAAATTGGGCCAGTTTGCATTCCTGCTCCTGAACATACAGACAAATCAGCAACTCTGAAATCACCAGCTATTAGTATAGTGGCAATTCAGGAAGCTTAAAAACAGCCATGGAATTTGTACTCAGACCACGGCCCACCTCAAAATCAGCTAACCACAACTGCAGTAAAATCGAAGAGCCCAAGCGGTACATTTTTGATGCAGCTGTTAAGCTGAGGCTGGAGAGGAAAGGAAAAGTAAGGGCTAGAAGGTATAGAAAAAAATATTGCATACATTGCTAGCATTAACTATCTAGAGCTCATGAGTCAGAATCATGAGTGAGTTGAAAACCTTCATCAATTTGATGCGTCATCTTACAGATTTTAGAGACTTTAGTTTGTACCTTTTGTATGCACCATAGGATTGACAGACAAATGCTTCTTTAATGACTCTGGGAGCCTCCCTCATAGCACAGCCAAGGAGGCACCGAGGGAAAGAAAAATATACATCAGAAGCTGAAAATATGGGGGGAAAGTGTAATGGAAAAAAAAAGGAGAGGTTCTGCCACTGACTGACATGGATGAGGGGGGGAAACCTGTCTAAACCTTTCCTCCAGCTCAGTAAGAGCATGGCTGAAATTGCAGTGGTTCCATGAAAGACAGCACCAGACCATGCCATAGCAAAGCAGGCACAGAGATCGTGGTGGTGCTCTGCTAGCACTCACCTCAGTGCTGCAAGCTGTGGTGGGAGAAGACAGAGAGTGCAGATATGCCTACGTGATGCCACACCAGAGCTAACAGGACTCTGATATGTTCAAGCCCCTTTATTGAGTTTGAGACCTTGACCTGTTCCATGGGTCAGCTCTACACTGTGTGAAGGTGAAGGAGCTGTGTGCACACCAGCCTAGGGATCTTGAAGCAGGATAGCAAAGTATGCACTTGCTTGTGCTTCTGCATTTTGTTTAACTGTGGCTCTGGACTGCCTTTTTTCAGTGTTGCATTTAGTTAAAAGAACCAGCAGGTTTTCTTTTATGTAGGTTCTGAGGCTGAGTTGCCAACCTTGCTGCAGAAAGAGGGGGAGAAGGGAGAGGAAAATGTCTCCTGCACTTAATGTAGTTTAGCTTGCTTAGGGAATTTGGACTATTATTATGCCTCCTGCCCAACAAATTACTGCTTTTATCTATAAAGTATTGGCTTAAACAAGGAGATGGACATCTGCCAAAAAGAAGAAGGCAAACTGATTTAAGTTCCGCTGGATGACACTGTTTTAGAAACACTAAAAGTTTAATAAATAAATGACATGGCATTTCCATGACCTCTGGACAAATACCTACTGAATTCACACCTTTGAAGTGCTGAGGCCTCCATATTTCAAAGTTGTTCCAAATAGCTCTTCCCAATGGAGTATAAAGTTGGAGAAGGACAAATCAGTTCAGAAAAAAAAAACAAAAAACAAAGCAACACTCTAAATCATGAATGCCTTAATGAGTCCTGTTCTTCAATGTACCTACATATATGTCTTTTTTCCCAAGCATTTCGGATCTATTTGACTTCTGGAGAAGTGACAGTGCTGATGCAGTGAAAGACATCAGCTCCATTTGTCTCTTCCCTAGTAACTGTGATTAACAGCAGGTGAGTGGTGTGTTCACACGAAGAAGCAATGTACCCCTGTATAACCCCCCAGTGACTAAATCAGAAAGAGTCTCTCCAGCAGACTGAAGTTTGTCCCTTGCATGTGGCAAATCTCTTTCTCACATGACTTAGGGACATTTCTTTCCAAGGTGTTGCTGATTGCCCTGAGGGTCCAGCCCCGGGAGACCAGCCCAAGCAGGTGAAGAAGAAAGTGTTCTTGTAGTTTGTGTGCCATACTACACTATGTTCACAGAATCATGGAATGTTAGAGGTTGGAGGGGACCTCCAGAGATCATAAAGTCCAAACACACACCTCCCCCCACCCTCTGGCCCCTCCCTCCCCTGCCAAGAGCAGAATCATCTAGGATAGTTCACACAGGAAAGCATCCAGGTGGGTTTTGAGAGTCTACAGAGAGGGAGACTTCACAACCCCCCTAGGCAGCCTGTTCCAGTGCCATCACCCTCAATGTAAAGAAGTTTCTCATGTTGAGGTGTTCAAGTCGGTATCTATCGTTCCTTGTCTTAGTATTGTGCACCACTGGAAAGGTATTTGCCCTGTCCACTTGACACCCACCCCTCAGATATTTATAGACATAAATGTTATACTACACAAGCTAATGTTTTCAGGCTGTGGAATCAATTTCAGACACCATCAGTGAGGTTGGTGCCCATCCCATATCAGCTGCCCTTCACTGTATTGGCAGCAGTGACACACCACATCAGCTGTACATACTCAGGATGAAGTCTTGATCAACCTAACCTACACCTTAGATCATCTAGATGGCCAAGAGGCAGCAGGCCAAATGTCTTCACACAGCACAAGCAAAACCTCTGAACTTGCAGATAAGTGGGGAGAAAGCAGAGAAATTACACATGCATAACCTAAACGTAAGCTTGCACATCCACATGCATACCAAACAATGCTACCAGCTACCAAAATCCTCTGTTTCAACTTCCCAGACACAGAGTGACTTCTCCCAGTCTCTCTCATTCTCTCATTTACTGTGCAATTTATCTCCACATAAGTCTTAAAAAAAAAAAAAAAAATCAGTGCTTCTTTCTAAATAAATATACCAGAGGAAAATCCTCTGCTCCCTGGGGACTATGATCTGAATTTGTTCCTTGTCAAAATTGCTGGTGGCAGAGGGCAGCAAGAACATTCCTCTTCACAGGTGTTTGTATGCCAGAATATTCTGAACTTATCACTGGGTTTTATCTGTAAGAAATGCAAAGGGCTGGAGTCCTCCTCTTTTAAAAGGGCAGGTGGCAGTTTAATCTTTTACAGTAACGTCTTGCATGTCCTTGGCTACCAACTAGAAGTTGCAACTAGTCTACAGGTATTTTAAGAATCAGAATTTGGTGTCCTGAAGAGGCAAGTAGTTTAGATGTTTGTGACCACAGGTGTCAAACTGCAGCAGAGTAATTGCACAGCAGAAAGCAGGTGTGGGGACATCAGCACAGATGGGACTTTCTGCACACTAAGACTAGCAGCCACCTCAGGCAGCTGAGCCATATGAAGATGGAAACTAGTGCAGAAGTTTTCTGGCTCTGCTGACCACCAATATGGCTGATGGCTGGGAAGCCACGGCCACCAGAGGCACCGTTCTCCATTACCCTCACAGCCTGCTCAAGACAGTTCATGTCACACACAAGATGAATGGCTTCAGAAGGTAAAAGTAGAACTCTGCATACGTGGGGCATTGATGTACCACTCTGCTGCAGTCCATCTAGCCTGCCTTCTGCTCTAGAGCCACTGCTGCAGGAGCAGCCAAGTCATTGAGTGCAGTGGTAAAACTATGAAACATTATGGGTTTGGTTTTTCTCAAAAGTCTGGAGAGTCTCTGCCCAGGCAGGCCTTGAAGGCAACAGAAGATGACCTAGGGCAGGCCCACTGAACAAGAGAGGGGCCTGAACTGCTCCCACTTGCCTAAACCTGCAGCACCTGAAGAAATGTCTACAGGCTGGAGATGGATCTGTTGCTGCTCTCTATGTCTTCCTGACTCACAGTAGAGGACATAAGGAAACGCACTCCACCTGACAAGAACTGTTTCCACAATGTGTCAAATTCTACTTGGAAAAGTTTTTTCTTGCCTAATGACAAAGAAATGACACAGGTTTGTGGCTTAGGATACCTTTTAGGGTTGCTGTCTTTGAAGTATTGTTGTTGGGTTTGGGTTTGTTAGTTTGATTTTGTTGTTGTTGTTGTTTTTTTGCGGTTTGGGGGTTTTTGGTTGGTTGGTTGGTTGGTTTTGGGTTTTTTTAAAGCAACATCTTGTCATCACAGAATATATTTTTTTAAACAGGAAAGGAAGATGTAGGTCCTTACATACATTGTATTCCAAATCCCCTCAAGCTGCCACTCCACTAGTGCTGCCCTGCATTTGTGGCTCACATATGCCAGAGTTTTCAGAGGTGTGTGGTTGGCACTATACAAACCTAAGAGCTCTCCTGGGAACCTGGTCCCTTATCTGAGCATCTCAAATGACAGCAAAGTACTCCTGAATACTCAGCCCCACACAAGGCATGAGGCGGTAAGGAGAAATAAGGATCAGCTCCCCAAACACATTAGCTACAAGAAGCAGCCTGAGTGATTCTAATCCTAACCTAAAATCCGTGTGCTATTTTGGGCCATTGGAACTTGGGCTTTTGCATAGTCTCTCTGCTTTGATCTGTCTGCAAACGAATTAATATGGCTTGCCTTTAGCAGATTTTAATCTTCAAAATACTGGTGGCAACCACTCGCTTCACAGAAGGGGGATTCTCAGTCATATTTGAGAGCCCCTGAGACAGGCAGCAAACGATGTTGCATGACACTGATGATCATGCCATCTTTGGTATTGCCACTCACATCCTCTACAGCTGCCAATATCCCATCTGGAGACTTTCATTTGAAACAAGGCACTGCTTTGCTATAATCTGTCACGAAGTGGGATTTCCCAATGTTTTTGCCTGTTCAGCAGACTGGCTTATCTCAACGAGTCTGATTATCAGACAGTGCAGTTTACAGTAATAACAAGACAGCAGTTAACCCAATTTGATGGGTCTTCAGGCAGTAACAATCAGGAAGCTTCTTCAGGATGGGGAAAGCGTTCATATAAGTTGCCTGTTTCTTCAGTGATTAAATAGAGCTGCAGCTCCATTGTTGAAGCCTGAATGCTTAAGGGGGTGAGATTCATCAAATCCATCAATCTGTGAAAGGGGCAAAGATTCCCTTTCAAGTGGAAAAACCATCTCATGATATAAGCACTTTTTTCGCTTCTAATTTTTTTTCCCTTCTTCCTCGTCCTCCCAAGCACAGCTAACTGTGCAGCTCACCGAGCAGATGATGCAAAGCAAGATTCCACAGAAAGGATACACAGGAAGATCTCTGTCTCCAGGCATGAGCTCTTTCATTAGAGGTCAGAAAGTTAAATGCACCCTGCAGCAATTGTTCAACTTGTAAAGATTAAAATTAATGCCTTGGTAAGATAGTTTGAGGAGTATTATGGTGAGTGATTAACGCACATTTGCATTTCTTCCTTTTATTTTTCTCATTTTAAGATTGTTGTCCTTATATTGATTCAGCTCCCGTTTCTGACCAGAGAGAGAACGCAGCCGTCACGCCTGTGTTCAGACAGATGAAATGACTGGAGTCATGACATGATGTGCAATTGTAGTAACTATCTATACAAGACAAAATCAAGCTTCAGAAGTTTGCCTTTTCACTTGGCAGCAATAATGCTCACAAAATGGGGAGCTTTGTGGTTGTTTGTCACTTAAAAATAAATGGGGGTAGTGGAGGTGTGTAAATCTCCTAGGGAAAGTCTTCTTTCTGATTTGGACAGCAAGAGGCAAGCACATCATCAACAGGCCATTTCATAAATTTTTGCTTAGGAAGCTGCTTCAAAACCTTCAGTTGTAGGACCAAACCTTCTTGTATCTCACCAATCTGAGTGTTCCTGGTAGTTTCAAAGGGTTGCAGAAAGGCTCCATTGACCCTTCCAGAAGATATCTGTACCATGACTGGGGAACTGGGCACTACAGGAGTAGAGAGTGTTCTAAAATGAAGGACTTAAGTATGTGATGTTACACCAAAATGTGGCTTTTCAGGTACTTTGTGAGATGTCAGTAGCAGAGAGGATCCTTTGGGAAAACACCTATTTAAAGCACTTTCTCTTCCAGTTTTCAGTGGGTAAATGGTATTTGGTACTCTTAGGTCCCCCTCAAACCCTTCTCAGAGGACACCAGATTGGAATTAAAGAGTTTCATTAATACTCCCTGTGGTGGAAACCAAACAGACCTCTTAGAGGCCTTACTGGAGACCTAGGCCATGTCCACATGGCTGTTTGCCCTTACAACCCACTGCTTTTCTCTTGCAGCCTGAAGGAAAGTCCCAGCCACTTCTTCATAAAATTCTTCTATGCCAGTGAAGGTGAGTGCCATCTTATAACCTTTAGTGTAGCTATAAGTGTGCTGGGTCACAGTGCATCCACATGTATAGGCCTTGGAGGAAAACCACAAGTATTACACACCTGCCCTAGACATAAAACACTTTTTCCACCTATAGCACCTTTTATGGAGGGTCTTGTTCCAGTCAGTATTAACTGTAACCCTGTGTTTTCTGCATCCATACAGAATCGCTGGGGCATGTGTTCAATTTACTCAGATCCATTTGATCCCACTGGTATCAACGGCAATGTATGGGTATGAGTCAGCTGCATAATACTGGGTAAAAATCTCAGATTTAAAGTCTTATTTTTCATGCTGTTAATGTTTCAGTCTGAAGAAGACTTTGGTAACTATTACTGGAGGGTTTAATGGTTTATCCACTTATAATGGTCTAAGACATAAAACTCCTCCCAACCTTACGCGAGTCAGAACAAAATATTCATTATCCTATTGGTGAATTTACTGAAGACAATGTGTTCTGTCCTTGGTCCAGCCAGGACATCTGTTTTCTTGGCTTTACGGTACTTAGCACAACAAATTATTTGCCTCCAGTCATTCATTGTCCCAGCACATTATGCTGCCTAAATCTTAGGAAAATTCCACTCGGTCTCCTTCAGATAATCCAGCTGTGCCACACTCCTTGCTCCCACAGCAACAGCAGTGATGTCTGCGTACCTTTCTTTCTCTCAGCATGAAACCCCTGAGATCTGTAGTTTGCAAAGGCTTTGTTCTTGCCTACACAAATTGCCCCTGCCCACAGACACGTAACCTGTTTTAAAATGCTTTCAGTGGGTTCTTCTGGTTCCTATACCTATGTCTGTATTAATAAATAAAACCTAACAAACAAAATAAATAAGTAAGCAAGTAAATAAATAAATAAACACGATGAATAAAAAAATCAGGTCATTTGCTAATCCTCATAGCACAGCTCACAAACACCAAAATGCATCTGCATGCATGGCTTGCTTCCTGCTGAATATTACTCCCATAAAATAAGTCTTCTCTTAAATTACTCAAAGCTCTTCCTTCCACAGAGTGTCAGTGAGCAATGGGATAGCAACCCGTGAGTCTGAAAAACATCTTTTTGCAGGCTTCACAGAGGCCAGAGTTAGGACTGGGGCTCCAGGTGTCAGGAGTGCTGGGCAGGAACACTCCCCCAGCGTGGGGAACTGGCTTATCTGTCTCCCTGTGGAGCTTCTCAGAAACCAATACATTTGTAAAGCACAGACAGCAGAAATAGAAAGCAAAGGTAACAGAGGGTTACTTAGGCCTAGAACAGACATCTTCTGGTGGGGTCAGATGGGTACAGTCCCAGTCCAGGCTCTACTCTGAGGAAAGGTCCCCTTTTCCTCCATATCTCCCCATGTGGGTCCGTGGAAAGAAGAGGCTTGTCCCAGCTGAGGGACATCTACCCCATGCGCTTCCCTGAGGGTCCCCTGCTATCCATGACTGAGGAAAGTGAGAAGATCAGTAAAGGCTAAGTTTTAAGCCGAAAGCTAGCTACATGCATATCCACCCCAGCAAGATAAATGTCCCTGCCCCAAATTTGCATCCCTACCTACAGCCACCTACTCCAGATAGAAATCCTACAGCGGTTCGGTTTGAAACCCATCTTAGAGAAGTACCAGAGCAGAAGACATGCATTTCAGAGGGAGTGCAGAAGGACAGAGGCAGCGCTTTTCCAGGAGAGCAGCCTGTGCCCCGTGATTTGAGACTGTCACAAGGAGCTCACCCCAAAACAGCTGTACTGAGTCAGTGAACTTCTCTCCTCTTTGCCTACAGAGGCAATAATTTAGGCTTTCTGTAGCAGAGGTCTTTAGAGATCTTAACTACAATCTCCTGGGGACTTCCTAGATGCATGTTAGGCTGCTCACAGGGCAAGACACTATTTATAATCTGTGGTATTAAGCACTAGTGCAGAACAAGAGTAAATGTTACAGCACAGCTTAAACAGCCTTCTTGTGTCAGCTGGCCTTGGGCCAGCCTGATAAACAGTCTTCCAGCCTCTGGGATGTACCTGAGGACCAGAAAATAAGGAGGAAATCTCAGGAACGAGAGATCTTTTGCAGTGTTGCTGCTGCTTTCTGGCACTAGCTCTATTTTCTTCCTTGCACACACCTGGAACTTAAAACTCTAGCTTATAAGGCAGAAAATACCAAATACTCGATGACAAAGCATATAAATCTATATGCTATAAATCTATATATCTATATATAGATATAAATCTATATTATCTATAG
>VWZI01001707.1:12929-30524 GCA_013396835.1 Psilopogon haemacephalus | reverse complement strand
ACTTGGCCTCAGAGCCTGCCGTTTCGTCTCGCCGCTCTTGTGGCGGCTCGGCTGCCGGTTCTGCCGCCCGGCAAGAGGCGCCGCGGTGGCCAGGCCGTCCCGCTCCCCGCGTTCCTAGTTGCCCGGTGCTAGAAGAGGATGCTGGCATGGCTGCACGCCATGCTCCCGAGTCCCTCGCTTTAAAAAAACAACACGCAGCCACCTCCAGCCTCCCCAGAAAAACTCTGCGGAGAGGGAGAAATAAGCCCAGTACGACAAGCGACAGCGTCTCGCACCAGGCCGTGCTCATGCAGCCGACCGCCCCGGCCCGCGTCCGGAGCTGCGCCCTCCCCTCCTCTTCACAGCTAGCCTGCCCCGCCGCTCGCCCTCCAGCCTGCCTGCTCCCCTAAGAGAACCTCTACTGCAGGGACGGCACGAACCAGCTCCCGGGCGGCCCTACACCACTCCTCAACCCTTCTTTTGCCCCATCTCCGCCTCCCGTGAGAGGCAGCTGGCCGAGGCTTTTCGCTGTGGTGCGCCGCCGTGGGCCGCTGCCGATGTCCTAGGGCTGGCCGGGCGGCTGGGAGGACCTGCCAGATCTGCCATCCCGCCAACTGTCCTCTCCGCAGAGCTGTCCCACGGAGAGCTGTCTAGACCTTCTCAGTCAGTAACTGTACCAAGCTTGGCTAGATGAGCAAGGAGCAGGAGTAGCCTGTCTGAAGCGTTTAAGGAGTGGGACGCCAGGTGAGGACAGCCCACGGCAGGGTTTCTCTGTACATGCGCAGAGCAGCAGCAGTTGCAGCGGCGGAGCTACCTGAGACCGAAGGCGCTGGTTCTGTTGCAGGCCGACTGCGACATTTTGAGTTACGTTCCGAAGTGGCCTGACATCCAGTACAAAGAACGTGGAGCCTTTACGGTTTTATAGGTCTGCTATTTCTCCGTTTGTGCCTTTCAGCATAAGCTCTCGATGCTGTTCTGGGCCCTGCACAGCCCAGTCGTTTATTCTTGCCAGCTTTACCACTGCTCCAATAGCTCCAGAGACTTGTTTCCAAATGTACTTAATCTTTCAGATTAAGGTATTTCAGAGAAAATATTTTCTTCTGAAACAGCCTGAGCTCATGTAACAGAAAATCTGAGAATGAGGAGGAAAAATAAGGATTTCACTAATGGCGTATGAGGCTACAGACTCACTAGAAGGCAATAGGTGGAACCTTACGTTGTTCTTCTCCCAGTTCAGTGACCAACCCCCCCGTTTATGAGCAAGGATTAAGGACCCTTTGAAAGGCTTTTCCAGGACACAAGAAGGCTTTGGAAGTCAAGTGGGGAAGACCCTAGTATCTGCAGGTAGAAACCATCTTCTGACTTTCTGAATAAGAATTGTGTTGCTGACCAGCCAGGGAACATGAGCAATATCTCACTAGCTATATAGCCTCCTGCAGCTGTACATTATACAGCAATGCCAAAGACCAGAGGCCGCTGTTGGTAGAACTTTGTGATCCACTTGTTTGGTGTCCATCCTTCCTTTTATGATAATGGAGATGTTCACAACACTCCACACTCCACAATACAACACTGAAGAACAGTCAGTAAACATTTACAGGAACGTTTGCATCAAAAGTGGCTTTCTGTTTATTATCTGAGGAGTGAATTAATTAAAATTAATGACCATTTCTGAACATTAGCTGATAATTGATGGGTGTAGAGCAAACTATACGTGATGCTCACCATCTGATCAAGAAGCTGACACAATACCACACCACTGAAATAAAAAACAGCAAAAAACCAAATATTCATACTCACCTTTCTTTGGAAGCACTTCTTGGTTGTGTCTATTTGCATGTGTGGCTCAGGGTGAAATAAATGACCCCACAAAAACCTGACTTCGCTAGGGATAATTTCCAAACAGAAATTGGACTGCATTTTTAAAATAAGTTGTGCCTACTTCAACTGTGAATAGTTGCCTGACTAATAATAACTGGCCAAGAGAGATCAAATAACAAGTATGATACTCATTCATTAATCCAGTCTAAAAATAATATTGTTAAACATTTTGAGGGTAAACTCTAATATATTAAAAGGAACCATAGTTGTCTCCTGGACAATTTAGGAGCACAAAATGAGACAAAACTTGCTGAATAAATTATTCATTGTGTGTTGTCCCCTTGACTCCAACTTTGACAAAATGCCTTTTACAGAAGTTCTTTCTTAAGTAGATACTGTAGAGCTACTGTTGGGGGGGGGGAAGTAGAGGGGGGAAGGAAAGAGAAGCTGTTAAGAGTCTTATTTTAACAATTAAGAACCCTGAATTTTCTGTTGAGTCTAAGTTTATTTGATTACTATTTCAAGGAATGAGGGGGAGAAAGTAGTACTGAAAAATCTCAGTGTTTTGTTTCACTGTTTCATCACATCATCACCTTTTAGTCTCTCTTTTTCTTGCTTCTCATTCACCCCCAGTGAGACTCCCTATTATGGGTTCTGGATTAAGGATAGTTCCAATTCCTAATTTCTATTTTTAGTTTTCCCTGTTTGCATAATCTTGCTGACTGTCCTCTCTGGCAATTGTTTTGGGCTTTTTCCAGGGTATTTATATCTCCCAACATTTTTCTTACCAGTGAAATTTTAATTTGATCTCACAAGCAGAATGGAGAAGAACGACAAATGCCATAAATTATTGCAGTATGTTTTCAAAGGATTTTAAATTCAATTTCATAATTTAAACGTGCCTCGGGTTGCATATGAACTGTAAAACATAACACAGTAAGGAGCTGTGCCTGGTGAACAAGTCTTCAAACTAGGTGTGCTCTTATGTCACTCACAAGGTTCTGAGAGTCCATGACAGGGGGAACTACTACTGCAAGTGGGGAGTGAAGGGTATGGCATGTGTCATGTTTGCCATCATGGTGCAAAAGTCAACTCACGCACCTGCTTTATGGCTGTAGCATGTCACAAGCTAGCATTAACATGGTCTGGCTTGCAGCATACCTCAGAGTGAGGGAAGACATGTGAGATACCACATCCCCAGCCATGGGCATGCTGCCAGCTGGAGCCCCCAAGCCTCCTCACTTTCCCAACCCTGTCAGCTGTTGACAAGCAGCAGGGTCAGATGGAAAGTTCAAGGCAGACTTTTGCGATCTCTCACCTACTTGTCAGCTGTAACTTTAGGAAAGGGAAGGTGGAAGACTGTTAATCTAGACCATGAAATAGTAAGCCACAGCACTTGTATGAGATGTGCAAATGCTATTTCAGCTTAGCTGACGCAGCTACTTCAGCCTTCGTTGACTGAACAATGTTGAATGTTGTGGGTGGGTAGCCCCACGCAAGTCATGTTAACTATAAATGTCGGCCACATGATAAAGCAGGCTAGTATGCTCAGCCCCTAGACCCACACATGTTTGGGGAAGATGTGAAAAAGTCTGCCACAGAGTAAAATCATGTGAAAAGACCACTTGTTCATAAAGATATGGCTAACTGCAGCAGGAAGGTAGTAGCAGAAATTGAACTTTTGTTGCCACTCCCACAAGACCACTGGCTTACCTGCCTACACCTCCTAAAGGACAGGAAGCACTCATTTTCTGCAGTTCTTAATTGAAGGGCACAAAGGATATAGGAGCTTCCTACACTGATGGAGACCTTTATAAATGCCAGATATTGTCAAATCTCACATCTGAGTCTTCAGCAAGGCTGATTCTGACAGGGTCCATCTTGATGTTTTTCAGCCAGGAGTAGCATCCTCTGCTAGAGATGCACAAAAGCCTGGTGTGAGAAGTTTCTTGGTGCTCATCTGACTTTCTTTTGGCCTTTGCTTGTCTAACTTTCCTTTTGTGCTGTGGATCACAGTTCAATAAACCCAGAACTGGGGAAGAAAAGAAAAACTAAAATGGGAGGGGTTTGCCTAGAAAAACTTCTGCATGAAGAAATGGGTAGGTGGATGCCATGGGGTCTGCACACATCTCACTTGAGGGAAGGAAGGGCTTACTCTATACATTGCTGACCAAGAGAGTGGAAGTCTGCCACATCTGGAGACCTCAGCACATGCCAGGGTTTTAATACCTCTGGGTTCTTCCTTACTCTAGTACTAGGTTCACTGAAGCAATCCCTAGAAACTGAACTGGCTCAGGCTTCCCTGCACTGTTTTGAATGCTTGGCAATTCGTTGGGTTTTTTTTCACTGAATACTTGTGTTCAGCACATTTCTGCCTCTGCCATACCAGAACTCCACCTGCACCTAGCAGGACACACCATCTAGTTAACTAGGAAGAGGAGCAGGCTGGGTTTGGTCTGCTTGTGACTGCCATGAGTCTGGGAGAAGGAAAGGACAAGTTTCAGCTCCTTTTACAACTGTGGTCGTTTTATCACCTATTCCCATGCCACAGCTTTTCCCACATGCTGGTGACAGTAGGATCTTGCAGTGGATTTTCAGTGTAGCTTGATTGCTAGAACTTGCTACTCTGGTGTCACAACCAAATCCTCACCCAAGACAAGTGTACAGATCCTTCTGAATAACGTCGCTAAATGAAGAACCATTTTGAATGTAGCAAGAGCAATGATAGCTGTGATGTGGGAGAAGCAGCTATGTATATTGATTCTCCTAGAGCAGACCAAAAGGACAAGGTGTTCAAGGCAGTGCTGCTCTAATCTCTAAATAGAACAATTACGTTGAAGGCTCCTTCAGCACTGACAGAACAAGAGCACTTACAAACCTGCATCTTCTTATTCTGAGTTACCTGAGGAGATACCAGATAAGTGTCCACAGCAGTTGCCTTGCTTCATCTATGTCTGCACTTCCAGGTTTCTCTGGCACAGCCTGTCTGCCAATGTGAACATGCTGGTGTATTCTGGAAATCCATCTCCTGACCCCTGTTCCATACAACCAGTCTTCAAACAAAATTCAAAGGACCTGGGAGGGCAAGAAGCACCACTCCATCTTAATTTGGTGCCTCTGCTGTGTTTTTCAGCTCACTCTGGCTTGCACAGGCTGGCTGTAGCCTCAGCTACCAGTGTTGACATCCCCTTGCAAGCCCTACAGCTTCCTTCAGCCCTGACTTTGACAGCAGCAGGACTTTGCTGTGACTTGTCAGCTAGTGCTGAGCTTGTGGTCACAGGACCTTCTCAAAGCAAGGACAAGACTCCCATGTTTCTTTCACATTGTTCCACAGTAGTATACATTTTTCATAAAATCCAATTATTATGCTTCTTAAATGTCTGCTGACTTGCCTGTGAGGAGGTGGCTATTATACAAACATTGCCTTTGATCACTGTTTCTGAATCACATTCTTTATTTCACAGAACCAGGGAATGGTTTGTATTAGAATGGGGCTTAAAGACCATCCAGTTCTATCCTCCTTGCCATGGGTAGGAACACCTTCCACTAAACCATGTTGCTCAAAGCCCCATCCAACCTGACCTTGAATACTTCCAGGGAAAGGGCATCTGCAACTTCTCTGGGCAAAAATTTTTAACCCATTTCCATGTTACTAGTTGAAATACAGCAAAATATGGTGTCTCAGCTGTTCACAGCATGGGATGAGCAAGGCAAAGACAGGAAAGATGGCAAAACTATTTAATTTGTAAAGGCTTTTACATGCACCTCATTTCCCTGCAGCAGCCACCTGTGGGATGTGTTGCCTACCTGCAACAGCTTCATCCCCATGCTTTAGCTAGAAACAAAGGTGTCAAAAATAGAGGAGTCCAAAGGTCAGGGTTGCAGCTGTAGTGTGTCTTCTTCGAACCCCAGGCACAGCCAGGATAAGTTGGAAAGAAAAGGAGATGGAGTGTTTTTGGTTTTGGTTTTTCCCCTATTGTTGTGGGGTCTCCTGGGTGATGAAAGAGACATTTCATATGGAAATCAGTGTCCTCTCACTCCCTTCATCCTTCCACAGACTAGACATCCAAGGAGGTCTTATTGTGTTCCAAGGAAGAGCAGAGACAAGGAGTCTCATTGGTATAAAAGAAAGAAAAATTAAACAAAGACAAGATTTAAATGACAAAATAACATCCTCAGATTCTTCATCTCCTTCCTCTCTTCTCCTCCCACATATAACTCCTCTATTAGATTTTCCAATAAAATAGATATTTTTTTGTCCCCTGTAGCCTGGATCTCCAGACACAACACTCAGCTTTTTTGATGATCTCATAGCAGTCTCCAAAGCAAATTACAATTGCCAGAGAATACACCAATTTTTTCTAGAGTCACTCTCTTGTCATTTAGCATCTGGAGAATGAAATAATGGCTCAGAAGCAGTACAAGTACCCCAGAGATGCCGCTCCTTCCACATTGTCTTCCAGGGATGTAGCTCCATCACCAAAAGGATAGCATCCTTTTTTTGTCTCCATTCCAGTTTACAGTATCCCATCTCCCACCCAGGTCCTGCCACAAGCGGGAAGCGCAAAACTCTGTGACAGAAAGAAGTTAGGGGCCTGCTCCTTTGTGGCAATGATGGCACCATTCCGAGAGACTTCATACCAGGAGGTCAGAATCCAGACTAAATGTGTCTGTCCCTCCTGTCAGTCCGTATGAAAAACCACATAATTAGAAAAGCCAAAGAACTTACAACAAAGCTCAGCTTCCAAAGACTTTATTTTCTGAGGCAAGACACTGATATGCTGATGTGCTTTAAACTGCATTGATTTAGTTACCATTTTCACTAATTAGTAAAATAAATTTTATGTGCACTATTCAATCAATGTCAAATAAGGCTGTCAGAGAAAATCCTCCATCTTATTGACACATTAATAATACCTTTTCAGGCTGCAACAATTTGAATTTAGTTTTTTTTTTTAAACTGAAAGTTGAGTTTAAAAAAAAAAAAATTAAAGGCTTTTTTTCCCCCAAAATCGAAAAATCTGAGAGTTTTGTTTGTCTGACATGCATTTGAATATATCATCTCTCTTCAGTATTTCAGGAAGACATCCCTGGTGCCAGGGAAACAACTGGGAGGGTGCAATGTGGACTAAGCCAACTCTCCAAGTGTGTTGTCAGAATCCAGATAGGAGAACTGGATGAAGCAGTGTTTTTGTTTCATTTGGCTTGACTTAATTTTATTTTTTCTCCCCCTTCACCGAAATTAACATTTAAAATAATGGTTGTATAGGAGATCCTGCTCCAGCAGGGGAGTTGGTCTAGATGATCTTTCAAGGTTTATTACAACCCCTGACATTCTGTGATTCTGTGTGATTTCTCCTGAATAAAGCAATGACTTTGATATTGAGCATAATGACATTTAAAAATATACTTCAACATGTACAAGTCAGCAGGAAGTGGACATCAATGCTTCTGTCACACTGGAGGAGACTGGGGATGCTTCACCCTTGACCGTGGCCAGCTTTACCCTGCAGTGGCTCATGGACCCTACCATGCTTCCCCATAGGTGGCACACACACTTCTCACGCTTTCACTGAATAAACAGAGCTGGTTTTCGTTTGATTTTCCAGGTGGACTTGCTGTTTTCGTCAGCTCAAGCATACTGCTTTTTTAAAGTAGGAAGGTCTTTTACACCGAGCATGGGCTAGTAACATGGGAGGTAGTTGAGGTGGGCAAGCGTCCTCAGTGGCAGGGGGGTTTGGTGGGGGGGAGGAGGGTATGAAGCTTTATATTCAAGAACATAAAGCAGAACCTAAAGGCAACTGAACACTGGAAAAAAAATATTCAGTAATAACAGCAAGTCTGGTCCCTTGGGTCAGGGAAGTATGGGTTGCAAAGCACACTGCAGAGCACAGGAAATGGTTAGGCATTAGCAAAAGAATGGGATACAGCATGTAGGGGGTTGACATTTCAAATCTGTATGATGCTATGAAACCCTTCTCTGGAACAGTTTAATAAGCCAGAATTAATACTGCACTTTCCCAGGAAAATGCAAGACCATTTTCGTTGCTGAGGTTGTCTGGCAAATAAATATTCCCTCTGAACAAATCATGAGAGTTAGCCCAAGTGAAAACTTTAGCCACAACATTGTCAAAGTATAAAAGTTAAATAACTTTTTTTTAGTTCTTTTGCTATATGTCAAGGATGCATGAGGCTATTCCTCAAAACAGCTTTCTAACACATTCTGGAATTTTCCTTTTCTTCCATACTCATTTTATGCTTAAATTCAAATACTGATGAGCAAAATCTGTACAAGACTGTAGTAATACTTCAGATAATTCTGTTGTGCAGTTAAAACTACATGTGTTCAAAAAGAAGCATAAATTAATATGGAAGATTTGCAAATCATCACATGATGTATGTTGCCCACCTTACCCTACAGCATTTATAGGGTTTTTAGATAAGTATTCCTCCTAATGGGTGAAACAAGGTAAATTCTCAGTGTGAACACCATCACTCACTCATTTATTTACTTCAAAGAACCTTTCAAAAATCCTACATCCCATTACTCAGACACTTGTTTCTTCACTCTCTTCAGCATCAGAGAGCTACAACACACATGGCAGAAAAAGAGAACAGCTCTTTGACCTATAAACATGGACCAAACTTGCTGACTTAACAGGTTTTCACTTTAACCATATCAGTCTTTAAAAGTATTTGTGTTTTATTGGGAATCAAAAAGTTTTAGAACAAATCATAGTGTTAGCCCAAATGTATTGCACAGTTGCAAAGCCTGTCTGTTGACTCTGAAATACTTGTCCTCCACTGTCTTTGCCTGAGGTCTTACCCTAATCATCCTTTTGGGGTGTCCTTTGTCCAGATGCTTTTTCACCTGATTGTTACTTAATAAACTGTTCCAGAGCCATCTGCTATTTTCAGACACTGCCTCAAAATTATGCTTTTTTCCCTCTGGCTGATGCCTTGCCTAATGCTTGCTACATCTTTAACCACACAAGTATTATTAAAGCAGTCTCAAGGTTTAGTTGCTTTGACAGTTCTTTCTATACCTGTAAGTTACTATTGTTTTTTGAAAGACTTAGTTCAAGTATATCTTCCCTTAAATGTCACTGTCAGATGGTTGCCCAGGTACACAGATTTATTTTGTTTTATTATATAAATATAATTGCCTCTTTTGATGAAGTTTTTCCTGCTCACTGCTAGTGTGGCAGCAGGACCAGGCACATGACTCTGAATTAGTTGGGGCAATTAATGAGGCAGGAATTTTAAAATATGCAATTATTTTATTTCTAAAAATCCCCACCCACAAACTATACGAATAGGTTATGTTTGGGTTCTAATTCAGTTGGGAAAAATCTTCACAAGGATGCTCATGGGCAATTTAGTAATTTAGGAGAATCAGAAAATTGGAAAAGGTTTAGCCACAAAATGGCTCTGCCCCACTTATAAATAGGCAGTCTAGGAAAAGTCTGTTCTAGTCATGGCAGTGAAGTAGAATTCAGAGATAGTCCCTGGCTCCTTTGTGGTGGTGCTGGAACTGCTCAGTATCTTGACAGATGTTGAGAGGCTTCTGGGTCTTCCTAGGCTCTATCAGGGCACTGGGGAAGAGGCAGACAATCTCTGACCTGGTACTAGTTCATCTTGGCACGGAGGTTTGAAGAGGCAGGACCTCTTGCAGATGTGCAGAGAGCACAATGTTGGTGCCATTTCTCACCATGTCGTGAGGCATTTAATGCCTTCTCCTGGTAAACTTCAGGCACTTAAGTTTCCAAGTTTCAAAACATCAGGGCTAAGCTGGTCTGAATCATGAGGCAGAGCAGAACACGTTGTCCAAGCCAAGAGCAGTGAGGCAGAGCATGTTGTCTGAGCAGAGCAGTACACACTGCGGCAGAACATTGAGGCAGAGGCAGCACAGAACACCTCAGCTGCTTGCAACTTAGCTCCATTTCTATCATTTGCCCAAGTGTGCTGGCTTCTTTGTCCACAGAGATTCACCAATCAGAGTGGCACTCTGCCAAAACTGACCACATTAGGTGAAACCAGGGCTTGCTTACCTTTATTTGGGAAAAAATATTCTCAAGTACCTAAACACCTGTGGGAACCTGTTTATCACTTTGGGAGGGGATATAATGGCCCAAACCTTCAATTTCCACCCACCCTTTCGTCCCCTATCAGCAGAAGGTTAGAGAACGCCAAGACATGTTTTAGGCCTATTAGTGTCCCACAACACACTCTGCTCCCACTTTTAGTCCTGTTCTGCCATAGGGAAGCCAATTGAGACCCCAGCAACACTGCTAGCCCAGGCAAAGAGGTCAGGCTTCTGGGATGCAGCTACTAATACCAACCACTAAACTTAGGTTGCTGTCATGGTCCATCTTTCAAGCTATGCTGTGTATTTAAGAGATAAGGGCTAAACTGTCAATTTATCCCCCAACTCTTAGTCTATCTACTTGGAGGACTTACCAAGTATTGCCAATATTGATTGACGGCTTTGATATGGGTACTCATTTAATCAGATGCATTAATCAGAGTATTTCCCTCCACTCCAAATAAGCATAAACTTAGTATGAAAATAGACACAAATGTTCACGTGTAGGTCTGTTGCTGTGTACAAGTGGAACCAGGATGTGCACGGGATTAAGTTATATAAGTTCAGACTTCTGCTGTCTTAAGAAAAAAAAAAAAAAAAACCAAAAAAAACCCCAAACAACCACACAAACAAAAAACCCCTTATTTCCTAGTTTAAAGACTTTAATGTATGCTGCACAGAAAGAAATGTCCATTTTGTACTAGCATCAACAGAAAATCTGTGCATCCTGCTGTACCTCCAGACCTTTTGGAATGTTTAATTCAGCCTGCTGGTCTCTAAGCTGTGTGAAATTCAGAATCAGTTGTGTCTCCTTCAAGGTACTGATCATCTTTCTTACTCTTCCCCTCTCTGATACACAATTTGTTTCTGTTTCTCGTGTTTCACATTTTAAGCCACATAGCCTTTGGCTGTAGCATTAGAGAACATTTCTGGCTACTCTGAAATTTTATCTGATCAGCCAAAAGGATGAGCCAAGAGGCGTCTGAAAGCACGAGGATGCTATTTTACTCTCAAAGCTGTTTAGATCAAATAGACATATGTGTTTGCTTACACTTGCCATTACATCTTCTTTGCTTCTATTGTTGCAGACTGCACTGATCACCACCGGGCAGGAAGCTGTGTCTAGTTTGAGAGTGTCATAGGCTGAGTTTTAGTCTGCTGCTATGCATACCATTCTGCCTCTTGGCAGCTTCAAATGGAGTGCTGGCTGGAGCAAAGTATTATGGGGCTTGAAGTTCAGATTGTAATGAGGGGGTTTCCTGTGCCAGTTGCTGCTTCTGGTTTCTGTTTTTTGGTGTTGGCTCCTTTTGCACAGGTAACACACCGGTTTGGGTATTTTTTGTTTGGGTGGGGTTTTTTTTCCTCTCTTTCCTGCAAGTAGTCTAGGCTAAGGTAATTGTGATACTATATGTTATGTTAACTATAATTTTTTGTAAGTCGGCTAAGCTAAAGGAATTATGAATTGTGATTTTGTGTTATATTAAACTTTTATCTTATTATCTCAACCCTGAGTTATGTGTGTTACATTTCGCTCAATTCTGTGCTGGGGAGGCAGGCAGGTGAACCTATTGTTTTGATTTAAACCATTACTCAGGGAGGTGCTTTATGTTGTCATAGCTAGATGAAAGAGGCTAAAGTTTTGGAAGACTCCACCTAAGTATCTTTTCTGTCTCCTCCTAACCCTGTTCTACATCATTAGACAAAGCTTCATAAAAGGAGAACATATTTTAGTGATGCTGAAGGAACTCTGCTCTTCACTGGTGCAGGTGTGGGACTAAGATGCAAACTCTTAAGCCATATTTCTAATGATGTGTGCAAGTGAGGGGAAAAGCCTACCACACTGTGATAGCAGGTGAAATGCACACACCTGTAATGAACAGCATTTTTGCAACATACCACAGAGAGCAATATAACCTCTTCCATTCACCTGACTCCTCCTTTATCCACAGCAGAGAAGGTGACAGACCTTTTCAGAAGTCTGAAGTCTAGGACACCAATGAAGGAGTGAGCCCACAGTTAGGGATAGGTTACAAAGACCCACTTTCCAGCACTTCTTCTTTCTTAACTTGTTTGCCTCTTCAATTGATTTGATGGGTGGACTATTCATTGGGTAAAGAATTGGTTGAATATAAAGAGTAGTGGTTAATGGCTTGATGTCCAGATGGAGACGGGTGACAAGTGGTGCCCTTTGCGGGTCTGTACTAGGACCAGTGCTGTTCAATGTCTTCACCGATTATATACGCAGTGAGACTGGGTGCACCCTGAGCACTCAAGTTTGCAGATGATACCAAGTTCAGTGGTACAGTTGATTAAGACTGAGGGACAGGATGCCAGTCAGAGGCACCTGGGCAGGCTGGAGAGGTGGGCTGAGGAGAACCTCATGAAGTTCAGTAAGTCAAAATGCAAGGTCCTGCACTTAGGTTGAGGCAATACTGACTGGAGAATGATGAAATTGAGAGCAGCCTTACAGAAAAGGATTTGGGGGTACTGGTGGACGAGAAGCTGGACATAAGCCAACAGAATTACAGGGATTGCAAAGGACCTGTAGAGATCATCTAGTCCAACCCTCCTGCCAAAGCAGGGTCACCTAGGGCAGGCAGCACAGGAACACATGCAGGCAGGTTTTGAAAATCTCCAGAGAAGGAGGCTCCACAGTCTCCCTGGACAGCCTGTTCCAGTGCTCCATTACCCTCACCATAAAGAAGTTCTCTCATGTTGAGGCAGAACCTCCTGTGTTCCAGCTTGTACCTGCTGTTCCTTTTCCTATCACTGCGCAGAAAAGAGACTAGCGCCTTTATCTTGACACCTGTCATTCAGATATTTGTAGACATTTGTAAGATACCCTCTCAGCCTTCTCAAGACTAAACAGCCCCAGGTGTCTCAATCTTCCTTCACAGGAGACATGTCCAATTCCCTCCGTCATCATCATAGTGCTCTGTTGGAATCTCTCCAGCAGATCTCTGTCTCTCTTGAATTGTGGAGCCCAAAATTTGACAAAGTATTCCAGATGTGGTCTCACCAGAGCAGAGTAGAGAGGGAGGAGAACCTCCCTCAACATGCTGGATATCCTCATCTTAATGCATCTCAGGATAACTAACTTTTTGTCTGCTAGGCCCATACTGGCATTTGCAGCCCAGAAGGCAAATCAAAATAAGCATGGCCAGCAAATCATGAGAAAGGTGATTCTGCCACTCTACTGTGCTTTAGTGAGACCTCATTTGGAGTACTGTGTCCAACTATGGGCCCTCAGCACAAGAGAGACATGAACCTGCTGAAGCAGGTCCAGAGCAGGGCCACAAAGATGATCAGAAGGCTGGATGACCTCTCCTACAAAGACAGGCTAGAAGAACTGAGGCTGTTCAGCCTGGAAAAGAGAAGGCTCTGGGAAGATCTCATAGCTGCATTTCAATATCTGAAGGAGTCTGATAGGAAGGCAGGGGAAGGACTGTTTAGAAGGGCTTGTAGTTCTAGGACAAGGGGCAATGGTTTTAAACTGGAGCAGGGGAGATTTAGGTTGGTTGTAAGGAGGAAGTTCTTCACAATGAGAGTGGTATGATACTGGAACAGTTTGCCCAAGGATGTGGTTGAGGTCTTGTCCCTGGAGACATTCAAGATCAGACTCAATGTGGCCCTGGGCAGCCTCATCTAGTTGGAGATGTCCCTGCTCACTGCAGGTGGTTGGGCAAGATGACCTTTGAGGGTCCCTTCCCACCCTACGCAAGCTGTGAATCTGTAAACCTGAAATAGCTCCCACCCAGCCTACACCCTCCCTGCCCTTTCTGGGCTGTTGGAAGAGCAGGTGTGTGCTGAGAAAGAAGGCAGAATGCTACTGAGATACGCAGCTGGTCCTGTGTCTGAAGTGATCCTATGCCCACTGTGTAGCACTCCTGTAGGCACAGAGCCTTAAATAACCCCATTGGCAGGTTGCTCAAAGGTTGAACACTGGACACCTGGTGCATTCACGCTTCTCCTTTATGTTCACTGCGTGGTGAGGCAGTGACATACTGAAAAACAGCCTCTGTGTCAGGGCATTTTACCCTCTGAAGGGAGTCTAAACTCCTCAGAAAGCTAAAATAGGGGCTATTTTGAAATGAAGATCAAATTTGCAAAATAAAATTGAAGGAAGAAAGACATAAAAGGTATGGGCTGGGGGTGGGGGAGAAGAGAATAAAAAAAACAGTCTGGAAAACATAATCAAGAATAAATGTTCCCGGTCAAATCCACAAAATCCATAATGCGCAAAACCCATAATGCAAGAGATGCTTAACCTGGTGCATGGGTGACATAGAGCAGGAATATTATAGTGCCTTATGTCTGAGCCATGTAGCAGTACTGATAGTAATGCTTGGGCCTGCCTTGTGGGCTCCTGAGCTGCTGTTACCACTGCACATTCTGAACTGCGTTGCTGCAGATGTTTAAACTGCCTGGTTGTAGAGGTTTGAATTTAACACAGAAGAGGGCTGTCAGAGTCCTGTGACGTTTCTTAGTTTGGCAGCCTGCACAATTCACATCAGGATTTTCTTTTTCTGTACAGGTGTTTCTAATGGGAGCATAACAAGCTCCTACTGGTTTTGTACATGTTTAGTCTCTGAACAGTGGGAAGACATTGATGAGTGATAAATAGAAGTTCCTTTCCTATTGCTTTTAAAGTCTGTTAGTGCACCTGCATTTTAAATTATGGAAAATAATTTTCTCTGGCTGATATCCTGTGGTTAATGAACCCATATATGGAGGCTGCAACATAAATGGGAAAAGCTGGACAGGTGATGGATATATGCATTTCTCATGCCACAAGTTGATCACAATGTCAAAAGCATGACATCAAATTACTGCAGCTTGATTCTTTTTCCTCTCCACCTAAAACTATTATCTTCACCTACCTCAGAATAAGCAAGCAGTACAAAAACTCTGCAGTTTTGGTGTCTATGCAGAAATCACGAGGCCATCCACTGAAATCTGGTCCATGATGGAGTGGCAAAGCAGCTCTTCAGAAAAGACAAGATTTCTCTTGCTGTGAACAGGGCATCCAGAAGCATTTAACTAAATAAATAAATGTTTGTGAAAAGAAGGAAAAAAAATTGCATAAACAAAGTTTTACACGGTAACTCCAACTGGATGTGATGTCCTAGTTTTGGATTAAAATCTGGTCTTTCATTTGGGGTTTGGGGTGTGGTGGGTGCTTTTTTCATACTCAAACCAAGTTAGTTCTGATCTCAAAATTGGACAAATTCATTAAATGCCACATATTTTAAATTAACAAATATTCATTTGTTTTCCCTTTTTTCCACTTAAGAGTACAAACTACAGTTGTTTCGTTTTCAACTTCTATAAAATTCCGATAATAATTTGCTAGTATCAAGTTCATTGAAAATGGTAGTGGCAGAATGTCACCCACAGAGTCTAGAAGTCTCTTTGGGAACACTCACAATCTTTTTCTGTGTTCATCAACCCTCAAAAATTTGCTGAAGTTTTGACAAATAAGGTGGGACTGTGGTGGAGTCCAGGACCTCTGAATTTCTTCAGTAACAGTAACAAGTGCTGGTAGCAGATGAATATCCCTGAAGGCTGTCTGAAGTTCCTTACAGTCTCTAGGAATATAGTGTCTATACTACAGGCCTTGGCAGTCATGTTAGCTGCTTGCAGTGACACAGAACAAGGATGCAGAGCTGGAGGAGCTGGGCTGGGGGAGACCTTCACACAAACTTCTCATCTGTAAATAGGATTTGTTTCCATAACTACCTAAGGAAATGTAGTAGTGTTTTATGACAGGGATATTTTTCAGTTTCCTCTACAAGAAAATAGGAACAAACTGGTTTGTTTTACTAGTGAAACTTTATGGATTTCTAGTAGTAAAGTAAAAAATAAAGGAAAACGTTGCACATAGTAGGTTCATCTGTTTAGTGTTCCACATGTAGCTGGAAATTTGGGTTTTCAGCACTGCAATCTAAAGGGAGCTCATCAAAACTCCCCATGTGAGAAAAGAAGATGAATCAAAATTCTGTGTCTAATCATTTTTCCTCATCAGTCTTGTCTGTGGCTGAGATGACATTTTTAGTATGATGTAAATAACATTCTGCTCTTGTTATAAGACTTTTCTGTAATAGACTTTGATATAAATCTGTGCAGTCTTGGCTTCCTTTTGCCATTAAAACTCATGACACCCTTGTTACAACATCATTTACAATATTCTGAAATAAACTGCAGACACTGCTGTAGAGAGATGTTTACTATTCTTTTCATGCTTTCCAGATTGCATCATAATGTGGTTTCCATTCTATTTTAAATTTTCAACTTTACTGAATGTTACTTGTTTGTGCCGAATCCTTTTACACAGTTCCAAAACCCTAAAACATAAGCTGCAAAATGGCTGAGAGCAAATGCATAAGAATAATTTTCCATGTCAAAATTTATAGAGCTCATTCATTTGCATCTGGATTGTGCTATCTTTACCAATGTCCTTCATGTGTATCCTTATCTGCAGCATGGCCTCTGCTCTCAGGATCACAAGAAGTGTCAGAACTCCATCTCCATTCCCTTTACATTTCTTTTTGAAAATTAAGCTGTTGGTCTTATCTTCCACCTACATGCTTCTCATTCAGCCACAAATCTTAAAGTCTCATTACCTTCCTTGTGTACCTTCTTTGTAATTAGCCCAAATAGGATCAAAATGGTTTGTTTTTGTTTTTTTTTTAATCATGAGTAAGATCTAGGAGAAAGAAGATACTATGAATACATTTTGATCTATTTTGAAAACCTTCACCTAAAAATTTTGTTAGAGCAACATTTTTTTATCTTTTTAAATGCAACCTTTTAAGAATGTCAGGGTTTATTATGAGACAGAAAGAAAATAAGTGTCCCCAAATCCACTGTGCCTGAGAAGAGAAATAAGAGTTTTTAAAGGGGGGCAATAACCTGGTTTCATTAGTCTTGCCTTTTTTTTTCTTAGAGAGAAAGGAGGAAAATATTTGTGTTGTTTCTCCATTTCCTCTCTCTTTTCCGTAACTGTCCATTGGAAAAAGGTGAGGAGCAGGGAACAGAATCTCACATGAAAACGAAGTCTCCCTCTTAAAGATTGACATCTTACCCTGGAGTTCAGCATTGGATGGCTGCAGCATAAGTTAGGAAAGAAGCACAGCAACCACGCAGTGTTTCTTGGGCCTTAGAAATACATTGTTCGCAATCTGATGGGAAGTTCCCATGGTGGTTTTCCTTTACACTTCTAAATGCAAATTAGTTTAATATTTTCACAGGATCATAGAACGGTTTGGGTTGAAAGGGAACATCTCACTTAGAATGATAGAATGATAGAATGGTTTAGGTTGGAAGAGACCTCAAAGATCATCCAGTTCCAACCCCCCACCATAGGCAGGGACACCTCCCACTAGATCAGGTCGCTCAAGACCTCATCCAGCCTGGCCTTGAACACATCCAGGGAGGGAGCAGCCACAGCCTCCCTGGGCAACCTGTTCCAGTGTCTCACCACCCTCACTGTGAAGAACTTCCTCCTAACATCCCTTTTAAATCTCCCCTCTGCCAGTTTGAACCCATTCCCCCTCGTCGTGTCATTACAAGACCTTGTGAATAGTCCCTCCCCAGCCTTCCTGTAGGCCCCCTTCAGATACTGGAAGGCTACTCTAAGGTCTCCTCAAAGCCTTCTTTTCTCCAAGGTGAAAAGCCCCAACTCCTTCAGCCTGTCCTCATAGCAGAGG
>VWZI01001707.1:0-10803 GCA_013396835.1 Psilopogon haemacephalus | reverse complement strand
ACCTCTCTGGGGAACTGTATTGGTTTTAAGCTAGCCCCCCTTGAGCTCAGAAGCCAAATAAATACTCAATACTATTTAGAAGTAAAAAGATATAAAAATTTAACAATAAATAAAAGGATAGAGGGGACTACAGAGGCTGGAAAAAAAGGAAACAAAAAAACACAGGGTAGGAAAAATGAGGGCAATTACACAGGATAAAGGGGAGAAGGGAGGAAAGTACACAAAATAGAAACACAACCCATGGAAGGCGATTGAGTCTAAATGCTGTGAGGATGATTTGATGTTGGATGAAGCAGGGTGCAGGCTTTTTTTGTGATGAAAAGCAGTTAGTCCAAGTTCCAAAGGTAAAATGGTTGCCATCCCCATGTGTTGGCTGGAGAACACGTGGTGTTCAGCATCAAGCCAGCAAGGAGTCAGGCCAGGCAGCCAGGGCAAGAGATCCTTCAAAATAGGGGAAAAGCAACAAGTTGTTTACACAAGTGGGTTTTTCAGACATAGAAGGTTATCCATTAGAAGTGCATCTGCTACCTGTACCCCACCTTGCTCCAGCCAGGAGCCTCTCTGTGGTGAGGGAGCACATGCTTGTTTTCTCAGAGAGACAGAGCAGCCTTCTTTGTGTCTTAGTTCACCTTTCCCTTCTGGCTTTGACTTTCTATTAAGAGATCAGCATAATGGTGCAGGACTTTACCCCATGGCCATGAAAGCTCCATAAACTCCCTATTATGTGATGGGCCTGAAATAGGGTTTAAAAAGTCTCTTGCACGTAGGAATTCAATATGAAGGTGGATAGCACCTTCTACATGACTTGACCACTTTGGTCGGGACAGGGTGTTCTTTAGAGCTGCCATGGCTGAGCTTAACATTTCTCAGGTCCTTACCATATTCCCAACTACTCCAAATACAGATTAGGTGGCTGATCAGGTCAAATACATAACAGTGATATGAATCTCCTTGATTTGGTGGAAGGATTAGTGGAGGGCAAACCTGGAAATTCCTGTTGTGTTTCCTTAGTGTTTAAATGCAGAAGACAGGCTCTTGGGCAAATGTGTGTCTCCAGATGGCTACAGCCTGGTGGGCACTGTGGCTGGCCAGCATGGTTTCCCAAATTTTCCTTCATTATAGTCAAAGTCCCCATGAAAACACAAGGTAGGTGGTGAGCACTAGGGAAGAACTGGCCCCACTAAGTTAGTTTAAAATGTGCTGCAAATATTTCATGAAGTGTCCAAAGTGGGATTTACAGGCACCATCCATTCCAAAGCATGCTTAGCAATACATTCCCTGTCGTATGCTAGAAACCAGTACCTTTATTTTTATTTCCCAAGGGAAATTGGTCTGTTTTGATTCAAAATCTGTGCACTGCTTATGATCACACACAATCTCATGAGCAATTCATTCCAATGTTGAGTCCTGCATGTTGAAAATTACACATTAAACTCTTTCACAGCATTTTGTGATAGAGAAGTCAGAGAAGTTTGGCGAGGTTTTTTTCTTGGTATTTTAAATAGGGTATGTATATATGTAAAAGTGTATGAGGTCCTAAACAGGTTTTGATGTGGTTGGGAGAGACCCAAAAAATTGATGGTTCACTTTCAAATCTGCATAATTTTCCTTTTTATTTAGAGGTCAGGTTCTAGTTCAATCCCAATCATAATCAATCAACATAAGCCCCAAATAAGGTCTGTCTGACAGCTGGATATTAGAAGAAACCTCTTCTTCATGCATGTTTTAAATACTTCACCATTAATCTTGCCATGATATCTTAGTTAAACCATTGTGGAATATTACGTCAAAGTTATCTGGTGATCAGCAATGTGACTTATTTTCTCACAAGTACAGCTTTGTCATTTTTATCTGATAGCCATCACATCTTCACACAAAAATAGCTCTCCTTCTTTTCTCCCTTCCTCCCCNNGCATTCTCATCCTATTTGATTAGTTTTAGAAAAGTCCAATTGTCATTTTGTCCCCAGAAGCAAAGCAAACACTGCCCTAAACTGATAACAACACAATTTAGCTGCCCTATAAACAATCATTTTAACTTCATGATATGTGGCTGCTGCTTCAACATTCAAGCAATGGAAATGGCATCTTTATCAGGCAACTCTAGATGATGAAAAATGGCCTACATTAAGGAACACTGTGAACCCAAGAAATCTTCAGCTATCAGTCATCACCATTATAATGTACTTGTCTCTATGTGCAGTTTTATACCTGTGATGAGACTCAACTTGCAAGGGAAAGAAAGACCATTTCCAGAGAATATCTGTACAATTAAGCAAAAACATCACTGCATTTCTGAGAATGATCTTTGCACACAGGCCTACAAAACTCTGAGAGAATTTCAACAATGCAGGAGATGTAATGATCCCCACAGAATACAGACTTAGAATGCTCTGTGACTGTTAAAATAGAGATTTGAAGTTATTATTTTTTCAGAATTTGATAACGAGTTTGTTCAAACTATTTTCTTACAGAAACAGTTTAGAAATTCTGAATTGATTCTTCTGTCTACCTTCCTCTTGGCTTGAATGGGACTACTGCATACACACAAAGCCTGGGCGAATCATAATTTCTCTGCTAGCCCCAGCTTCCAGAATCTTCTATCATCTTCCTATGTTTTATGTTCTCTTAACCCAAGGCAGGAAATTACAAGAGTTGTCCTTTGGGCTTTCCTTTGTTTTGTCTTTCTAAGAACATTTCAATAATGTTTTTTATCTCCCTGTTTCTATGAAAAGCTTGACAATATGATTCATAGAGGCTCAGAAGCTGGCAATTAAATAAAAGGAAATAAAGCTGCACAGCTCCATCACTCCAAAGCCAGTGCTACACATGGTGGGACAGGACAGGAGACTGACACATAGTTTCTGCATGCAGAGGCTCTAGCTGGGGCTCAACTTTGCAGCCAAGGCAGGGTCAAATCACATCCTGAAATCCTTGTCTACGGGCAGTGCCAGGGCTTGGCCTTACATACCTGAGACCACAGACTCCTGTACTAAGCCACAGATTGAACCAAACACTTCCAAAACAAACCCTTGTATTTCTTCCTCCATGTTGCATTTTTCTTTATCATTAATGTGACCCAGAAAATTTGCCCTGTGCTCAGAAAAGCACAAATTTGTTCTTGCAGTCTTTACACAGTGAGCTTTAAAACTGACTTTCACCTGCTTCTCATTGCTGCTGAACCTAACAGTCCTGTAGCCTCACCATTGTAGAGTGAAGATATCTCAAAAAGGGATCCTGAGAACCAGACAGAGGCTCAGCCACACGACTGGGGAGAGGTAACTCAGGGATTCAGGATATTGCATGCTTTTACCTTGTGGCTATAGATGGAGGCTGAGGAGACCTCTTGGAAAGACAGTCATGGCAAGCACTTGCATCTCTGCTTAAATCTCTGAGTTTCTAGTTATAGTTTTGCTTGGGAGAACAGTTAAAGGGAAAGCTCACTGCAAGCCCAGGGAAGCCTTTTCCAGGCTTAGCTTCTCACCACCTGTAGCTGAGAAGCTGAGAAATCTCATGATATGATTTTCAGCAAAGGCAAGCGAGAGAACTCTAGAAGGTAACCTATGCTAACATTAAGGAGCAAGGAGATACAGAGCAATGAATGCAAATAGAAGGAACTGACTGTTTCACAAAAACACTGAGACAATAGCAAATGGTCAGAAGAGGCTTCATAGAGGCTGGTAGAGAGGGAAGGGAAACCTCTGCAGCTGCATGGAATCAAATGATTGCTGCAATTGCTTTCTTGATCCGTGGCATGTTTTGACACTGTCTTTTGAAAGATAATGCTTGAACTTGATCTTTTCCAACGACAGTGACTCTGTGATTCTGTAAAGATCTTGAAATACTGCTTCCTGGAGGGAAGAGCACTTGTCTTTGGCAAGTCAGACCTTGTGCTTCTCCCAGAGAATGACGACTGTGTCTCTGCCCAACAAGGCAGCATCATACACCCAAAACAACAATCCCCAGGCTGCAGCTCATTGCTTATTTCTCACTCTGATGTTGAACAGAGTTTGAATTTCGCCAAGACACATCTTGCCAATTCACCAGCTTCACTTAATATGATTATGAGTGAAAAAAAAAGAGTGAAAAAAAAAGAGTGAAAAAAAAAGAGTCAAAAAGTGTGTGCAATAACATCTCCAAACTGCCACAGCAGGGATTCCTGCTCCAGGCTACTCACCGCCCTAGCAGGGATTGCTGCTCCAGGCTACGCACTGCCCTCCGCCTCTCCCACAGAGCCCCAGGCAGTTCATATGCTCCATACTACTGGGACCAACAACAAATTAATTAATTTGAGCTGGCTATTCAAAAAGGACAGTGGTCCCATTGCTTCCCCACCGTATTCATTGCAGCTCACCTTAAGTGTCTCGTCTCTTTCCCTTTTCACTTTTCCTCAGTGTTCCTATGTGGTTGTCAAGAAAAGACACACTAGCGCTAAACGCTTTGCAGATAATCCAAATGCTCCACATTTACGGGCACTGCAAAATGCAGGATGGATCCAAACACATCCACAGAGTTTTAAGGCCAAATAGTTTAAAACCTCATATTCTCCTGTCCTCTAAGAACTTGTATCAGTAAGTTGGCAAACTCTTCTGCACCTCATTCATGAGGAGATTTTCAGCTTGTTTCTTGAAGCTATAGTCTCTGTGTCATTAACAAGAATGAGAGATGGAATACATTTATGTATGCATAGAGTTAAACTGGCATTAGGTTTTAATCCATTTCAGCAAGGAGAGGATATTAATACGTACTGATATATAAGCACTCATGAAGTTGATGGAAATAGAGAATTCTGTGAACAAAAAGAAGAAACCCATTGACCAGACCAGTGACCACAATGGGGTTACAACAATATCCACTAAGTAAAGAAGATCCACAACTCTGTGTTTAAAAGACCACAATTTCCTTCCCTAATTTATTCTCAGACCTCTTATTCCTAACAGAAACAATAATTTATGTCCACAAAAATAACACCAGCTAATAGGTTTTGTGGCTGGTCTGTTCTGAAAGATAGTAGGAATGACAGTATCTTGAATTGGCAGCATCAGAGTGTCCTGGTAGGGCATAAATCCTGCCCAAATTGGTTCAAACTCCTGGCTCTCCTCCTCCTGTAACAAGGTCCGGGATTGGCAGGATTGAGCCGACAGTGAGTGTTTGAATGAAGGAAGCCCAGTGGCACTTGACTAAGTCAGGTGTTCTGTGCTGTCTCTCAAAGCGTTAGGGTGGACCCCTGGGCGCAGGACTTTGAATCTATTGGCCAAAACAATGGACTCTAGTGCCTATTGGTCAGTCCCACCCTTCAAAATAAGGTATTTAAAGGAGGGTGATTTAGGACCGTTGCTTTTTCTCTCTTGTTGCCTCGGTTGGGCTCAGATTCCTGTTTGCACTTCTCTCAGAGTGGCCACGTGTTTTCAGTGTGCATTGCAGCCCGCAGCCTGCATTGCAGCCCGCAGCCTGCATTGCAGCCCGCAGCCTGCATTGCAGCCCGCAGCCTGCATTGCAGCCCGCAGCCTGCAGCAGCGGCAAAGCAAACTCTTTCTCCTCCTCTCCTCGGGAACACTGTATCTACCGCGTCTGTGAGTATTAGGTGAGATTGGGATTTTCCCCTCTTGTCGGGTTCCCTGTTTTCCAAATTCTGACTGTTTAGGCTATTTAAACGGCTTGATTCTATGTTTATAAATAACAGTCTGTGCAATAACCTCTTAATGACTGAACATCCAAAGAATCTCAGGGAATTTTCCCCAAAATCTCAATTATTAATAATAAAAAGTTAATATTTCGTAATCACTTATTAATAATTGCAACACAGAGAGAGCAAAGATCCCATAACTATTAAAACTATGTCAATGTGCAAGTGGGGAAAATGAAAACATGGGTTAGATTTTCTTCACCTATAGGCAGAGAGCAGAAATTCAAAGCTTTAAAACTCTATGCAGAATCTCTAAATGAGTTGCAGAAATCCCAAATAAACAAGAAATCATACGAAAGCTTTAAGTTACCAANAAACAGGTTGAGAGGTGTAGTTAAATCGAATAAAGAAAAAAAAAAAAAAAGAAAAAAAATCAATGATTTGTGGGAAACAATCTCAGGGAAATTATTCCAGGAAAGAACTTGTTCACTGTACATACAGCATTGTATGTCACATGGTCTAATTATTGCAATGAAAGCAACATAGGAATTAGATGGTCTTTTCAAGCCTGTGAGAAGTGTGAACAAGGAATATAATTACACATTGAGCCTGTTGATTAACCAATTACTAGTTAAAGCAGATTTAGACTTTAAATTAATTTGGTTCTGAATTCTGGGGATTTGGGGGCTAAGATAAACAGTGTTTGAAGATTAATTATCCTTGCCTAAGATGAAGGAACTCATTTCAATTTTGTTAGCGTGTCAAAAGACTCAGGCTGTTCCATGGGAGAGGGTAGTCTGCAAATCTCAGCAGTACTGAACTGACTGATTAAAGTGAATTCTGAGACTCCTAATCACTAATCCTCACGGAGAGGGGTGATATTACACACTATGTTGTGCTAGCCTAAATTAATATTTAAATTAAAAACAGGCCAGTGTTTACGTAGAGGAGAAAATGTGTTGTCTCCAAAGGGAAGTCTGGCCAAGGAGTTATAAATTCAACAGTGAGGAAACACAGGAGAACAACTCTCTGTGCACCTTTGCCCGAAGAACAGTAACAGGGAAAGTAAAGGCACTGCTGTGGCACCTGACGTTTTACTGTGCAACAGCAGTAGCAAGCCTTAGCATCTTGATTGAACTGCGTGGGAGCGGTAATACGACACTTTACGTCTCTGTCAGGAGTCCAGCTATAGCCCCAGGCAAGCATTTGGTAAAGGAAAGATTTCACATTCCAGTAGCTCTCCTGGAGTGTAGACAGATTTCCTCATCAGCATGCCTTGCAAGGTACTCAGCTGCCTAAAGTCCCCTGGTCTACAGGGGAGCAGGTACCACCATGGCGTTGGCAAGTGCCCCAGCCAGCACAGCCTGCTGCCAGAGTCGCCCTGTGCCCCACTAGGCTTCTCTATTAAATGCCCCAAGTTTGTCCTCATCTGGGGTCTGCCTTTGGCTTTAGGCTGGGAGTGTGTTGGAAGAGAAGGATTTCCACAGTGAGAACTAGCCTAAATCCTAATCTAAATGCTACTTATATATATAGGTTGGTTAATACAGTCAATAAAGGGTACCTTCTGGGAAGGCCATGGAGCACACAGTTGTAGCACTGCCTGCTGAATACTCACTCATCTCCAAAGCAAAGCACTAATTTCACTGAACTTTGGTGCAGTCCAGCAAGACCATTACTTATGGTGATACTCCTTAAGCAGAATATTTTCACTGGAGTCAGTGTAAGGCATTGCAGTTTAAGAAAATAAACAGAAGGGAGAAATTGTATTTTTGAAACCCAAGGTCCCACAAGACATCTGGACCTCTTGTGCTATGTGCTGTAAAGCATGGAGAGAGACACCCTGTATCTCAGAGAACATAGCAAAAGTTATTTAGGAAATTATTAAATTGATCAAAGACTTTAGATAGCTTGATGGGGTTTCCACACTCCAGACAAAGATCTTGCAAAAGCTAGGACTGCTGAGGACAGGACAAGAAAAAAAAAAAAAAACACAACTGAAAAACAATACCTACTACTGAATGATATCCCCCTCATGCCTCTCTGCTTCCAGCTAAAGTTAAGCCTGAGTTGTACACTTCCTTCTCCAGGCCGAAAAGCGGCTTTGTGACTCCCCCAGTGCTGCTCTGAAGAGGGAGCAGTGAGACCCAGCCAGCAGGGCTGCAGCTGAAATAGTTGCCCTTGAACGAAATGTTTTTGGGATGAATTGCATTGTAGGAGTAATTACAACCACTTCTGCTCATCAAGTGTTCACTGTGGAGAGCCCAGACCTCTACCTTGAGCAAACAATAAGATATGTGTATGTCAGGCTTCTTCACCCTGAAACCTGGTGATTCCATGGCCACTGCTGCCAAACCTCAGCAAGCATTGGATCCTGCAGCATAAACTCACATTGGGTGTAGGTCAGCCTAGAGCCCTGGATTTATTCCCATGATGGTTGACTTTGCCCTTCAGCCACTAGAAGATTAATGATGGTTTACGCTTACAAGTGTGTGTTTCAGTGAGGTATTGTAAAGGCGCAAAAAAAAATCTGGTGTGCAATCTTCTGGTATCTTGCAATATTTTTATATGAGTACTGATTTAAATGCACAGGCATAACCCTAGAGCTAGCAGCCTTTTGATCTTTTAGATTTGGCACACATATGATATGTCACAGGCTTCAGGTGAAACCTAAACTGTGCTGCAGAATAGCAGAGAAGGGATCTGTTTCTCAGTGTGTGACAACACCTTCAAAACCAGGATTCTGGGCAATTGCTGCGGCATGCACCCCACCACTGTGATTTTTAACAGCTTCTTATCACAGACTCTAACAGACAGTACACCTATCTCACATGCAGGTTTCACTTATATCCAGAGAATTCAACCTTTTTAAAAAATAACTGTGTATTCAAACCCTGGGACCCTTAATATTGAATTAGGCAAGTATCTTTATACAAATAACTTACAGAACTAGAGGAGCCTGCTTTCTTTCCGCTCCTCTCTTCTCCGAGTGTTGTGAAGGGCAGGGGGATTAATGTGGCAGAGTCAGGAGTTATAAAAACACAATTATTTTATTCCTAGAAACCCCTACCTTCAAGTCTATACAGAATTAATTTTCAATTTATTAACAGTTTTTAATTCCACTGGGAAAAATCTTCAAAAGGTGCTATAGACAAAATCAGGATTTAGGAAGTCAGAAAATGGAACAGGCTAAGCTATAAACAGCTTTTACCCCGCTAACAATATGCTAAAGAGAGAATTAATGGAACAGTGGCTTACTCCCTACATTGAGGAGAACGATGCTCATTGTGGAATCCTTGCTGTTATTCTCTCTGCAGCTCGATTGGTTTGACTATAAATAATATCCAACCAGATTCAAAAGGCAAAGTCTGGTATTTCAAATATGTTATTGCTACAAGGCAGAGCTCTGTGGGAATCGCTGCCTCCAACAGTGACGAGGGAGAGCCAAGCTGCTTCAGTGCCTTGAACAGGACTCAGCCAAGTACCAACAGGGAACTGGCTGTTGGGAAGGCCCAGAGAAACCGGGTTGGGGCGCCGCTGGCAGTTCTCTCAGAAGGGACCCAGGACTTGCCGAGCCTGCAAAGCTGCATGGTAGTCCAGAGTGGGGGACTGTCCAAAAGGCAGAGAGAGTACAAACCCAAGAGCCATCCAAAAAGATAGGAGTTGTCAAAGCTGGGATGGTCCCAAAACAGAGAATGTTCATGAGGGACCTTTCAGGTGGGAAGCTCTCAGGAACACTCGTGCCTTTTTCCTTACCTATCTATGCCTTTTCGGAGATGGTCATTTGCTAATACACAGTGGGCATGAAAACTCCACATGTGCAGAAGGACACTCTGCAGTGTCCGCCCCTTGCAAGCCCACAGGGTTGGGGAAGGGAAGCAGTTCCGTGCCACCTTCTCCTCTTGTTCAAAACTTGTAGAGGGGAAGGAGAGAGAAGGAAGGAATTTGGGGTGTCCAGGACACTGAGTCACCCATTCCCTCCAGTGCTTGCTTGCTCCCACTCCACTCAGCCAAAAGCAGGGAAAGTGTATTTCCTGTGTTTCAAGAAATTTCCCTTCAAGCTGCAGGATCCACAAGCCCTGGTTTCCTGTGGACAGGCATCCCTATAGAATAGCCTGAGATGATCCTTTTACCTCTGATTTGAACACCTTTTCAAAATTTCCTCCACTGCTTTCAGTCCCTATCGTGCCACATCTCCAGCTGAGCAACTTGCTCTCTGGTTGGGTCTGGGACAGGGATGTATGGCCTCTGGCTGTGTGCTATATGCTTACAGCAAGGACAAGTGTAGTGGGTTTGCAGTGACCTGCCCCCCCACCTTTTAGAACCCCGGCTAAAACTCAGAAAAACACACTGGAAGTTAATAAATGAAGCTTTATATTTACAGCAATGTGAATATACAAGCAAATATTTACAAGATATAATAGATAATTACAGAAATATACAGTAAAATAGAAATACAGACACCACACCCCTCCTGGAGACCAAAATCCCCAGGAGAGGGAAACCAAACCCCCCTGTACCACCTCTCCCTCCTCCCCCCAGCTTTATCTCACCACTTGATGATGCTGCAGATAAGCTGAAGATCGGTCAGAAAGATTAGTGGCAGGAAGGAATGAATGGTTTTAGTGATTTTACTCTGAATTAGTTCAAAGGCAGAGAGACAAAGGAAAGAAGCTGCTGAAGCCTGCTCGGGACCCAGAGCCGACTGACCTGCGCAAGCACACTGGCTTATCTGGATGTTTTGGGAACATTCTAAAACAACCTTCTTTCTTCTCTCTCAGTCAAAACTGGGTGAAGGGACACAGTGTTTAATTTCTCACTCTCAGGCAGCAGTCTAATTTTTCACACAAATTCTCCAATTAGCTCAAACCAACACAACAAGGCAAAGGGATGACCAGGACACGAGAAACATCAGTTGGATCAGATATATGGCAGGAGAATGAGTCAGTGCATTGCTCCCCACCTTTCTTGCTGAGCCATGGGCTAATGGGCTTGCCGTAGCTGGCTCCATGAGGAAGCCAGACTGGCTCACAGCTCTATTAGATCCTCACTGACATACACACATATATATATAAATGCCCAGCGTATATGAATTAAAACATATTTTCCACTGCCCTCACTCTCAGAGAGGAAGACATGGGATGGTATTTAAATAAACAGCAGCTGATACACTTGGAGGGG
>VWZI01001706.1:16923-34443 GCA_013396835.1 Psilopogon haemacephalus | reverse complement strand
ATCTTAGCAGAGTAAAAAAAAAAAAAAAAAAAAAGGCTGAGGTAAAGGCTGTTTAAGGGATTTTGCACAGAAGATGTTACTGTTATTTGTGTCTCTTTCTCCAAAATGGAACATAAGTATGTCTTAAGGATCTGATTCAGAAAATTTATTTGGCATGAGTATAACTTAAATAACACAAGCAGTTCTGTTCTCCAGGTAATTGCTTATGCATTAACAAGGTTTAAATTGTGTTGCTTATTCTCTGTTTCTCCCTCCTATTTTTAATTACATATTTTGCTACAGCAGTGAATTTATGTCTTGTTTTCAGTGATGATTTTTGGAGGATGCAAAAAATACTGTTTACGGTCAGCTTTGACTTTAAAAATATAAATATGATGTACCTTTCAGGGATTTTAAGGAAATGTGAGTGTTTTTCCCAAAGCTGTGNACGTAACAGCTATGGAGTAAATTTAGAAAGTGCATTTACTGATCTCAGAGAATCTTATTTTATTTTCAGAAAAACAAAACAAAACTAACAAAAAAAAATCAGGTCTTGATTTTTTTGAATCTAAGAAACACAGGTGATTACTATAGAGGAAGTCAGTGATAAGATGGATAATAGTCTCTGACAAAGATAAACAGCCATATGCACTAAACAGTAAAACCCATTTCTTAGGAAGGACTTAAGCTGTGAGTGACTGAATCTCTTTTCCATCATTGAGTGTTTGTATAAATGGCAATTGGGTTAGTATTAACTGATACATAATCCAAAGGGTGTAATTTCCTATGTCTTCTTTCTTAAAAAGCATTTACGTATTATTGTGTGGATCATCACTTTCTTGTGTAGAAAGGATTTTTCACTAATACCAGCCACATTATTTTATTGGTTTCAATTTAATTCAGAATCAAGATCAGAAAGGGTTATGTAACCATGCTTAGAAAAAATTATAAAGTCTCAGGAATCTCAAATTCCAGACTAATGCGTAAACCAGAAATGCAGAGAGCATACAAATAATGAACTTTTTGATAGGAGAAACTTCTTTAGTGTAAGGGTGATGGAACACTGAAACAGTCTGCAAAGAGCTTCTCAAAACTCATCTGATTTTATTGCTGTATGACCTGCTCTATGTGATACTGCTTTGACAGTGGAGGTTGGACTTGAACTCTTGAAGTCCCTTCCAATCTCTATCATTCTATGATTCTATGTTTCTATGATATTCTTGAAAGTACAAAAAGAAGAAATTTGCACACTCAGTCTTCATTTCTATGTCCTCTGTTCTGTATGGAGCCTTATAATGCCTTCTAATAAAGACCAAAAGTTGTCACAGAAATGTCAGAGGTTTTTTGCCTTCTTTTGTTGTTGGGTTTGTTTGGGTTTGTTTATTTTATAGGTTTATTTTTGTTTGTTTGTTTTGCCTTTTTTATGTGTGTTTTCTTTGAGGTTTTGGTATTTTGGTGTTGTTTTGTTTGGGGTTTCTTGGTTATTTTTTCTTTTCATGTACTCTGCTGTTGAAAAGCCATTAAAATCCATAAAAAGAAGTAAAAACTTGATGCAGTGAAGTTCAAAAGCATTAAACAGACCATCAAAATCTGTGAAATATTTTGAGTATCCTAATGTGCTGGTATCAAAGACCCTTTCTCCATCATATATAATTTTTTCTCAAGAAATCGTTTACTGTCTTTCAGGAAACTTCAGAGTCAATTGCAGGTCTAGTTCCAATCTACTCATGTGTACTTGTGTCCATGGTTTTCTTTCATCTAATTCCTCACATTGCCTTCCTCTCCTAAATCAATGGGAGGCTTTGGCTTGAGCAATACCTGTGGGTCAGGACAGCATAACTTAATCTCTACAATCTGTGAAAAATCTGATTCTTGCAATAATTTACAACCATGCTTTTCTTTTCTCTTCACGCAGAGCACTGTTGTCACCAAATACTCACTCTGCTCAACTTTGAGGCTTTCCTTTCCACACTGATATCTAAAATCCTTTCTCATGAATAGCACTCCTTGCCATATCCCACTATTAATGGCTGGGCTACTTGAAGTTAATGTCCAATTTCTACTTTCAAATGGAAGACCAAAACTTCTCATTCTGGAAATGGAAGTCTGCATTGTAATTATGCATTTCCAAGATTTACAAGATTATACTTTGTTGGTGACCAGCCTTGCAGGTAGCTGGTTTTAGTAATACACATCTTTCCTTAAATTGCCTCCTTCGTAGTTATGTAAAATACAACAGCAGCCGCCATTGGTGATTTCACTCAGGTTGTTTCCCCTTGCATGCAAAGAACCAATAAAACCACAATAAATTCAAGAGATCTTTCAGTGCATTACTCACCCTTCCATATCAAATCTCATTTTTTTATGTCTCTTCAGAAAATTTCTCTTTCTTTTTCTGCATTAATATCTCCTAATTGCATCTCCATCATTGAAATCTCTTTGCAATCACCTCCATCTGCATGTCCAGAACCAGTAGTAGTTGTGTAACTGTTAGTAGTAACTTCTCACTATCTTACTGTGTGAGAGTGACAGACTGATAGTATGACCGCTTCTGAGAGCAATAATGTAATTATTGCCAGTTTTACTACAAAAGTTCTGTCTTTTCTATTGGAAAGCACTGTCTCACAGGCAATGGCCCCAGTGTTGTATTATGTGCATTGAGTAACCCTACAAACCACATGTGGAACAAGAATTAGCAAGTGAATCAATTCAGTGCGCTAATAGAAGGTCTGAGAGTAAAATCAGGTGAGTTATTTGGCAGCTTAAATAGCTCTGTAACTAACATTTAACTCATTGACAACTGTAAAACACTTGTGTGTTTTGCTCACTGCTCAGTGACTATCTGAGCACATTGCCCTGCTTTAATTTGTAATCATGCAGCTGCAATGGACAAGCCACTATAAAAGTTTTGGATCAGGATATTGACAAAAAAACAGTGCTGAAATTTCATTACGACTTTGTTTGTTTCCTACCCTGTCATTACCAATTTATCTTACTGACACTGGCAGTCTCAGTGCTCTAGCTTCTCAAGTCACAAAAATCTCTTCTGAACTTACTTCAGTACAAGAGTGTTGGTTTGGTTCATCTGTTTTGTTCTGCTGTTTCAGTTAGGAAGCTTTCCTTCTTTTATTTAGCTAACTTGCTGATGTGGGTTAGGAACTTTTCTCCCCCACTTTTGAAATTTACCAGACTACCTCAGATGGCTTGGAAGTAAAATGAAGCTATATTTACATCATGGCAAAATTTATAAGCATATATACACAATATGTCTAATAGCATTTACAATTACATACAAATTAGAAATAATATAGAAATCCAAACTCCCTCCCGGACAAAGGAAATTGACCAAAAGGGCTCAAAGCTACCTCCTCTTTCTCCCTCTCTATCAAACAAAAGAAAATCCAGCAAAGCTTAAGTGTTAGTTGTTAGCAGAGCTTAGAGAAGAGGTATTTGAGTGGATTGAAGGAGAAAGGAGAAATGGGTAGAGCAACAAACCAGGATAAAATGAGGAAAAAATTGGTTTTTATCCCTCTCAAAAAAATCAATGAATGATACAGACTTTATTGTTATTTTCTTTTCACAACCAGTGATCTAATATCTCTCATTAAAATATTCCAATTAGCCTCAAACCACCACACTTGCAGAATACTTTCATGAACATGTCACATCATCTCTCTACAGCTGTCATGAAGGGAGCCTAAAGTCAGAGCCATTCACCTGATGTTACTAGTGGTGCAGGGTGAATTGCTCTAGATAGAGTTAATGTAGAAGACTTTGTGTCTCTAAAAAGTGCAAACCATCCATTTTCCTTTCTGTTTCCCCACCACATGCATCTAAATTTTATTTTGAGTGGAATGGAAACTATTCTCCAGACAGATGGTGAAAGGGTAGTGGACAGCATCTTGGCTGGCGCAGGCTAACCCTTTGCCACATTGTCCATGTTGCACTGCCGAATTTTATTTACATGCACACTCATCCTATGTCCACTAGGGAAATCACTTCAGAAAATAATTTCCCCCTCTTTTCCTGAAAGTTGCTAGAACCTATTCTAGGTACATCTTAAATTCAGCTTTGAGAAAGATACTTGAACAACAATCTTATTCATGTGTATAGTTCAGAATTGCACAAAAATATATTCTTTGCCATGTTTTGTTGGAGCAAAGTCTACTGGAAAATGGTTTCGTGGACTTATTCTGTGTTATTTGGTCCCAGATGAACAGACAATATTTAATATTTCAGTCACCAATAGTATTGGTAAACCTTTAAAGCAAAAATACTCATTAAAATTACTGTTTTTGCATTCAAATCTGTCACATCTCTAACATGAACTACCTTAACATGGGGAAAATAGTTAATACGTGTATATCTTTCTTAATTTCACTCTATTTTAGTTGTTTGATCAGATACAATGGGACTCTGATGTGTTAATTACAAAGTATTAAAAAAATGTTCAGTGGTTTCTAAACATGGGTATTATTAAAAGCTTGTCTTCAACAGCTGTTTTTCTAATGACACATATGTTGAAAGGCAAGTCTAAGCTGATGAAAATAAGTCTCTGTAGTGGTGTTGGTCTTCTGTGGTCTCTGAATCCAAGTAGCTTATATATACTCTATATGTATAGTACAGTTATTCTGCTGTTTTAAGACATACTGCTCTGCTACTTGCCGTTCCTGTTCCTTATTTCTTTTCCTTTATCTCAGTGTACTTTACTGTATATGCATACATTATCTGTGAAATCTTTTCATGCATGAAGAAGGCATCAACAGCCAAAATGTATCCCTCCCTCCCTCCCTTCCTTCCTTCCATGTTACTCTTGCTGTTGGTGTTAAGAGGCACAGATGTACTGAATATTTGTGTCATATGGGCATGATTATTTTCTCTTTGACTGGCTGCATCTTCCTGCAGTTTATGACATTCAGACAACCCCCTTAAATCCTGAGGAAATTGTATCAGCTTAAGGCTAGGCCTTTTCTTTTTTTAATTTTATTTTTCTAGAGAGTTTGAGTTTACAGGGATCGGACATATAATAAGAAGAAAAAATTATCTAATTTCACTGGTCTGCTGAATATCTTATATTTGGAATACAAACTTGCCCTTTCTCTCTCTTTTTCTGCTGTTTCTTGCTTGCTGCTTGCCTCTCTTGACCTTACTTGGTGGTTATTTTGACTATGGAAAAAGGCACAAGGAGGGAGGGAGGTAGAGACAGCAAGCCCTCTGGACCTATTTGTGTCTGGGCATGGGGAAAGCTGAGTTATTGTACAAGAGAGTCTTTGCATTTTTACTAAATTGTGAATATATGTAAATATACCCTGTGTATGTTTATTGTCTTTTATATGTTTTAGATTTTTATATGTTTATATGTTTTAGATTTTTAATCTACTTCTGTAAATACAACCTTCATTTTTGCTTCCGAGTTCTGAGTTTCTCTGATAACTTACCCTGGGTCATAAATCCAAATCAGTTGAGGTCCAAATTCAACCCACAACAGGAGAACACAGGGGAAGACAGTCATTCCTCCTGGAGTGTGAAGAGCGAAACTGTTTCCTTCTCTGCCTCTCTCATTCTCACACCTTGGCTCCAAACCTGACATTGGTCACTAAGAGTGACATGCTTAAAATTCCTATTGGGAATAGCATAAATTAATGGCAAAAATTAAGACCATAAATATTGCCAGCATTTTAGTTTTGCTCATTTTGGACCTTGCTAACATTTTTGTGGAATATAACTTGAGATCTAGATGTAAAATATTTTAAGATCCACTTGCTACTTTAAATCTAGATTCAGCAGTGCATTGATTTCAGGAATAAAAGAATCTTAATTTTGACACCCATGTTTCTGTTTTCCTGTGTACCAAGATTTATGTTCTTAAAGCCAGCGATCCCTTTGAGAAGGTTCACTGATGCATGCAGTTATCAGCATTTGGTTGACCAAGCTGAACTGTGTACTGGTACAGCTTCACTGAAACATATCACAATTGTATCAAATTAAGCCAAATGAAGACTTCTGTCAGAAAATATCAATGCACTGTAATTCTGGGGAGACAGTGCATTTCATAGGGATTGACAGCTGGATTTGAAGGATTATGATCAGGGCATAACTACAGGGATTCTGTGCACTGGACGCTACAGTCAATTGCTCACTTCTGGTTCCAATTAACAAATATTCCAGGGACAGTCAGATAGAGCCTCCACCAGCATGCATCAGCATAGCTCCACTGAAGTGAGGAGAGCAATACCATTCATTTACACAAGTTTATTTTCTCACTTGGGGCAAACAAAATGTTAATGAAATCCACAGGACATAATAAATTTGGAACAGCTATGAACATCAATAAGGATAAAGATAAATAATAAAAAGCCAGCCTAATGAAATAAGATATCTCAATGGAAGACTAAATAAGATTCTAGGCTGGAACATACAAACACATATCTCTTGGGGGGTGGAAAAAATGCTGATATTATGCTTGGCAATAGAAAGAAATACTTAAGAAGTGGTAATCGTGTGCAATTTGGAGGAAATGCTCAGTCTGGAATTTGACCCTCAGTGCTCATTGACTTTCAATAGGATTGGGATGCTATCTCTACTCTGTTCATTAAAAAAATCAATCCAACAGCTGGCAGTGATATATGGTGGGGCTTCCAGGTCTATTTTTTAAGTTAAAAAACAAACAAACAAAAAACCAAAAACAAACAGAAAAGAAGGTGGAATACAGAACTTCAAAATGTCAGATTTTAAGAGAAGGAGAAAATGAGTACAGGTCTGTCCGGAGAGAATCCATGTGCATCCAGAATACCGCTTGTGCTTCTGGAGAAACAGAATTAAGGGTACATTTACTAGGAGAAGGAATTAAGTTACTTTCCAAATAGACAAATTATGTTTTCTGTAATGCCAGAACAATGAGGTAGTTTGGGGAAGGTGTACCATACGTTTTTAATGTTATGTGTCATCTACAGAATAATGGTTGAATGGAAACCACAGGAAGCTATGAGTAACAACAGTACCATCTCAATGTGCATATTACTAATGTGTGGGAAATAATAGGTGTCTGGATAGCCTGATATTATCTGCTCAATATCAGCTTTTAAAGCAGGCATACAGATGGACAGCCTTAGCTCATTAACTTGCAAAAGGCTTTTACAAAGCAGAGATACTTTTTTTTTTTTTTTTGGGGTTGCTAAGGTTCCTTTTTTCAGAAAGGGACTCGAAATGGATGTGAAATAGAATTAATAGAGAAACTCCTTAATACTATGTGTTTTAAGAAATGCTAATTCTGAAACAGGATCTGCTCCTAACTGGCTTTTAGTTCAGCCACCCCATATGCCTTCGAAAACTTAACAGATGCTGTTTTTGTCTTTTGGATTGTTCTGTGGATAATGAAGAATTGGAGACACATTTACCTCTGTTTTCTTATTTCTAAAATAAAGACAATCTTATATAACAAAAGAAATCTTGATGCCTTACACTTTTTAAACTGGCTTTTACATTCAAGCATTCCCTCTATTCTCCACCCCAAAGAAAAAAAGAAGCCACCAAACACTTAATTGTTGTTTGCTTGTTTTGTTTTTACCTGTGAAAGGTATAGAGGATGCTAAGAAGAGCAAAGGGGAGATGAAGACTGGCTCTCTGTAGCTTGCTGGGGATATCAATATTTATTTTTTTTGTAATTTTAGGAGACAACTTTCTGTTCTGTAGTGTTTTCCCCTTTCTGACTTGTTCAATATACTTATGGTTCTAACATGCCTTTCTGGATCCTGCTATTTAAGCTTTCCTTACATGGTTAAGAATTACTACCATAAATCCCTTACCCATTTTTAAAGCTTTTGCATTAGTGGCTCTCTAATTTCTTAAACCTAAACCTCCCCTCCAGGCCACCCCCACCGTCTGTCACTATGCATACTCCTGGCTTTTGATCATCAGAACTGCTTCGATGTTCTGTGGAGTAGCCTTCAAATGTTTACCCTTAGTAGTCTGTTCCACTTTTCAGCAGGCAGAAACAGCACTTTGTTTCCTCCTCAGCGAGGCTGGTCTGCACAGCACTGGATCACTCAAGTGACACTGAGAAGTGGAGCAAAGCATTCTTCCTATATTTTACAGGCTGCAATGGGTCATTGGAAAAATCAGCCATTGGGTGGCTTTCAGTGATAACAATAAACCTACAGTCTGAGGCAGAGGAAGTGTTTTCGCTTGTAAATAGATTCTCACTGTGAGTCAATATAGTGACCCAAATGGAGCTGAAGGTCTTACTGGTCTCCATTAAGCTAGACAGAAATGTTACACTCTTGGAAAGAACCTTGTTATCTCTTTCTGGGCTCTCAGCAGCTCTGTGCCCTTCCCTTTACTTTACTCTCTGGTGAAAATCTGCTGGAGGAACTGTCAGGACCCTGACTGTTATATGTGGAAGAGGGCTGATTTTAGAGAAAGTTGATTTGAATGATCGGATTTTCTGAGTTCCTGTGCACTGAGGTCAGCCCAGAAGTGACTTAGGAAGGCAAATGTTGGTTTGTTCCTTACCCAGGTGTCAGCTTCTCAAGTTCTTCTACTTAGCTGCAGGCTAGGACAAAAGACCTCCACAGAGAATACCTTAACTTTGAGTCAGGTCCAGGCACAAGACAAAATGTTCTTAAAAGAATCTGGGAAACCACATCATCTAAGACTGATGAACCCTGTGGGCAGTCCCAGGCACCCAGAAATGGATAGGAGGAGTGGGAGGATGGTTTCAGTGCCGAATGATATTGGTTGTCATGGAGCTGTAAAAGATCTGCTAGGCAACCGGCAGCAAAAAATGGCTTAAAGAGACCATAAAGTAGTTACAGAGTTTCTCCTTTGTATTATTTCACCTCACAGCAAGTATACTCTTCTTTCAAAAAACTAAAGATTTTTTTTTTAATCTAAAAAAATTCAACACCTTAAGAGACCTTATCTGAAAACCAGGACCTCCTGCTTGACTCAGTTCTTCTTGTACCTCATGAGTGAATAATTCAGATTCTTTTTTTCTCATCTCTCTCCTAGAATTTTCTCTAATTTGGATCAGATCCACCAGATGCATTTGAACTGGTGTTGTTTCAAATCCCTAAGCCTTGATATCATCCAGGATAGAGATGAGCTAAATATTTGAAGATTAAAAGGAGGAAAAAAAATCAATGGATTGAAGTCAATGATATCTTAGCAATCATAGCTGTTCATTCTCCAAAAGCTGTGAGATATGCAGTCTGAGAGACTATGGGGCAAGATGAACTTCTATGTTTTTTGATGGCAGCTCCAGAGGTTTAGCATTTTAGAGTATGACCTGAAATCATTAAATCTTTGCAGAGAAATCTCTTCTGGTCCAAGTTATTTCCTCCTTCCAAGATGTTGCCTTGAAGTTTTCCTTTTCAGTGCATGACAGACTCTCTTGGCACAAAGCCTTTTGCATTACTACATCTGAAGGATCCTGTTTAAGAACAACACCATTTCCCAGTGTATTCTTTATTTATTGCCTCATGTACTATGCTGTATTTTAAAGCAATGTTTTTGAAAAACAGTATTCAAATCCTGTGAAAAAACTGACTTGGACTGTTTGCTGTTAACCCTAGACAGTGATACACCAGGGTATATTTGGAACAGTAAAAATATATTTTTTTTCCCTTTTCCTAAGATGGCTCTATATGAACAGTCAAATAAAAATTCCTCTGTAAATTCTTATTTAGGCTACATCATGGTACTTCTTGTAATGTTTCTTTTTCTTAGTCTGTCTTGACTGCAAATGGTGTCTTAACTAATCCATCCAGCTACTGAATATTCACCACTATTATTTGCTACTCCTTAAAATTTCTGGACAGTGTTTGGAACTGTAGAAGCAGAGGAAAGTCCTACTTTGCAACCCAGGCATATTTTTTTCCCCCTAGAGTCTGGAGTATGCTGTTTGCTTTTGATTTGAGTAAAACAACTCTCTTTTGTCGGAAATGAGAAAATATCACAGATCACAAACCCTGAGCATTTCAGTGATTTTTCATCTTCAAGTGGAGAAAACTAGTGCTGTATGATTCAAGAGAGCAGATGGGAGTCATTCAGTCCTTGTGTCTGTTAGCTTCAACTATTTCACACATTTTGCCAGCTATGCTCCTGTTTTGAATCTCACCATAGAATGCTTTAAGTTGGAGAGGACCTGCAAAGTGTTTCAACAGCAAGCAAAGTCTAACTTTCTCCCTGTGTGTTTGGTCTGGTACTGCTGCCTATTAAAGCAGCAGTGGAGATATGCCTGGTGATTGCTGATGATCGTTTGCAATAATCGCATAGAACTTTGTCACACTGTGGTGTGTGAGTAGGTAATACTGAATTTGAATGGTAACATGACTTTATCTCCTATTTACAACTATCTTATCATGTTTCCCGTTGTGTACATCCAGAAAATTAGATTACTATGGCTGCCACTTCACTATACCCAGATTTAATGAGTTAGTAGTACTGTGATCTAGTCCTTTGAATATCTAGTATGAGTTCACTTCAACATGAGATAATTTTTTTTAGATACTTTCTTTGTTGTTCTACACTATTACAGATAATGACACCTTTCCCTCCAGATTCTTCTGTACTATATCACCTCCTTCTAGTGGTGAACAAAACGAATGGGCATTGTTAAAAAAGCATCTCTGTAAGCAGCAGGCATGTATTTTAATTCTAGATGGTGAATTAATAAGTGCCTGCTGTGGTTAGAGGAACATTGGCATTCAGAATTGATTCGAGATTACACATTTGTGAGGTAGATAGGCTAGATAGGTGCCTGTGTGGATCTAGCTCTCAAGGCAAAATGTTACATGCCACTCACAGACTTATTCACCCATCTCCTTTCCCCTGTTCAAAACTCCAAAGTAAGCATCTCGATGATTGAATATTTATTCTCTCTCTGCTCAACATTTCTACAGCATCTGATTCGATTGATATAAACAAAATTAGTCACACTATTCATGTTAAATATGTAGTCAAGTACTTACTGGCAACAGCTCTGAGACAATACACAAGAGTTTGTCTTATCCAGCTCTTTCTATGAAATTATTTTTTATTTATCAAATGATTCAACAGTTTAGGAACACCTGAAAGGATATGCAAATCTGCTTCTGAATATTTTTGTTTAGAAATACATAAGTGACTAACCATATTGGAAACCCAAAACATTCTATGAATCTATGAAATCATAAAAATATACTAAGAGTATTCTTACTTTTTAAATATATGGAAATTAAAAATGAAGGTTGACAGAGTAAATAGTAGTGATAGAATAAGGTTCCTTAGTAATCCAAGTGCCAGCTGGTTAATGTATTCCCCAAGGATAAGAAACAGAGAGGTTCCTCTCCTCAGTCTGACATCTCTGGAGCCCTTAGTCTTCTCACGTCCAGTTTTCACCTCCTTAAAACTGCCTTCTGTACATTCAGATTTTCACACCTCTCATCGCTCCTTTTGATGTCTTGTTGCTCTGTGCTGAACACAAGAACAGCCCCATAGCCTTTTGGAAGATGTGATACTTACCTCTGCCCAGGCTTCGGTAAACAGCTTCTCTGTGGAAAGCTGCTTCTTTTCCATTTCCCTGTTGCAAAATCAATTATTTTAAGAGATCCAGATTGGCCACCCTATGATGACCTTGAAATGAAATAACACATCTCAGTCTTTGTGAAAATATTGCATTTGTACATTCTGAAGTGTTAGCATCTTTCTGTTGCTGTTCTAAAGATTTGCTTTGGTTTTTTTTTTACCATGAAAACTTGCCTTTTTGGGAGTTGGTTGTTTTGTTTGTGGGTTGGGTTTTTCAGGTTTTTGGGGTTTTTTTGGGGGGGGCGGGGGGTGGGTTAGTTTATTTTCTAATATTACAACCTATTTTTTTTTATTGTTGGTTATTTTTTTTTTTTACTCCCATGACGTTCACATGATAATAGAAATGACAGAGAATTTCCAGAACTTCTGAACAACCATCCAAACACAGTTCTTTGCAAACAACAGTGCCTTTGTTGAGATCTTCTTACCAAAAAATGATGCATAAATTGAAAAAATTACTGAGGTCTTTCAGGAAGCTACACTGTGCTGCTAAGCAAACCTAGGAGTTTTCATTTAGGAAAAGCCAAGAAACATAATCTTAATTTCTGGAGCAAATTATCAGAATTATTTTTCTCCTAAGACAGAAGGCACTGCTGATCACACAGAAACACACAGAATCATTCCGGCTGGAAAAGACCCCCAAAATCATCAAGTACAACCATTATCCCTACTCTATTGGATTTAAGCTAGCTACCCCTGAGCCCAAAAGCCCAATAAATACTCTGTCTGATTTGGAAGTAAAAAAGGTATAAAACTTTAACAATAAATAGGAGGGAAAGGGGTTTTCTACAGAAGGTGGGAGAAAAGGGGAATCAGAATGCAGGATATGAAGAATAAGGGAAAAATACCGAGGCTGGGTAGAAAGGAAGAAAAGAGAACAAAATACACAAAAAGGAAGTACAACCTGTGGAAAGCAATTGAGTCCAAGTGCTGAGATGGATGGTTTTTATGTTGGATGAAGGCAGGATGTAGGAATTTGACACTGAAAAGCACTTAGTCCAAGTTCCAAATAAAAATGGTGGCACTCTCCATGTGTTGGCAAAGCAGCACATGGTGGTTTGGCAGCAGAGAGCAGCAAAGAGTTGCTCAGGCAGTCAGGATGAGAAAAAGAGAGAGAAGAAAAGATGTCTCCCCTTTTATAGTAAAGTCCTTAGCAGGAAGTGGGAGAGGCTAACCATGATAACCTAGGGGCAGATCAGACCACCCCTTGGGAGGAGTCAGAAGGTTTCCAGGTGAGACTTAACCCTTTACACTTACTCTACAAAGTTCACCCTTAAACCATATCCCTCAAGTACCACAATCAAATGACTTTTAAACACATCCATCGGTGGTGACTCAACCACCTCTCTGGGTAGCCCATTCTAGTGCCTGGCCACTCGTTCTGTGATTTTTTTTTTTTTTCTAATGTACAGTCTAAACCTACCTAGTCACAGCTTGAGGCCTTTCCCTTTTGTTCTACCACTATTTACTGTGAGAAGAGACCATCAGCAGCCTGATGTAGACCTTAGAAAGTGTTTTGCTTCTCATTGTGGCAGACTAGTAGTTAAGCAGTCACCCACATGTTCTACACAACCCTCACTATTTCCTTAGTCCTGTCTTTACTGAGAAACTGACTTCAGCTCACCTTATCACACAAGTGTGTGGACGTTTATGAGGGGTTCATTTTATTTAACTTAGCCATAGCCTATTGATTCCAGGGTGTGGTTCACTGTTAAATCACAGAGTACCTTCTTAGTGATTCTAACAATTGCTGTGGTGTTCCGTGTCTCTGATGCTCATTTGGGTTTTCAATTACATTAATATAGAGCCATTTAAGCCTACAGAAACAGGAGGGTAATATATGACCTTAAACATTAATTCTAACACACTAATACTTGTACACTTTCTTGTTGTTTTCAGTAGTGAGCTTCAAATATCTGAGATTTATAAAAGAATTTTTTTTCCTTCCTTTTATTTATTTTTTAAAGCATGCAGTCATTATTAGCTCTACAGAGAGAGAGAACCACTACTGCAGTACTGTTCATATCATAATTTAGACATCTTGCACAAAGTCGTGGTTTAAATAATTTTCAGAATGTACTCCTAATCTATATAAATTCACCTAAATTGCTGGGTTCTGTGAAAGCTGGACAGGATCTTCCACATCTGGAGAAGATAGGACAATCACGCGAAGGCGTATCTCTTTAAGTACTTGAATAAAAATTAAGGTGTCAAGAAGTTTGACTCATCAAAGCCTAGAGTTGCAGTTCTTAAAACTGAATGATGAGACTGATGATCTCTATTAAGGATAGCTATTGAGGGAAAAAAGAGCCACTTTAATGGATGTTAGATGTATCTCACAACACCCTTTGCATAGGGTAAATATAATTTATATTAAAACCCCTGTTGATTGTGGTAAGAAAGACTGACGCTTACCTTGAAATTCCATGAGCCCTAGGAATAGACTGTGAAGCCCTTGTGGACAGGGAATGGCATTTGACTCTGTGTCATTATTGTGAACAAAAGCAAGCAAACAAAAAAAGGCCCCTTGATGTTTTTACATTTTCTAATTGAAATAGAAAGCTTTCACCTACATACACAGGTGTTTAGCTACTTCTTTTTGGTCCATTTTTTCCAAATTCTGTCCTGCAGCTTAAAGAACCTATTTTGTGTGATTAATAGGTGATTGAAGCCAATGCAAATATCCCCACAGGCTCATCTAACTTTGGGCCATGCCCCTGGTTTTATAGGGAAAGGTTTATACTCAAGGATCCTTGGCTGCTGTTTGACCTGATGTAAGTAGCCTAATAAATATACAAAGCTGTGGCATGTTCTGCCATCAGGAATAGGGCCAGTCAGGAGAAATATAATGAATGCAATTTCATGTCATTCTGAGCTGGAAAAAGTTGTGTTCTTCAGCTTCTGCAGCTCTGTATTGGTTCTGGATTTCTTTGGCTACGTACTGATGAGCATTTCATATCTTCCAGCTCAATCAGAAATCCAAATGAAAAAGCCACAGTGTATGAATTTGTAATGCTCTGTGGAAGGCTTTATGTCTGTTACACCAGCATGAATTAGCATCTTCATAATCTCTTTCAGCCTTTGGCAAATATGACAACTATTCTTTTGGTCCAGATGGCAGAACTCCACTGGCTTGTGTGATCTAAATGTGTTTGTAGTTACAGATCATAGACCTGTTGGTTTCCAGTTCCTTGTTTGCACCATCTTTGAGTTTTGTTTTTTTGGGTTTTTTTTCTTGGTTTGGGTTTTTGTAATCTTGCAAGAACTTCAGAAATCCAGGCTTGTAAACTCAATCTATAATCTTCTGAGTTAGGGGGGTCTTGCAAGTCACACTATGGCAGCTAGGCATAGTTTTAATATCTATTGACCTGTCACATTAAAATAGTATGGTTCATCCACCAAGCTTGCTGCAAAAATGCAGTAGACTTATAATTCTTTAGATTCAGAACCTGTACAGATCCATTCTAGCATCACACATCCAAGGTGATCTGTGTTGCTAGCATGCCCACACTGTCAATAAAATCCAAGAGGTCTTTTCAGACAATGGTTGTATGAAGACTGATTGCTCATGAAAGAGAATGCGGGAAAGACAGATTTTCTTCTGTGCCCTATTTAACTCTGAAATGTCTTTCTTCCAAAGGTTGTAATGAAAGAAATTCAGCCCTGTGAAGAGGCAACCAAAAGCAGAGAGAATATTAACTGGTCTGCAGAAACCTACTTGGGTGTTACAGAGGAGAGAACATAATTTAAAGGTATAGGTTTGGATCTTGTTTGTCAATACAGAAATCCACACCAAGATGCTACAGTGGATCCAACAAGTCTTAAAAAGAGGGAATCTCAGCTAGAAAACAGGCCTATGTTTTTAGAACTGCTGCACTGGATATAACCTGAGCTCCATCATTTTGAAAGAGAAGCCTGTAGAAGAGTGTTGCAAACAGATAAAAGTATTACATTATTGTGAATTATTTGGCCTCTGTAGCTTACTGTGGCAGTAAATTTTATATTCTAATGATGGGTTGTTTGGAAAGAGTTTGCTATTGGCTCTGAATGTGTTATATTTCAACTGAAATGAATACCCACAGTTTCTTGTGCCAAGAATGAAATAACACTGAACCACTTTCTTGATATTATCTGGAATTCCTTTGTTTGCATAAATATGTATGTTCTTTATTTGGGTCAACTCTTGTACAAAGAAAAAGCCTACATTTATTATTAAAATGCAAACACGAGCTCTAATTTTTGCCAAATCATAGTTTGATGTTGATTTGCATTAATCATCCAAACCCCACAGAGCAGATTTAAATTATAAGATGAAGTAGTTTCAGCTTCAGCAGTCTTTGTTTTATTTCATCTAAATAATTATTACTCTACTGGGGTGATTAAAATTTATGATTTTTGGTAGACCATGCTTTTAACTTATTTATGTGAAAACGCCTACCTAAAATGCAACACACTGCTTGTGTAGCAGGATAGGAAGGAAGCATATGAATTGTTTTGACTGCTTCAGGCATTTAAAATGAGCATTCTATGTCACTTTTTAAGGTATATTTCAATCACTGGAACTTTTCTGAATTCTGACAGCTGTACAACACTATATTCAGTTGAGACTGTTGAAGTGCTGACATCTGGCTAACAGATTCCTTGGTAGAGTTTGGAAGTGTGCAATTATTGATACAGAACTAACAAAACTTTGAGAGAAACTGTCAGCAATTGTTCTACATCATCTTTCCTCTTAGTCAATGGACTTTGTGTATGTTCTTTATCATGTCTGTGGACAAAGAATTACCTTAGAGTCATAGCATCATAGTATCATAGCATCATAGAACCACAGAATCATAGAATGATTTGGGTTGGAAGAGACCTTAAAAGATCATCTAGTTCTAACCCCACTGCCTTGGGTAGGGACACCTTCCTCTAGATCAGGCTGTTCAAGACCTTATCCAACCTCAAACACTTCCAGGGAGGGGCTTTCCACAGGCAAGCTGTTCCAGTGTCTCACCACTCCCACCGTAAATAATTTCTTCCTAATATCCAGTCTAAATACGCCCTTCTCCAGCTTGAAGCCACTTTCCCTCATCCTATCACTTCCTTCCATGAAGCCAAACCTTCCAGGGCTGACTTTTAAAATCCATCTCTCTCATGTATCTAGGCCTTACTTTGTAAATCCCCTGGGTCTTCTAAGTGGAAAAATTGTCTCAGTTATACATTTTAAGAAGATTTTCAAAAGCTTTCACTGATGCCTTAGCACTTTCTGTACAATTATCATCAGGAACTTTGTGATTTTGAAGAAGAAAAGCATGCACTGTAAACAGAGGTCCAGAAATTGATAACACTTCAGTTTTTGAGCACAACACTTTCTCAACAACAGCAACAGTAAGGCATGTGTCATACCATGGTTTGAACTAGGGTTATTTCACTCAAGAAATACTGTGCCCCTCTCTAGCAATATCTTTGACTTGCAGTGGTTACTTTATCAGAACTATAAGCAGTGTGTCATGCTTTCCTACATAGCTGCTTAATAGCTAATCCTCATGAATAATAAAAGGTAGATGAAAATTACAGTTCTGCTAATCAGTACCAAGTAAACAATTTTCAAACCCCAACATTTTAGAAAATATAAATTGACTTTTTAAAAAAGACATAGTAATAGCTTCTAAACTATTTTTCTAAAATAAATTAATGTTATTTGAAATCGTAGTACAAATCTGACCTTTATTTCAGACTTGATTTGCTATACTCCCATCTATTTAGATGGTTAATTGCCTTGTAGTACTGTGTCTTAGAGTTACAGTCTTTGGGTCACACAAAATTTTGTATGTAGATTAGATGAAACTTGCAGCCTAGAGAACCAACCAGATCCTGGGCTGCATCAGGAGAAGTGTGGCCAAAAGGGTGAGGGAGGTGATTCTCCCCCTCTACTCCACCCTGGTGAGACCCCATCTGGAGTACTGTGTCCAGTTCTGGAGCCCCTATTAC
>VWZI01001705.1:11215-55124 GCA_013396835.1 Psilopogon haemacephalus | reverse complement strand
CTTTGCATCTTTTATCCAGATATATTTGATTGGTTTTATATTTTAATTAGAGAGAAATATATCTATCTGAAATTATTAGGAAAGAGCAGAGAAATTCTTACTGTAATGGAGTCATCCACTAAAAATACCCTTTCCTATTTTGAACCCTGATCCTCCCTTTTCCAAAACACTCCCTTTTTAATCCACTGCATGGCATTACATAAAGTCTTTGCTTCTGCAAATGCTTACCATCAGGAAAAGTATGCTGAATTTTTCTGTATTGGCAGTCCAGCTACATGCACAAATGTATTTGACAAAATGTCTTTATGTAATAGTCAGGTAGGTAGCTTTTCTTGATTGCTATAATATTGCTTAAATCTGACCTTGAGTAAATGATTTTCATTTTCTTGTTTTTTAACCCCTATTAACATTAATAATTACTTTTATAAAGAGTAAAATGGGTTTAGAGATCTAAGCACTGTGTTTTTAGATTGAAGCAAGCAACTTTTCATATTGCGTGGTCAGGTCTGGGGGAAAATGAAAAATAACCCAGCTTTTATTTGGAGGTACTTGTGAAGCTATGACATTCTCTCATGTTCAGAATTTTTTCTTTTTTTTTCCCAAAACAACTTGTCATGACTTAATTTAAGAAATATTCTTCATGTTCTTGGTGTAGAAAAATAACATGTCCTTAAGAATATGCTGTTAGTGTAAATTAACTAACTATACACTTAAGTCTGTGACAAAACTCAGGATTTGACATCACACAGATGGAATTTATTTCAAATTCTGTATTAAAACTTCATTACTTGCAATTTCACTCTTGCAGTTTTCATAAGGGTAGCATAGCCAGAGAACTATTCCTCTACCTTCATAAACCACCACCACTCCCACCCCACCCTCCTAAAAAAAAATTAGTAGATTTGGTTTTTACTTTCTTTTAAATCCATTAATGCATTATTTGTACATCTGTAGCTCCACTAAAATCAGAGAAGACCAGTCTTATAAAATGTTCCTATAATTTTGTTTCACATGCTGTCACAAACAGAATAAATGGGGAAATAAATTGAGGCTAGTATTGCCGAAACTGCTCATGCACTTTGTGTTTTAGAGCTTCTTACATTCCTTCCATCTAAAAACTGCTGTCTATGATTAAAGATTTTTAATGGTAATTCATGAACTGAAATTGCAGTTCTCAAATACTGAACATTCCTGAACTGTGAGTACTAAATGCATAGGTAAGTTTACTTACGGGCTGTGTGACATTTCAGTACTCCCCTTTGACTTAATGTGAACTTGCATGACTTTTCTCAATAGATGAAGCTGTTCTCATCTTAAATTGTTCTTCCTCCTCATCGCAAATTACAGAACCTGAATCTCAAGTGATTTCTCCTCAGAGAACCGATATTCTGCAGTTTTTTCTGAGAACTATCCTAGGTAAAAATACATATCCTTGGAAATGAAGGACCTTTTACATAAATGTACAGATAGATTTCCGTTTCTTAGAATTTACCATGCTGGAAAGGTATTAGACAGGTATTGCGCAGGTATTACACAATTATTAAAAGTATCCTTTTACTATGATTCTGTTGACAAATAGAAAGACCTGAAGGACTGATAGTAATGAAAGCTTGAAAAAGTGAAGTGAGTCTTGTGAAAAAAAAAAAATCATAAAGTGTAAGGATTCACAGATGGCAGACTGCATCCTGATACTGCAATTGCATCAGTGCATAGAGTTACTTTCTAGAGAAGAGCAAAATGGAGCATATTCTAGTGTACAGGATATTCTGGCTGTCAAATTTACCACATAAACTCTTAGTATAGTGGAGGCACAGACAGAGGAAAAGCAGATTTATGAAAGGGTCATAAAAAAGAAAGTGAGAAGTTTCAGATAGAAGGTCAAAGAGCCTGTATGGCCACAATCAGAGTAATTAGAGTAAAATGAAAGAAAACTGAGTAAAAAAAATTGCTGCAACTTGAGCACCATTTGCCAGAACTAGAAAAATTTTGTGGTGGCTTTAGGAATATTTATCTTGACAAGGCAGAGCATGGAGTTGTGGACATTTATACACTGACAGAGAATGTGGATTGTCTGCTTGCATTCTCGCTAAGGCGGTAAAAGCAGGATTTGATATCATTAACCTGTAATGGAAAAATACTCAGATGACAAAATAAAGAAATAAAATTTCCCACTGAGGTATTTTCTAACAATTTTGCTTACATTTTCTCAGCTTGTTTAAACAGTTTAATGTACACAATAGTGTCTAATGCATATCTTAGCCCACAGTAACTAAGTCTTTATCTCATCAGACCTCTCTTTATCTTCACTCAGGTTCTAAATTTTATCTTGGATAATCTCATCTTGCTATCCTGCTTCTCCCTTCAATCTATTTCCTTTTTTACCTTCTGGTTTACTAAAAGTTTTTCTATTGGATTATGCTAAATTAATGCAAAATTTAAGGTAAAAATTCAAGATAACATTGAAAATCTAGTTAGTTTTAACCTGAAATTTTAAATCTTTTTTTGGAAAAGTGGTACTTACGTGAAAACCTTACATTAAGCAAAACAACTTCAAATTTATGCTGGTTGTGAAAGATTAAACACTGTCTCCTACAGCCTGAAAAAACTTTGGTGTCAGGAGTTTGGGAAGATAACTAAACAAGAAAAGTTTAGCAGCACTTTAATTTTTCAGGTAAAAGTTATGACATTAACTACATGCAACTTGTTTTTCAGGGCAAAATTGTAAGAAATAAATAGTAGCTCTAACTTCAACAGCTATTGCCTGCCTTTAATTCATCTTTGCCTCTCTGCTTTCTCCGGAATCAGCTGATCATCCAGGTAATTTCAGTTTATTACTACCATTATCAACAAAACAGAATACAAGTTTAGGTTATTTTCTGAGTAATGTAAGGGTTTTTTTTTTAACACTTAGTATAAGCGAAACTATTGTGTATAAAGCTGAACATTCTCTAAAGGAATATGTCTGATTATATGCTTCTGAAAGATGACTTTTAAAATGTGTTCAAGTTTTTCTTGGAAGTAAGAAACCTTGATATCCTCAGCTCTCATATTCTTCCTTGCACAAAATGACAGAACCAAGGGGTTTTTTTATTAACTCTACTATGTAGTAAACAGAGCAGTCAAACAAAATAGACCTTATTTTATTTTGAAACTTAAAAAATATATTAACCCACTCAGAGATTTGCTTTAAAGATATGAATTTGTTTCATTCTTGGGGCACTTTGGCAGCAGCAGCCAAATAATGTTACACACAGTGATATAAAAAAGAAGTTTGTTTACATTCTTAGTTATATACATTACCAGTGGCCTGGATCCACTGCTGATCAGAGCAAGCTTTGAAGTGTTAACCTAAAGTTGTATGAAATTGTACAAGATAAAATGCAGTGTGAAGTTGAAATTTATTTTTTCACTGTTTTATGTGATTATTGAAAAGCAGAATACACCCGATGCTCCTCTGTAAAAAAAACAAACCCAAAAATCTAGAGAGAAATGTTTTTGTCGTACTTGTTTTCTTAGAAATTGTGTAACAATTGGATATTATTTGCAACCTTTATTTTTTTTCTCAGAATTGCAATGCATTAATTAATTTTTTATACATTTTATTGGATTACACTCTTCCCAAGTCACACTTTCTTGCTCCTTAGAAAAAGGATTTTTTAAAAAATAATTTTCTTTTAAGAAGCTTCATGAAACATAGCCATTGAACCAAACGCAAAAAGTGGGTCTAGTTTTGTCACTCTCTGAGGTAATTGTGTATGTATACAAATGAACAAACACATAACACATCCATAAAACATACTTCTACTTTTAGGTGAAACATGGATAATATTACACACCACATGAAGGGATATGGATTTACTCTTATTGGGTTTGCATTTGTAATTCTGGCAGATAAGACATGTCTGTAACAAAACAGGAAATCAGTTCCCAAAGTGTATGTTATTTATCTGATTTCTTGTAGTAAGTTTTTATAATTGTTTTGCAATCCTGAGTTCAAGGGATATTACAGAAATTACTAATATATTTCTACTTTAGATGCAATTATTTAACTAATTGGTACATGGAGCTTGAAATTCCTCCTTTGCAAGACAAAGGGAGAACTCTTGACAGTCTTCCATGGAAGCTAGACTGATTATAGCATGTTTTTAAAAACTATAGTCAAGTGTTTTACTATTAGTTCTCACTTGCTAATGATGCAAATATGGCATATGTACACTAGTACAATACTTCTATCAACAAATATATGAACATTGGATTATAACTGTGACAAAGAGAGAAATGGGAATTAGAAATTAGAAGCTAATTCAGTCAACATCTAAAACCAAGATTAAGATATAAGCTACAGGACAGAGGATAATGGCAATCTTAGAAATTACCTTAAAAGGAGAGTAGATTCTACCAACTGGAAAGCATAAACTCTTCATAATATGTTGCAAAAGTTTTATTTATATTGGGATTTAGATTCTGAGTCATAATTCCCCAAAGTGCACATATGCACAGATCTAGAGTCTACTTTTACTCAGAAACAGTAGCTTCTGACAGCATCCACAGAAATATCCTTAAAATATGCAAGTAGAGGTCTCTCTTCGTGTTGGTTGTTTGTTTGTTTAGGTTAAACTAAATAGTTGGGAAACTGTGGAGCTGGAAATTCATCAAAATCCTTCAATGGTATTAGAGCACAAGGAAACTATTTGAGTGTCACAGTTAATTTAGAAATGCTGTATGATGGATCATGGTGCCAACTCATTTTTTATTTGAAGCAACTTGTATTCCTACTATAAATGTGGTTCTTTCCTAGCATATCTCATTCCACTTCATATTTTATAAAGGTGAATTTTGACCCCCAGGTTGTTTGCCTGTATGGAATAGGTGGCTTCTAGCCAACTCTGTAGGAACTTTGTGAGAAGAATCATGGTAAAACCGAGTTTCAGCAGGGAGAGAGTAAAATGACAAAAATTAAATATTATTGATTGTAACCTCAGTGGATATCCTTTGATTTCTTCTACTAATAGCAAGTTTCAAATCATGTCCTAACAGTTTGCTATCTTAATGTATGGAAAAGACACAATGGCTCTTCATTAAGAAGATTTTTTTGTACTTTCACCGCATACACTGCAGGGACCAATGCATCTTATACCAAAAGACAGAAAAAGCCTGTAGCTATAACCATGTTTGTTACTAATATTAGGAATAAATTAAAGAAAATACACTTAGAAAACTATTTTGAATTTTAAAAATAAGTGAAATGTAACTGACTTTTTTTTTCTTCTTTGTAACTGTACAGTAACTTCTTTTAGATTCAAAAATTTAAAAGTAAAAAGCAGCTTGTTTTCACATATGAGGCTTTCATAAGTGGAGAGTACAATTACTACACACAACTCTATAAAGCACACATAGCAATTATGTAAAATCAATTGAGGCTGTCTAAATCTTGGCTTTGAAACAAACGTTCATGGAGGAAATGCTGAAAATTTCTTGGCAGTAATTGCTGCTAACAATGCAGGTTAATAACTTGTGTTGGGTCTGATTCTAATCTAAACCTGCCTAGTTTTGCACTTGCATGAACTCTATTGATTTGTGTCAAATTTTCATGAAGTTTGCTGATAAGAGCTTGTGTCTTTGACCTATGGTATAAAATCTACTTCCTTTTTCATAATCAATTATTTGATGAAAGTTCAAACTATTTCTTTACTTATTACTTGCTCTCATTTGGTCAGTATATTGAAAAACAAGTTTTAAATAAGTTTAAATTTTAACAGGGATAAATTCAGGGTTTTGCCAGATGCAAAACAGAGTTAATTTAATTTCATACATTTTAAACACAGAATTGAGGTAAAAATAAGTATCACAAAAAGATGGTTTGAATATAAGTCATTCAATCCTGTCCTAACCAAAACTATATTCAATATAACTGTAATAATTTATTAACTAGGAAGTTTTTGCTATGGTGAAATTACTTTATAAGTTTTCATTTTTACAGACCAGATGTTCTTCCAATTTTCACAGAGCAGTCCTGCAAAAGAGCTACAAATGTCTAATAAGTAGATTAAAAAGCAATAGACCATTAATAATGTTTTAATTAAATAATATCCTGTTGACATGAAAACTAGTTTACCCTGAGTGGAAAATACATATTTTTATCCATTGATAATTTACGAATGGGCTCTTTCTATTAACTTAATTTTGCAAATCTTTGATTTCATGATTGAATAATAGGGAGGAGTTCATAGAGTAAGAAAAACTCTGTTAATGTAAGTAAAGTAGAATTGGTTATCTTCTGTATTTTAGGACAAGCTTTTATGAGTTGCAGGTACATTTTAAAATATATTTTGTCCTCCTTTTATTTGGTGAATATTTACTTCTTCAGGCATCAACCTATAATAAGTTCATTTTATTTGGTTTCATTACCTTCATATAAAATATTCAATTGACTATTTTTGTCTGAATTTTTTAATGTGTATATTAGACAAGACAAAAAGACAATCACAAACCATTTTAATTTTAGGACACAAAGTATATCACGTTACAAAATATTCTTGCAACTTTTAGGAACTGCTGAAATAGCTATTACTTAGCCTTCTAATTTAGATTACAAATGAAATTGCTTCCTGCAGCTGAAACAGATTCTGTCACTAACCATTTTTGAAAATGATGTAATTCCTGAAACACTACTCTCTCTTGTCCCACAATGCATGTGGTTCCTTTGACATTTTCTTTTAATTTTTTTTTCTCTGATATTGTTTCAGTGATTGTCTTTTAATTGTTATTTTATAGACAAACTGCCCCATATACAAAAATAAAACAGACAATGCTAAACATGCTATCAAAAATATCAATCACAAAGAACACATGTCCAGGCAGCAGACAGAAAGATGAATCTTTAAAAAGTATACTTAGACTGATGTACATGCTTCAAATAAAGCATTTTGGTTTTGATAAACTGAGCTAGAGTTCAAATAAATATTCTCAGATTCCCATTCAATCTTTTAAAGAGCCAAGACTCTTTGGAAAAGATGTGTTTACCTTCTCCTGAGGGCCTACTATTCACACCAGGATATTGTTAAGCTTTATTTACACTCCAGCAGCTATATTAGAACTCATAATATATAGGCAGCCATCTCCCTGTGGTAGGGGAAAAAAAATACAGTGAAAGCCGTTTCACCTGGCAGTACATATCTCCAGCAACGTACCTGAATTAGAAGCAGATGAGATCTCTTTTATAGCCAACAACAATAGTTATTCATCTATGGGATACTATTCAGTTTACTTGGATACTGAGATATTTTGGATTTCCTTCTTTGGAGTGAGAGAATTTGTGCTTTGGAATATTCTGTCACTGATTATGGAGAGTTTCTATACGATTAGTTCAGACGTGGATAACTGTGTGGATGTGACATAAATTTGTGTAGTGTGCCTCATTCTACTGGGCCAATCATGACATATGTTGTCTCACCCCATCTAATTCAGAGTGAAAATACAACAGGTTTTTGAAAGGTGTTTTTTTACTGTTTTGGGTTTTTTTCAACAAACTTGATTTGCAAAGTCATGTCTCCACAGGTTAACCTTGGTACCCCTGTACTTGGGGATTATGAGTCATAATAACAGTGAGTAGGGGTTGTGGAATTCTGTTTCTGAGCCCCAGGCTTCCTTTCTAGGTGCTCTGTTCACTTTTGCTTTGTTGTCATGCTATGTTGTCTGTTGTGTAATGATTTATGATGAAAACTTACAATTATCCTGATATTTGATTGGCTTCACCACAAGGTGAGGCTCTATGTGAATGAAAAAACCCACAAACATTAAATTGTGGTGGCATGGCTCCTGTGTAGAAGAAAATTAAATACTCCTTTATCCTTCCCTGACTAAAGTATCTTGAGACAAATATGTCTCAAGACACATGAGCAGCCCTCGTGACAGCTCACAGTGTCAGCCAGCCCATGGATGATATGAAGTGGTTATTCAGTATCTTATGATAACATGATTATGAAATCATCAGCACTAGGTTTTCCACCTTTTGCTCTGTCTCCACCTTTGTTATAGTGCAAGTTGTTATAGGTGAAGTTGTATTTGTCCATTACTGGAGCAAAGGTCCTTGCATGAATCAGCGAAAACCGGTGTTGTGGTTTTTATTGGCCATGTTGCAAAAGGGAAATTTTTTCACAAAATGAGTTTGAAATTTCAGCTCAAATAAATAGTTATGCATCCATAAGTTGCCTAACTCAACAAGTTTATGCTTCAAAAACTTTATAATAATTAAATGACTGATAGCTTTGCAGAGACATGCATGTATTTTTGTAAAAGGAATGCTTGGATTTTCATAAATGCAGGATATTCAATGGTCTACTAAAGCAAAAGGAATTTGCTCAGTAGCATTGAAAATCTTGCATTTCAACTGCAGTGCTTTGCAATTAGCTATCAAAGCTTGTACATCGTACAAATCTTTGGACTCTTAATTTAGATGGACAAAAATGATACATATTTCACACTAGTTTTACTTAGTTTCTATGTCTACTTTTCCACATCATGCTAAATAGTGAGCACACTTTCTGCTCTATTGCCATTAACAAGATATCAAACATTTTAAAAGTGAATTAAGCATTTCATAGCAAAATTACAATGATTTTATGAATCTCAGTATTTTCCAATTTTTAAACATCTTTTGGTGCTTTTGGCAATTCTTAACTTAATACCAATGTCTGTAGTACCAGCAGGGGATCTGTATGATTCATTGAATAATTTCTTCCCTCAGCTCTGTATGTAATCTGAGTTTGGAAGAAATAGTTCAACTAATTTTTAATAGTTTTTTTTTTAAACAGTGGTATTATTTCAATAGACTTTTTAATGACAATGTTTTATAAAGTATAAACATATAATTGAGCATTAAAAATTCTGTCTAAATTGAGCTTAAATGATAAAATATAGCTACCAAAATGCAAAGTACAGCAGCCCATTCTGTTCATCTTCTGTTCCAGGAAACTTTTAACAACAGTGCCAGTAGAAGATCATCAACCTTAAGAATTTTAAACTATAGCAATTGTGAATTTTTGGCATTTAGTTTTAGTTTCTTATTTCACTTTGCAGAAGCCATAATTGTTACACAGTATAAGGTATAACTTTGATAGGTCATCAGATGCAAAAGATATGTAATTTGGAACATTCACAGAGCTGTCAATGATAAAATAGGAAACTAGGGAACATCTACTCTCTGTTTACCTTCAATGAAATCCTTGCAGTGTCCTGTATTAGAGATGGTCCAAGGCAGGTGCGGTCTTATCTGATCTGCTTAGCCTTAAGCATGTCTAGTACAAGACAATAGATTCTTTAATGATCAAATATATGTATTTTGAAGGGCAAAGTCTGTTTTCTGTAAAAACTTCTGGGCCAGAATTTCATACTGCTGTGACTGCAATCTCAGCATTTTACAACTGCTAAGTCACCTATCCCCTATTGTTGAAGAATGAAGATATTCAGACTGTGGGAACTGGCAAAATAGTTTGGCAGTTATTCAAATAAATATTTTTTTTTAAAAACTAACTAAAACAAAACAAATGAAGAAAAATAAAACCAATCAAGAAAACCCATGAAAAAATCACCAAGAAACAGAAAACCCCAAAACCTCTGCATTATTAAAAGACAAATTTTTGTCTGCTTCTGGGCAAAATTACTCAAATATTTCCTGGCCTTTGGAAAAGTCAAAACAATTTCTGGATAAAAGATATAAGTAGTTTGAAGTTCTGAAGCTTCCAACACAAGAGGGACATAGAACTGTTGGAGCCAGTCCAGAGCAGGGCCATGAAGATGATCCTGGGGCTGGAGCACCTCTGCTATGAGCACAGGCTGTGATAGTTGGGGCTTTTCAGATTGGAGATGAGAAGGCTTTGAGGAGACCTCATAGCAGCCTTCCAGTATCTGAAGGGGGCCTACAGGAAGGCTGGGAAGGGACTATTCACAAGGTCTTTTAATGACAGGATAAGGGGTAATGGTTTTAAGCTGGAAGATGAGAGATTTAAACTAGATGTTATGAGGAAGTTCTTTATAGTGAGGGTGGTGAGACACTGGAACAAGCCACCTTGGATGAGGCCTTGGGTGACCTGTTCTAGTGGGGAGTGTCTCTGCCTATGGTGGGGGATTGGGGCTGGATGAGCTTTGAGGTCACATCCAACCTAAACCATTCTATCACTCTATGATTCTGGGAAATGCTGGAAGAAAAAGAAGTCCTATAGCAAATGTATGGCTTTCAGATGGTATTAGCTCAGCATACCTTAGCATAAAAATATGACACCGAATAATAAACCTTGATGCAATTTCCTTTGCACAAAGTGCAATTTCAGCTGCTTCAATGTTTTGAAAGCACTGATACGACTTTAGCAAGGTGACATAAGATCTGCAGGACTCTCCTGGACTGATTACAATTCAGGTCAGTTAGGGAAGGTTAGGACATTTCGCATACCCATAGTATTGTGTCTAGGGAAGAGAATCCAACCACAGTCTGCCTCTGACTGACATTTGTAACACACTGATGTTATTAATTGAAGTGCAAGCTAACCCAACTGAAAATTCTGCTTTAGTCTGAGTATTGCTGGGTATAAATTGTATGTCATATAATAAATTTGGGGCTACAGTGACTTTCAAGAATACAGGCCAAATAATTTTCCCACCTAGACTATAATGAATTCAATAAAAAAGTAACTGATAGCAACACTTGGTGGCTATCCCACTCTATTATCATGTCTTAGGAGAAAATTTACTTGTACTCTGAAATGCTGTGTTTGATTAGTTAGTAAATTCTCTATTTCTTTGTGAAGAAACTCATGGACAAATTATTTACAGGTCATTCCAGTGTAAAACTTGCATTTAAATTGCTGACATAGAATGACAAAAGTCACACTTAAAGTTCATGAAGCCCTTGGTTATAGTATCACCAATGTCATACATCAAGACATCTCGTAGCTTAATTGTAACTTGCATGGTGAACCACTACCTTTTGTTGCTCCTCGTGACTGTGTATAAGGGGTTTAAAGTGGGAGAAAAGTTACTATGTATTAAAGCATGAAAGCACCATCGCTTAGTCACATCATCCATCATGTAGCTCTTCAAGGTATGGAGCGGTTAAGGTTCATTCCTTAACAGTGAAGAGATAACAAGTAACAATAAAATCATTTACTAAAAGGAAGGAGGGAAAAGCAGTTAGAATTTAACATTTCCCAATAAAATACTAACAAAAATTATGCAAACTTCCACGAGCAACACCTGTAATATCCAAGTGTTGTCTAATCCAGTACCTGAAATAACAGTATAGTCCATTGAAGTTACAGTGCTTGAAGTGTGCATCTTCATGTAAGAGTATTAGGTAAAATGTGTAACACTAGTGATGCAGGATAAGGGAGGATAAAAGGGAACTGAATTAAAGTAGCAGGAAACTGAAAAACAGGAACATGGGATGTGAGTAAAAGAAAACCATTTCTACACTAGGTTTAAGGAAATCATGGACTGAAGGTAAATAAAGTTATTGGATGGGAGATGACTGGGATAGCCATGAACAAATAGCCAAACAGTAGGATTTCCTGGAAAAAGGAAGGAGAGTCAGGCATTCATAGATATGAGAAGTTAAAGGAATTATTGGTAATGCTTGAAGCAAGGTAAGGCCTGATGATAGAACTAATAAATGGTTCAAGATAAGAAGTATTTTTTTTAAAGATGAGATTTTTTTAACAACAGACAGGGTTTTCAAAGTAAAGAAAGGATTTAATAAAAGACTGGTAGCAAAGGTGATTCATGCAGTCCAAGAATGAATGAATGAAACCCATAGGGAAAAAAAGATGATAAAGCGTAACTTAAATGAATTAATGGTACTGAAAATGAAACATTGATTACCAGTAGATTTGAAAAAGTTTGAACTTTTCACCCAAAATAGTATCTCTAATGTTTGTCTAAGCAGATTTCAGGCTGTTCTTTTACAGATGGGAAGTAGGTAAGCGCTATGATTTTCCAAATAAGCTATTATAGCTTAATAATTGGGGGAAAAAAAAAATCAGGAATGGTACCTAAATATGAGAATGTATTTAGGATGCACCTGCTTGGAAGACTCTTTGCCTTGCTTCAAAGAAGACAGTTTCACTGATCTCTGTCTTACCAATCTAGTTACATTTGGTTTAAATTGGGGATCTCAGAGGTAACAAACTCTTTGCATAGAACACTACATGGAAAATAAAAATAAATTTTAAAAAATAAATTAATAAAAACCCAAAACCCACAACATTCCCTAGGTGAAGGTAGTACTGAAAAGCTATATTCCAAATAAAAGTGAGCAAAACTATTTAGATACTGTCTTTTTTCACAAAACTCAAAGACATTCTATAAAGTAGACAAAAATATTGTAACCTAAAATGTTAAGGTCTAAAAGCACTGTTTACAAAATTCTCAGATACACTATTCTACACAAGGATATCTTGAACTAGCCAGCTGTCACAGAAGAGATGAGAGATACAACCAAAAGGAAGTAATTGAGCTGGTAACCTTGGATATCATGGTGATGAAGCAATAGGAATGGGCACTCTTCATTCATGTGACAGCATGAATGGCCAACACTTGTTAAAGTTCACATAGCTTTTTACACCTCACTGAGAGATGACTATTGTGAGAATAAAATTGTCACTTTTCCAGGAGTTACTTGGAATTCTCTAAAGGCCAGAAACTCTTGCTCCAACTATATGTCTAAACACAAAACCCATCAATAACAATTATAGCATGCTCAGTTACAACATATTCAGAAAGTGTGTTGCCTGTAACTACTTTATTGTTAGATAAATCTCATGATATGTCCTGTATCATGCATTGGTTAAAACCAGAAAAGTCTCCATTGCCAAATGGTTTAGATGATGCTTGAAACATGAGTTAACTGCAATCAGTGAGTTTTTCAAGCACCCCTTTAAACTTGACAGAAGCAAGAGTATCCTTTAATCCTATGTCACAAACCCATTCTGCTTATACTAGTAGCTTATCATACAAAAACAAGTGCTAATTCAGTCCCAGTTTGTTTCATGATAGTGTTTATCAAAAATTTAGAACTTAATAAAGAAAGGTGAAATTATTTGCCATTATTAGAGGTATGTTTCTCACTGAACAATCAAACTGGACACATATGTACCAGTTTGTTTCACCCATGGTAGAAAGGTTCTGTCTTTTAAATAATTTGTTTTGAAAAGTTCAAACTAAGAGTTTCTGAAGAGACTGTAGTAAAAATTGTCTTTTAAAGTGTGCTATCTGGAACAAAACAACAAACTTGTGCTTGATTCCTCTCACAAAGTATTTCACTTTTGGATCTGTCAGTTTTATCCTGCTTTCACAGTTCTTGATAAACATGTGAAGAGTTTTGTGTCACCATATTCATTCTTTATTCCTGTGATCTAAGAAGCAAGTATTAATTACAGAAACTATACTATAAATATATTAAAATATAATCCAAGCTTGCTTGTATTTTGGTGAGTACTTTCTAGCTCTAGTAATTATTCTTACCAAGTCTTCAGTGAGAAAGGCTGCTTTGTTTCCATAGCTAACAAGTCTGTCTTTACTTTCATATCTGCCTTTGAGTACATGAAGAACTTAAAATCTGGGGGCCTGCCAGCCAAGAGAAAGCAATTTTATGGGTAAGAAGAGGTCTGTAAACTGTGTTCCACAGTTCAAAATTTCTAGTGTCTGAATAAGCAGATTGCTTCCGCAGTATTTGTTTTATCTAGGTCTCAACTCGGTGAAAAGGCTGTTGCATTTAGTCTTAAAAATAAGTAGTGTCATTTTCTCTTTGCAGGGAATTCTGTCATCCAATCATATGCCTGTATGCAAATATGCTATAGCTGGTACAAATATAAAAGCACAAATAAAGCTTAGAGCTCAGTAAGGACAAGAATCACTGCAGTTCCGGTCTATTTCATTTCACCTGTGTTTCAGGAACTCCTCAACTGAAAATATGAAGAAGCAAGGTTCACAGAGCAGCCCTGCTCCAGATTTGCCAGCTCTGCCTGAACCACTCAAAGATCTGAAAATTAAGTACACCAAGGTGAGTAGCATTTATGTTTCTTAATTTTTCTTATGCATTCACCTCAAACAGTAGGATGTGCATGTTTTAATCTCAGATGAACCATGGAGTTCATACAATGCTTGTTCTGAACTCCTGATATTCTGCATGTTAGCAATTAAAGTTCAGTGATCTTTTTAACTCACATATATCAGGAGATGTGCATGTGTGATCAAATCATTTTGTATTTCGTTTGGGGTGGGTGTTGTATTTCTCCTGAAATGAGCTTTCTAAAGTGACAAGTTTTCAGAAAGTGTAAATGGAGTGAAGGAACATTTTCTTTTAGTTTTCTGAAAAGCAAGAACAAATTAAAATATTAATACATTGCAATATATTGCAATCAGATTGAAAGAATTACACCAAATAAGTCTCTGTGGAAAAGGATCTGTGAAAAAGAAACTAAAATAAAACTAATTCCACTCACATGTTTTTTCTTAGATAATAACGCTTTTTCAGCTTAAGCAAGTAAGTATCAATAAAACAGTCTACCAATTATTCAGTATTGTCATATTTCTTTTTGTAATAGCAAATTCTTTCCATACGTAGTTAGAAAAACACAGATAAAGAAGGTCTGAAAATGGACTTGTATTCCCAGCTCTTTGCCTGTTTTATGTCATAGTACACAGATACCTGCGAGAACTTTGAACAAACTCTTGGCTCAAAATATTGAAACTCTACCCTCTGAAACATTCAGGTAGAACAACTGAACAGAAAGGACCTCTCCTGTTTAGAGACTCCTTCATTGCTGTCAATTTTTTAACTTATTACCATCATAATGGAAATNGAATTCCATTCTATCTTATTTTTTAATGGAAAAAACCTAAAGCAGGTTTCAGTCCATGTCTTTCTTGATTAAATCACACGGAACCAACCTTTGTAAATATTTAACAGGCTACAAAAGCTGTGTGGTTCTGTCATGTGATAGTTCTCTAGTACTCTTCCAAAAGAAGAGTTTTCCAAAGGAAAACATCTAGAGCAAAATGCCAACTCAGAAATCTAGGATAACTGAATATGTGAGACAAACACCTGTAAACATTTCTATGCCTCTAAAATATTTAATTAATATGAAAAGCAACTACAAGACAGCCAGCATGAATGAAATGCCTGTTGCACACAGTTAAGGAGAGTGTGGCATAGCAAATGTATGTTTCTTTTTCCTACTCAAAAAATATAATTTCTTCAATACTGCATATAATATGTTAACTGTGCAAAAATGCAATTCACTTGTTAGTAAAAGTTTGTACCTACAAGTGATCAAATCTCAAACACCCTTGCAGAAGCTTGATTTCTGCAATGCTTTCCTCCTCTCCTCAATATCACAAAGGGTTGTCTGAAAGCCACAGGAGTGTGCTAAGGGACAAGGAGACAAGGTAATAGAATCCTCATGCCGTATCCACCAGTCATGCCACAATTTAGTAAAACCTTTTCACATTTGTCTTCTAACCCATCCTGTTCCTCTCCTGTCCTGTACAAGGAGAGGATGTGGGATTGTTTTGACAAATTACATTGGAGGGAACAAGATAAGGGAAATATTAATTACTTCTGATGTACTAACACTTTACATAAGCAGATCCTCAGAAATGGAGATGAAATTTTCCCTTTTTCCACCATGACATCAACAGGACCTGAAGAAAGGTATACAGGAGATGTTCCAAGAATTTTCCTCTATTTATCTAGCTTTCTATTTTACTTTCAATGATAAGAGGCATTTTTCATTCTGGGGCACTTACAGAGATCGCTTAAGTATGCGTTTCTATATGTCTATGGATCTATAGGTTAGTATAAATACATTTCAGATTATGCGTTTCACTTGAAGGAATTTGAACTTCAGTTATCAAATTTAATGCATTTTAAATAGCTATATTGGCTTGGATGTTGAACCACAAAGTAATCTTGAACTGTTTTCATGTCTGAATCTCCTTTAAAGATGCTCCAATTAACTGAATCAGCTTTGGTATGTCAGTAAAAAAGTACTAGTAAATATTTTACTTAGTCAGCACTGAGGAATTAAACAATACCTTTTTGACAAATTATTTCTCTTGTGGTGCTTTTGCACACACTAAGCCCTGTGGTGCTCCTTTGATCAGAAAACCTCAGATTAGTTAATTATTAGGTTGTCAAATTACACGAGGGAGAGAATATAGCAGCACATTCTCACATTAAGTTGCATTGTAGAATATAAGAATGTGTGAAACGGCAAGCCACTCTGAGTGAAGGAAAATTATAGCTGAGTACCATGTAAGTTGCAGTCCCTAGTTTCACAAAGGTGAGGGAAAAAACCACAAAAATTAAAATAGGATATCTGGGAAAAGATATTTGCTATGATATTGTAAAAACATAATCTTCTTTAAGATCAGCTGTAAATACAAAGTCAGCTGACAAATCATAAAGTTTAAACAATCAATGAATGGGAAGAACATGTTCTTTTATGGTTTAGTTCATTGCAGCAGAAAAATGGAATTCTGATATCAATAACAGCATACAATTCTGTGCAGTTAAAAAAAAAATGTTACACCAAATATTAACCATGTATATCAACTTCTTGTGAGGAAAAACCTTGGGGGAAAAAAATTCACATCAGGTGTTCTACATTGATTCATTTGTTCCAAGTTTACAGTTTTGGTTTTTAGTAGTTTCGTAAGGTGATGCCAATGCATTTCAGCAGAGCTGTGCTGTGTTCTTTAGACAAAACAGTACAGAGTCAGATACTTTCTTTCCTCGTGCAGCACAGGCACAAATACAGCAGTTCCCATTTATCAGACACTTTATAAAACTAAGTCATGGTCTTTTCAAAACACTCAAGAACTGAAGGGGAAAAACAAATGAATAAAAGAACACCAGAATGACAAAGAAAGGTAAAAAGCAGATTTTCTCTCCCCATGCTCTCCTCAGGTCATTTGAGTGGCAAAATCAACTGTCTATTGTAGTTTCCCAGGTAACTTCAACACCAAACAGAGAATAGTATCAGATTATCAGAATTTAAGTCAGCCATCTCAGAGAAACAAGATTTTACTGCACATTGACACTTAGAAATAAAGCCAGTCAGAGGTATTTTGACATGGAATAGCCTATAACATGGGCTCCATTTTAAATTCTAAGCTGTAGTAGTGTACGGTCTTATTACAAGAAACATGTATTTCCAGGTCTAGTGCAAATAACTCTGAAAGTCATTAATTCATTCAGCCGTTGAAATAAGAACCATTTCCTTTCCTAAAAATATTAGTGATATACCAGTTAGAAAATTCCTGCAACAACATTTCTATTTTTTTACAAAACAATTTAGCAGGCCTAAACTTCATAGGCCCCTTGCAAGTCACGTGCTACAGAAGGGTAGGTCATTTGCATTTATGTCTGACAAAGCAGCAAACAGAAAAATATAAGTGACTTGTGGAGTTCTAACAGTCAAAACAAGATGACCCCAAAGGGGTTTTGGTTGTTTGTTTGTTTGTTTGTTTTTTCACAGCAGGACAAATGAGTTGCCAGGCAGTCTGGTTGGTGAGTATTCCAATGTTGCCTGGATTTATAGATCCACATCCTGCTTCTTTGCAGCATATATTCCACAGTATTAAATGAACATGGTAGCATGTACCTTTTTGTGTGCAGCTGCCTGCAGTTTATGTAACACTGTTTGCATGAAGCAATTTTTCTTTTTCCTTTTCTTTCCTGTCTTTCACACCTGCATATTCAAGACTGCTATCTAGTTATGAAAGACATCTGGATAGTCTGATTTATAGAACTCTAATGACATCACAAATATCAGTAAGAAAGATATTCTAAACTAATATTGTGAGTGATGTTGCTTGGTGCAATATGTTAAATACTTATAAAACTTCCCAAAAATGGTATGTTTTGCTATGATTCTTTTCACAAACATATATGAATTTGGCAAACTTTAATACCATAGCAGTATCATGTTAATATTTACCTTTTACCTTTTGCCTTTTATGTTGTCTTATTTCTTGGCAGTGCAGCAGATTGCTGGAGAGGGGTTGGTTGATGTTTTTTTTTTCTTCAATATATTAACGAATTAACTACTATGTTTATCCTTTCACAATAGTCAGAATCCCATGTGGATTTTCCTGTAACCAACTTAATCACATATCTGCCATTTCCTGAGACTTACACATTTATTTCACAGCCAGACTTGTTAAATTAACAATTTGCTGCTCTAGTCCTGATGGCTGGATCTATAGTATGTGGAATATGGTGATCATATAGAAACAGGCTGAAATATACAGTAATATATGAACATTTTTTCCTGTTAGTCTCACATCTAAATTTCAGTGAACAAAGTTGGAGTGAGATACCATGGCCCTAAAGATAGTTTGGAACAACTAGTATAGTCAGCCAGACTGACTAGTATAGCCAGTCAGAGCCTGCAAGGGTCTTGATGATGAGCGTGGCCAAGATCTCATATGCATGTCAGCAACACAGCAGCGCTGAGAGGTGAGGAGGGAGGGCACCAACTTAACAGCATGAGAAAGATGGGCTCAGGCACCTAGAGGGTGCAACTCCATTTCAGTACTGCCCAAACCCAGAGAAGGCAGAGATAATTAGATAGTGTATAATTGATACTGTTAACATTGAACTGTGTGTGTTACCATGTTCACATTAAAGAACAAACTGCACAACACCTGGTAGGACCATAGCTCTTTTCCACACCTGTGCTGTGTATCAGATCTTTCTAATAAAGTTTTGCTTTCCATTTCAAGACTAATATACAATCAGAAATAAAAAATGAGCCTGCTTTGACAATTTTACCAGCAGTTACACAGAGGTTGAAGGCCCTAGGGTAACATAGGTCTTGTGCATCTATGGGTGAAGTCCAGGTTCTGTTTTGAATTTGTGAACAAAGAAAAATGCATAGATTCTTAGCTTTCACTCTGCTTGTCCATTAAATTTTCACAGCTGTATAGTATTATGTATCTTCTCAGTAACTACAACTAAAGTAGATATTCAGACAGATTTTTTTTTTTATTCTCTGTCACTTTTGCAATTGCTGAATCAATTCACTTTGTATCGTATTTAATATGACAGAAAAGTCAGAACTATTATAGTTAATTTAATAATGATACAAAGAACATATTATAAAGAACCACATTTAATCTTTCAGGATAGTGTGTATGATGTCATATTTTCCCTACAATTGTTTTAATTATGTTATCATGAACAATTGTAGTGGTTTATTTCCTTGCTTGTTTTCCTGTTTAACTTAAAATCACACATTTTCTACAAATTTCATCAACAGTCTTATCAATATTCAGTAATGAAAAACCTAGAGAGATGCAGAACTGCTCAATTCTGAAAACACTTTGGGTCATTGTTTTAAGGGATTTATAGCACAACTGAGTTAGGATACCAGAATCTGAAAGAGAAAAAAAAGTGACATATCAAATAGAAAAGAAAAAAATTAAAAGTAAAGCGACATGAGGGGAATTTTATCCTGTCTTTGAAGAAAGTATTCTTGTAGGACAGTGATGTCATTTAGACTTTTTAAGGTGTTCAAATATTTAGCAAAAAATATTACCTAGGAATCATCTCATCAAGGCCTGAAGTCATACAAAACAAGCAGGTTCATCCTTCAAAAGCAGGAATTGCAGTATGTACTGGACAAGAAAATCAGAGATGTTCAAATTCCTGGTGTTTTTAAGACAAATTTTCAGGTAGGTAAGGGAGAGAAAAGAGACCCCCCACATACCTGACCATCAGCTGTAATCATGCCAAACAATAATGGCATATACTCTGTCAGCACCCATATTTGCTATATGGTTCTATGATTATATTCACATACTGAGTGCAAGTTTACAGTAATATGACACAATCCTACCCCTATAACCACTGGAAAATAAGTGCATTGTGATTGAGATCATACAAATGGTCCTTTCAGAGGAGGGGTAGAAACTAGCTTTGAAAACTTCAACCAGCAGTGCTGCTCTCTTCCATATATTTTTATCATAGAATCATAGAATGGTTTAGGTTGGAAGAGACCTCAAAGATCATCCAGTTCCAACCCCCTGCCATAGGCAGGGACACCTCCCACCAGATCAGGAGGCTCAAGACCTCATCCAGCCTGACTATCAACTTTTATAGGTGTAATGATTTGGGAGTTATGCCTTAGAGCATTGACTACCATCCTTGAATCACTGTAGAGGTAAAGGATAGGACAATTTTCACATTCAGCCACATCAAGAGCAAGTTGGACTGCTTTTACCTCATTGAATTGACTGGATTCGCCTTCTCCATCTCTCACTTCAGTTGCTCTATTGGTAGGACTTCAGACTGCTAACTTCTATCTTCGCTTGTTTCCAAAAAGATGATGGGAATCATCACTGAACAAAGCATAGTTCTTTTCCTGATCACAGAGACCACCATAAGGAGGAGCTTCTTCAGCACAAATTACTATTTCTTCTGGAAGTTTTGTACAGCCTGTGCCTTCCAGCTAGTTGCTGATCATTTGCAAAAAGCCAGGTCAATCAAGATTACACATTTGTGATCCCTGGGTTATCAAAGCCATCCATTTAAGAACAGGTTGCACCTGTGGTATGGTGCATTGATGAACCTTTGCCTTTGAACATCCAGTTTAGAACTGACAATCTAGGAGCTAAAAGTAATTGTGACTCAGTTCCAATCCCTTCAGATGCTGCTTTCACTCCTTCATAGGCTGCTAGTATTTCTTTCTCTGTTGGAGTGTAATTTGCCTCAACCTCTGTAGCTACAACCCCAGAAACCGAGTGGACAACCATGTGTCATTTGGAGTTCTTTACCAAAGACTCCAAGTTGGACCATTGTTACTTGCAGCCATATACAGAATGTTGTCCTGGTTGTCCTTGGCCTAGAAACAGAACTTTCCTAGAAGCATTCTTAAACTCCTCAGAATCATCCTCCTTATTGACAGCCAATCTCCTATAACTTTTCTCATCACAGTATTGTGATCTAAGTAAATTGGTCAACTCTCTAAGGTTGTGTTTCTCCATTTCTTCATTCTCTTGTGTACCAGAGGTCCTCTCCCATAAATCCGCTCTTGTCAAATGCTTACTTTTCACTCTGGCTTTTGTAAGAGCTAGAAAGGCCTTAAATATTACTTCCAGAGGGTCTGAATCTCTGAGGTTCTGAACTGTTGCCTCTGAATTTGAATTTGGTCTAGGGTTAGAAACTACTGCCTGTGGATTTGAACTAGGTGAAGAAACAGCAGACTTGAACAGCTGGACCTGGTCTTTGGCTGCCTGACATTTATTGTCAACATACCTTTGGCAGTAGTCCCAGAACCTGCGAGAGGAGGAGTAGCAGTGGACAAAACCTCCTGAACAGGTTTTGTTTTTGAGAAAGTTGCTCACTATGTCCGCTGAGATTCTGGCCAAGTCCAGACCTTATATTTAATTCTGTTCGCAAAGCTTTGAAGCTACGTTTTCTGCCTGTAACTAACTGCTTCTTCAGAGAGACTAACTTTGAATTTTTTACACATAATACAGCAGTTAGACATAAAACTAGGATTTTTTAAGGCCAAGATCACACATGATAAATATACCACTGTATTACGTTTGTAGAACTCGCTACAGGGGTGTGGAAGGTCAGTTTTGGGCAGAATTACTCTCATTGGGGATGTTGAAAAAGTTGCAGCAGTTGTAATATTTATTAACTTATTAAAAGCTGAGTTGGTAACAGTTTCAGTAACATTAAAGCCAAACCAACCAAGAAAATAATCTCCAAAGTCCAAGAAAATTCCTTTAAATGTTCTCCATTCTAGATCAAACAGAAGGGCACCAATTTTGGCTCTCAGCAAACAATTTAAAAAAACCCAGAGATATATTGGCCGGATAATAGAAAAAAATAATGTAAAATAACGTCATCTTAACTTCCAGACTTAATTAGCAATAAATCAAATTTAAGGAGCCCCACATTGAAGCGCCAAAAATTAAGATGTGATGGTTTGGGAGTTACCCACCCTCTCACACAATGAATTTACACAGACTAGACTCAACTGGCTGGAATTTAAGGAATGAAGCTTTATATTCATAGCTTAGCACAATTTACAAGAAGATATTTACAACAGGTTACAAATATTTACAGTTATATACAAGTTTAAAGTAATACAGAAACACAATACCCCTCCCAGAAATCAGTCTCAAAGAGGTACTCCTAACCACCCTTCCATCTTCTTTACACCCCCCACTTTTAGCCCAGAATCTGCCTTACATGAAAGATGAATTGCAAAGATCAGCAAGGGCGCGGTGTTTAGGAGCAGAATGATTAGTTGGGTTACATAGATCCAAGCAGAAGCCAGGGAGAGACTCTGACAGACCATCTTATTTATATTTGTGTCCTTGTTTTTACACATCTCAGCAAACCTATCAGTGAAGTAGACATCATGATTATTTTCTTTTCACAGCCTATAATCTAATTTTTCTCATTCATATATTCCAATTAACCTGAAACCAGCAGGGTTATATGTGTAGCTGCTGTCACATGTACCTGTTACTCATGAGCTACCCCTGAAAATTCCTTCATTCTTATCTCATAGATATTTTAATATAGTCAGTGCAAACATTTTCTTTTATGCTGATCCAGTCTGCAAGATTAATCTTCTTTCCTCTTAAAATTAGGACAAGCAGAAAAACAGAAACTAAAGAGATAGTTGTTTAAGATATCATTGAATTAGATGGTGCAATTAATGAGGCAGGAATTATAAAATATGTTGTTCTTTTATGTCCAAAAAGCCCTAACCACAAACTATTCAAAAACTAGTTAAATTTGCATTCTAATTCAGTTGGGAAAATCTTCACAAGGATGCTTGTGGGCAATTTATTTACTTAAGAGAATGAGAAAATTAGAAAGGTTTAGCCACAAAATGGCTTTGTCCCACTTATAAATAGGCAGCCTGAAGCCTCAAGAAAAGTTTGTTCTACTCACAGCAATGGGATATAAATTCCGAGATAGTCCCTGGCTCCTTTACAGCAGTATTGGAACTGCTCAGCATCTTGATAGACATTGAGAGGCTTCTAGACCTTCCCAGGCTCTAGCAGGGTGCTGGGAAAGAGGGAGTTGATTTCTGACCTGATCCTGGTTCTTCTTGTCACAGAGGTTTGAGGAGGTACAGGCAAGATCTCTTGGAGATGTGCAGAGAGCACAGTCAGTGGCACTTCTCAACACATCATGAGGCACTTAATGCCTTCTCCTGGTAAACTTGAGGTGCTTAAGTTTCCAGGTAGTTCAAGCCTGAATGGGCCAAAATAGGCTTGCCTAGAATGACTTGCACAGACATGGTTTTCTGCTCTCCCTCCTTCTGTTGTGGGGAGAAGCAACCACAATAAAGAGGACAAAGAACCTGGAGCCACTGAGTCTAAGGACCCTGGCTAGCCCAGATTGTTTCGCTCCTGTTTACATCCTGTGGTAAACAAGGTGCATACACTTGGCTAGTGCATGCAAGGACTACGGTCTTCCCAAATTTGAGTAAAGCAAACCTATGGCTTCACTAATATGGTGAAGCTAACTGCCATACTGATTGGTTATTCTGTGTCCAAAGGCTCATTAGTCTCCGGCTACATTGATAAAAGAGATGAGCAGGTAACACAATGTGCTCTACCATTGTATTCATGCTTGCCTGCTGCTGCCTGCTGCTGCCTACTGCCTTATTGATTTCTGCAGCATTATACTTTGCTAAGTTATAAGCTAGTTCTGCCACAAAGTAACAAACCTTGATGCTCTGGGTTTGCCTGGAAACTGCCTGCCTCAAGCTTACCAGGAAGAGGAACCAAACACCTCCACATGCTCAGCCTGAATAGCCAGTGTGACATTGTGCAAACACTGCACATCACAAGACATCCTGCCTACACCTGCCAAGACAGGAAGTCCTGGAGGTACACAGATCATCCAGAGAAATCAGGACCGGGTCAGAGATTGTCTGCCTCTTTTCCCCAGCATCCAGTGAAGCCTGGGAATAACCAGAAACCTCAGTGAGTAAGATGCCAACAGAACCCCATGCAAGTCTTTGGACACTGTCTGAAGCTGTAGCTAGCCCCACAAGTCAGGAAATAATATTTTGTGAGTAAATACTTAAAGCCTCTTGTAATTCACTAATTGCCTTCTGCCATAAGCAGAAAGGAGCTCCTTGAGTCCATTTAGTGGACAAGCAGTATAATTAACCACAAGTGGTGTATTAAATGCAGGAACTTTATCTTCCAGTTCAATTAATGTTTATATTTCTGCTAGTTATATCTAAATATTCCAGATCTAGTTTATCCTTTATGTAATGCTTTCCACGCAAGGAACTGGTTATTATTAAAAATTAGTGGTCCAGATGGCAAGAGTTCTGAATACCAAAATTAATAAACACTATTAATTTTGGAAATATACCATCTCCGTTACAAAGCCAAAATATCAGGGCAAAGCTGGTCTGAAGCACAAGGCAGAGCAAAATATGTTGTCCAAGCTGAGAGCAGTGAGGCAGAACATATTGTCTAAGGAGAGCAGAACACAGAGCAGAGCAGAATTCACTGAGGCAGATCAGTGAGGCAAAAGTAGAACAACTGCTTCTGTCATGGTATTATCACTAACAGAATGAAAACTCTTAAATGAATTGGAGAAAAATAACAATTGTATTTTAGATCGAGAGATACATGAGAGTTACAAAGCAGATGTGAAAGTTATAGCAACCCCATGAATTTATTCCCACCCATAACTAAATCTATAAATCCCTGTGCTCCAAGTCCTCCCCCCCGCCTCATGCATTTGCCATTCCTTTAGGCCCCAAAACAGGCCTACCCTCTTACATACCCAAACACGGCTGGAGGAGGAGGAAAAGGAGAGCAAACTGCCCTTGAGGTGAGCTTATGAGGAGATAGCAGAATTATGGGATTGAATAACATTCTCCTCATAGTCCCTAGAGGAGTTTTAACCCCATAATTCCCAACCTGGGATAGCTTCCAACTTTGCTCCATTTATATTATTTGCCCAAGTGTAATGGCTCCTTTGGCCACAGAAATTCACCAATAAGAATGGCATTTGCAAAACTGTCCATATTAGGTGAAACCGGGGCTTGTTTACCCTTATTTGGGCAAGATGCTCACAAGTGCATAAACACATGTGGGTGCCTGTTTATTGCTTTGGGAGGGGACATAATGGCCCAAGCCATGGTTTTCCTCCCATCCTCGTTCCCCCCATCAGCAGAAGGGTGGGGCAAGCCAGGACATATTTTAGGCCTATTAGTCTTCCATGACTATCATTAATAAAATAACTCATGGAATCATTTGAATTAAAGAACACCTTTAAGATCATCAAGACCAACAGTTAATCTAACTACACCAAGTCTGGTGCTAAACCATATCCCTTAGAACCACATCTATGAATCTTTTCAACACTTCCAGGAATGGGAGTTAAACATCCTCTCTGGGCAGCCTATCACAGTGTTTCATACCCCTTTCAGTGAAGAAGTTTCTTCTAATAACCAAGCTAAACCTCTCCTGATTCAACTTGATGTCATTTTCTATAATCCTATCACATGTTACTAGGGAGAAGAGATCAACACCCACCTTGCTACAATCTCCTTTCAAGTAGTAAAAAGGTTTTCCCTCAGCCTCCCTTCCTTCAGACTAAAAAAAAAGTTCACTCTGCTGCCCATTTCCAGACTCTTCACCAGCTTCATTGCCCTTTTTTTAGATCCACTCTACCACCTCAGTGTCTGTAAGGGTCTCAAAGATGAACACACTACTCACAATGTGGCCTTCCCTGTGTTAAGCAGATTCACAGAACATTAGAGGCTGATCTCTCCAGAGATCATCAAGTCTGACCCCCTTGCCAAGCAGGATCATCTAGGATGGTCCACACAGGCATGCATCTGAGCAGGTTTCGAAAGTCTTCAGAGAAGGAGAGCCCACCACCACTCTGGACAGCCTGTTCCAGTGCTCTGTCACCCTCACTGTAAAGTTGTTCCTCATATGAGGTGAAACCTTCCATGTTCAAGTTTGTAGCCATTGCTCTTTGTCTTACTGCTGCTGACCACCATCAAAAAGAGATCGATTCCCTCTGTTACAAATTAATAATCAACATTAATTTTGATATCCAGGCAATGATTGTTAATAACTATGAAAACAGTTTATTAACATTAAAACCTCACCAGAAAACTTATTTACAGTGTTCAAAATGCACAGTTTGGATACTTATACAAACATGGAACAGGCAAAACTGGAACAATTTAAGTAGCAAATGCAAATATTAAAACTGGAAAGAGGTTCTAAGTGAGAGGCTTTGAAATATTTACTCACAGAATAGGATCAGACAGCACCCAAAACTTGGAGGGAACTCTGTCAGTATATTGAAGGTCCTTGCAGGCAGAGCATGTGCAGGCAAGAGCAGGCAAATCAGAAGTAGAAGTGGAAGCCCAAATGCATGTAGCAGAAGCCTATTTATTGATTGCCTGAATGCAAATGGCCGCCGTAGCTACACAAACTCACCAATCAGAATGGTGACCATATTTGGCGAAGTCAGGAGCTTGCTTTCCCCTATTTGAAAGGAGCAAGTCAAGCCTGGGCAAGACTTGGACCCTCAAAGTGGATGTCTCCAAGCCTCTGTCTCCTCCCTGCACTCTACTTCCCCCACCCCCCACAGAGGGAAGGGAGGGCAAGCCTGGACAAGCCAGAACATGTATCTTCCACCACACTCTCCACTGGATTTTATTGAAAAATAATTTTAAAAACCACGTTCCCTAATCTCTATTTTTTCCCTGTAATATGAAAAGAGCATTTTTAGACTGCTTAAGTCTTTCTTTGCTTCACTCAGTTGACTGTAGTGGAAGATTTTTTTGGTCTTAACATTAATTTTGTAGAAGCATGCTATTAGCTTTGGGATTATTTATTTCTTTTTTGGCAAGCAAGAATAAAATAATACCAAGGCAAAACTAAATAAAATTGTGTTCTTCAAGATACTACTTCAAGATGCAATGTACTAAACCCAAGAATTGCATTGACTTCTTTCGGGGGAAATAACAGAAAGGCACTCTGCCATTACCAATTCTGTGACCACAGGATATATAAGGTTTAGATAATTCATTTAGTGATGTACCTCCCCTGTACATTACAGACTTCATTCAGTTGGACAAAGGACTACTTTATAACAGTGACTTTTTTTATTATAAGAAAGTGAAAATATTGTGTAGAAATAAAATGTCTCTACAAAGGAAGTGTATATATGATTACTCATCTCTTTGAAATACTATAGAAACAGCTATTCAATTTTTGTTCAAGTGCCTATCAATTACATATAACAGGTAACTTGTATATATGTTACTAATATTGTTGCAATATTTCTTTCTCTTCAGATATTTATAAACAATGAATGGCATAGTTCCATCAGTGGCAAAAAATTTGAAGTTCTTAACCCTGCAAATGAAGAGAAAATCTGTGAAGTTGAAGAAGGCGACAAGGTAGTGTTCTCTTTCTTGGTCTTAATTCTACCTTTAAATGCAGTTCTGTGTCATAAAACGAAGGAAATTGTCTATCTGTGTTGATGTAAAACTTCAGAGATGTACCTACTTCATCCTGTATACTTTCTTCTGCAAACATAATTCATGTATTATTTGTAAACAGACACAGAAAAACTGACTTTTTTGGGAGATCTTTCTCGTATGATTAAAGTTCTTAAGAAATGTTTTGTTGTTTTGGTGGTTTTGTTTTGGTTTGTTCTTTTGCTTCTTTTTTGTTATCTTTAATAAGCAACATCTAATAACTTAATTGCTTCTTTTTTGTTGGTGGTGGTGGTTGTTTTTTTTTTTTTCTTAGCTGTTCTCTCTTTTCCCACACAAAGTTGGGGAAGATAGTCATTATCATCAGCATTTTTAACTATGAGTAAGTCTTCCCACCATTGTTCCCTTCAAATATCTGGTTTAGTTAAAAAATAATATTGGAACATAGAACTAAAAAATACTTTGCGCAGATCTGGCTTTTTATAATTTCATATGCCTAATGATGAGTTTTTCTTATGCCATTTCCCTGTGTTTAGTGCTCAGAGTAACTAAGATCCTTTCAGACTTGCTTTGTCCTCAGCCAAATAATTTCATAAACATGTTGTTAATTTTTATTTTATTATGCCACTAGAACCACATGTGTTTTTGATGTAAACTCTTCTCTATTCAGTCTCTGGCCTGATTGATCATGCTCCAATGAAATTACTCATGACCTATAACTGTTCACTTTACCGCTTGAATTTTTGAGACTGTCACTCCTTACAAGCAATCTAACAACTTATTAAATAAAGAGATAATACTGTTCAACACACAGGTTTGCAGTTTGCTTTCTCTCCAATAATTTTGCAAACTAATGTGTAATGACAGCTGCTATTAACTAAATTGCCAAGTAAAATGTACAAATCTAATTACACAGTCACATATAGAACCTAGTCTTGAGATAATGAGTTGAGAGATTTTTAGGAATTTAATTTGTCCATACAATAAGGTTGACAAATGGCTGTACACTGCGTTGTGTACAAAAAAAGAAAAAAGACATCAACATGTGTGGGTAGGAACAGTTTTCCTTTCAGTTTGATGGCTCTTAAAAGTTACATTTACTAATCTTAAATGTCCTTACTAATAATAAAGCAGATCAAGAAATGCTTAGTTCGATATAAAGTAAATGTTCTTTTCTAAAAGGTCTACACTAGTTCTGAAAGAAACTAACAGTGTTTATATTAATCATTTATAATTATATACCAAAATTAAACTTTTCATAGTTGAAGACTATTCTTTTCTTATTTTTAATTCACAAACCTATAATATCTTCATGTATTTTTTCTTGAGTTTAATTATTTCTGCACATGCAGTACAAAAAACACACAGCACTGCACTTAACTTTAATTTACATCATTCACACAAGTACAGCTTATGCCTTACCCTCTAGTAAGAGCCAAGGCATATCCCCCAAGTCATATTGCAAATATGTAAAATATTTGTGATAGAAACACAGGAGTAAAAAATAGCATTAACTAAATATGCATAGAATATTCCATTGGGCTACAGAAAATGGATGGGATATTTAATAACATTCTAAAAAATTCTGAAGAAAAGCAATTCTTTTAAATCTGGCACATTTAGCTACCCAGTGTAGGTGACTGGTATTACCCTATAGTAATAACTGTGCTATTTGTGGATATCCTTTCTGTCCTACCTGTGGGTCTCTTGCCTGGCAGGTCTGTGCTGCAGTTTCCAAGCCACATACCTGCTCCACTTCTGACTTTAAGAAATTAATTGTAGCCTACCAACACCAATTAAAGGTTCAAGAACTGGCTTACATTTAGAACAATGGACTTTGGTGTTGTCTCACTAAATTTTCTGAGTTAGTCAACCATTTTCAAGAACCATGAAATATGGAAGAAATACAAGCACAGACAGCATGTTTTCAAAAAAGTTTTAATTGTGTTTTTCTAATATTCTAGAACAACATTATGCAGAAAAAAAAAAGGAAAAAAAGAAAAGTGCCGCAAACAAGGAGACGGGGAGACAGTTTGATACAAACTAATTCCATTTATTACATGCATTTGTTCATATTATATATGCTTAGATATTCTAAAGAAGGCGACGTGCAACTATTTTATTGGCTATTTACTTGTCCGAATAGCTAACGCTAACACAGTGATTGGCTTAACTAAAAATATGTAGTCACACATCTCTACTTGATACAAAACTACATCTGCTTAGCTTCAGAAAACTGTGGGTTCTTTGTTTTACCTTTCTTACCAGAGTTTTTAGAACCCCTAAGGCCATCCTGCTCTTGGCTCCACCAGACACCACATTCCTACATGGCCTGTACTTAGAGCCTAGGTGTCAACTCCTGCAATTTAGAGCCTGTGTGTCAACTCTTAAGACCCCCCCACTGTTTTTCCTGCATTCCGTTGCCTCATTACCAAGTCTTGCTTATCTCCAAGTCTTTATATAACATATCTGTTTCCTTATGAATCTGGGTATCCTCAGAAAAGAAAACAAAAAAAAAAAAAGAGGTATGTAATCTGGTGTAGATTTTCCTGATATAGCAAAAGCCAAATGATAAATTATGCATATAAAAAATGTTAATGGAGTGATAAATTGGCTTGCTTAATGCAAGACTTCAGAATATTTAGTCATAGCATTTTAAACCTGGTCAATTAGTCAGTTGCTAAAACCATTTCATTTAAAAATATTTCTTAAAACTTAAAATAACAAATGCATTGATTTCTGTTCCTCAGTAACAACTGGAATTAATTTTATGAAAAACTATAAAGTATTGATTTTTCTAACCTGGTCTTCATCACACCAGCAGATATTTTTAGATGATGCTAAGTACTAAAATATTTAATTTACAGATTTGGGTATCTCTTTGTATATAATAGTAACTAAACTGCATCATCAGTGTAATTGTTGGATGTATTCCCAAATACAGGCACTAGAAGGCAGAGAGTTTGAAAATCTGAAATTTAAAAATAGAATTCTGTAATATGTTTTTATTTTAGGAGCTTTGATAACCCATCTGTTTCTCGCAACTCCACATTTCCAAAATTATATCAGAAGTGTCTTAAAGAAAATAAATTAGGTATTTAAAATTACTGTATTAATTCTGATTGGATTGGGGTTGGCATCTCTTATTTATCTTGAAAAACACCTTGTACCTTTAACAACCAACACAACTGATGGCAGAATCAACTACAGAACGTTTCTATTTCCTCACAGGCAGATGTAGACAAGGCTGTTAAAGCAGCTAGAAAAGCTTTTGAACTTGGGTCACCCTGGCGTACAATGGATGCTTCAGAGAGAGGAAGGCTCTTGAATAAACTAGCTGACTTAGTTGAACGAGATCGACTGATTTTAGCTGTGAGTATGACACTTGGTTAAAAAGACTGGGGAAAAAAATCTACATACCATTTTTCAAAGAAAGATATAAGGAAACCAAGCATGCTATATCTTTGGGAAGTCAGACTGTCTCAATACGAATGTCTCATCTGTTTTGCAAATAGACCTCGTTAAACTGCCTTGCACTCTGGCCTGTTAACATCCCACACTCACAACATACTTGAGTATTTTGTTAGCTTTAAGATGGTATTAAACCACCTTCAATCAATGCAGTTTAAATTGTTGGTACTTAAGGACATTCTAACATAGACCATGTGCTTGACACTTTCCTAAACTCAGGACTGATTCTTAAATTCTGTATCAGCTTCTACAGATAATACATGTGAAAATTGGGGAAATTTTTAATTTCATTACTATTGTTTTTATCCTTCATTAACTCCAGCTTGCAAATGCCAATGAATGAAAAACCTTAACCAGAACCAAAAGTAGTAACAAACTACTTATTGGTAGGAAAAAGATAGAAAGTAGGGAATGACAGCCTGTCTTAGCTAACTTCTGTATATTGGTAATTTTGCCATTCTTAACAGCAGGCACATCCATCGTAACAACACTATCTACCAATTGTGCACTAAGGCAAGTTACATGTATAGGCTGGCATTTGCTTCTTTATTGTACTGGCTAATGCATTACACATGCAAAAAATTATGCATAATTTTTTTTTCTGCAGGAAAGCTGAAACAGTAAGTTAGTTTTTATTCTTACTTTTTATTTTCATAATATGAAAGTATTGCTTCACTCTGGGGCTTGTCTCAAGTTTCTGTTTTACTGACTTTATTTCCCACACCTTATTTCTTTTCCATTTTAGTCAAGGTTTGTTTGAATCAAGTGTTTTTCAGACTTCACCAAAATGAAAAATTTTCTTTTCCCCCTAGCTGCAAAACTATAAAAAGGCAAATAGCCACGGAAAACTTAGATATCAAAATATACACCCAAAGCTGGTTGCAAAGGCTGTGTTCTTGCATTTGTCCAGGATTAAAATTACTCCATTTAATTGTAAGGTGTCTTTCCTGAAGCTTCAAGACCACCAAGTATTTTGTTTCTTAGGCTGCAGTCTGTTGTGATGACAGAGTTATAGAGTTCATAAGTTTGAGGACAGGAAAATAATCTCCCACATCCAAATACCCAAACACAGTGCCAGATAGATTGCCTGGAATGGCAAGATTATATCTCCTTTAATCAGTTCCTTCTTGCTGAAGACAACAAGTATTTTTGGTTTCTCCATTTGTTCTGTTCTCTTCCAAGTATAGTACCTACAATATATCCAGTTAGCTAAAACCTCAGGCTTTTCAGTGGTGATGTTAGTGAACGCTGCACTTGCAGGATGAGTCCGTAGATCTTGTACATACAAAATACTGAATTTAGAAAAGAAACAATATTCCTAAGATCTGACTAGATCTTCAAACTGCAGTTTGGATGTTTCCTGCTAAGTGTCCTGATTTCACAAAGATGAAAATCACCAATGACTCTATGCTAGAATCGTGAGGGCGAAAATGCTATGAATGTCAGGAGGTTCATATTATTGTAAAAACAGTATGTGGTCTTTGGTTAGTTGTCTCAGCAATCAGTGTTATTGAAATTATGTTAATCCAAATGACACTCCCTAGATTTGGTTGGAAATCAACTCCATTTCTGTGGTATCATTAAAGCTCTGTAGGTAAAATGGATTAGCTGAAAAATTACAGATGTTGAAAAAGTATTTTCTGATTATTTTTCTAAAGGTTTATATTTGCCTAACATAGAGACTGATCATACGGTAAGTCAGGTCTGGCTTAAAATAAGATGATGTAGTTCACTCAATTTGTAGTTAGCCAATGAAAGAGAGCCTCTTAGAATCATATAATCAGTCAGGGTTGGAAGGGACCACAAGGATGATCTAGTTCCAACCCTCTTGCCATGGGCAGGGACACCCTACCCTAGATCAGGCTGGACAGAGCCTCTATCTATGCTGGCCTTAAACACCTCCAGGGAAGTGGCCCCAACCACCTCCATGGGCAACCCATTCCAGGGCCTCACCACTCTCATGCTGAAGAACTTTCTCCTCACATCCAATCTGAATCTCCCCACCTCCAGCTTTGCTCCATTCCCCCTAGTCCTGTCACTAACTGATAACCTGAAAAGTCCCTCCCCAGCTTTTCTGTAGGTCCCCTTCAGATACTGGAAGGCCACAATAAGGTCATCTGGGAGCCTCCTCTTCTCCAAAATGAACAGCCCCAATTCTCTCAGTCTGTCCTCATAGGACAGGTGCTGCAGCCCTCTGATCATCTCGAGGCCATTCTCTGGACATGCTCCAGCATGTCCACATCCCTCTTGTAATAGGGGCTCCAAAACTGAACGCAGTACTCCAGGTGGGATCTCACCAGGGCAGAGTAGAGGGGGAGAATCACTTTCCTCGAACTCACGGCCACACCAGGATGTGGCTGGCTTTCTGGGCTGCAAGTGCACACTGCCAGCACCCCTAAATCTCTCTCCGCAGGGCTGCTCTCCAGCCAGTCACTGCCCAACCTGTATTTGTGCCTGGGATTGCCTCAACCCAGATGCAGGACCTTGCACTTGGCCTTGTTGAACCTCATAAGGTTGGTTTGTGCCCACCTCTCCAACCTGTTCAGGTCCCTCTGAATGGCATCTCCGCCCTCCAGCATGTCTGCTGTACCACACAGCTTGATGTCATCTGCAAACTTGAGGGTGCACTCAATGCCTTTGTCTGTGTTGTCTATAACGATGTCATACAAGACTGATCCCAGGACTGATCCCTGACTCTGCTTGTCACTGGTCTCCACTGGGACGCAGACCCATTGACATCCACTCTGGGTGCGGCCATCAAGCCAGTTCTTTATCCATGTGGTAGTCCACTGATCAAACCCATGTTTCACCAGCTTGGAGACCAGGATGTGGTGCAGGACACTGTAAAAGGCTTTGCTCAGGTCCAGTCAAAGACTTCACTCAGGTCCAGGTCTATTCTGTATGAGCGTTCATATTCTCAGTTCTTGATGGATCACATCTTTACTTTGCACATTAAGCACTCAAGGTATTTTTCAGGTATTTAATTCCATGGTTTGAGTTTTTGTGCTTTTTCAAGTTGCTAATCATACATTTATTAAACACATATTAATTAATTCTTTAATAATCAAACAACACAGGGTCCTAAGTAAACAGCAGTTCTTTCCAGGCTACTACTGCCTACCTTGTATGTCTTATCTTTTCATCCACACTTGCAGGAAACTAAACCAGCGTAACTGATTCAGATGTGAAATTTTTTTTCAGACCATCTCACCATTACAAGTCTGCCATGTTATCTGCTATAAGCATAATGGAAGTTTATAATTTGCAAATTGCTACCTTGTGTTTTTCAAATGTTAAGTATCCTTCAGAATTTAATTCATCTGATGAATCTGTGAACTGAACAACCAGAAGTAAATGAGAACATACAACCATGAGAACGATTATCAATATTTGATACTAACTTTGCAATTGTTTGTCTGCAGACAATGGAAGCAATCAATGGTGGGAAACTCTTTTCCACGGCCTACCTAATGGATTTAGGTGCCAGTATCAAAACATTACGCTATTACGGAGGTTGGGCTGATAAAATCCATGGGCGCACTGTTCCAATGGGTGAGTATTTTTGAGCTAATAAAAAAACAGAACTGAAGACACTATGATCTGTAGAAACCTACCTTTTTCCAAAATACGTGCAACTTAAAAAATGTCTTGAGAGGAAAACATTCTAGATGATTCTTAATAAAGGACCATCATAGTGCTCATCCCAGTGCTCATTTTAAACACTTAGTGCAGTTATTCACATTTGTTTCTTCCTCTGTACGTCATAAGTACTGTTTGTTGAACAAAAGTTATTATCCTGTTCATACATCTAAGAAGTCTGGTAGGCTATTTTTGCATAACAGTGCATAGGTTGTGCAGTAGTGTAGTAGTAAAAACTATGTATTTACTGCTTGGTCTCAGAAGGACAAAGAAAAGAATGGCAATAAGGAATTAAGAATAACTAGAGTGATAAATACTTTCAAATTTCTTGCATCACATAGACTTAAATTGAACACATGTTTATTTAAATCAAAAAGAACTTTATACTTAATGGATTTGATTTAAGCTAAGATCTAATATTAAAAAAAAGTCTCATATGTACCTAGAATTATAAGTAGCTTTTAAAGGAGGACTTTGTTTTTTAAAAAAAAACAGTAGATATTGTGCATACCATATTGAGAAGCAGGGTTATCACTGCAAAAAAGTCAGTCAGATTGGTAGAATCAAACTTTGAAGCTATGAATAGATTAGATAGTGAATCCAGATGTACTTTATTGTTAGATTTTTTTCACAGTTCAGATTTTGGAAATATCAATTGTAAATAAAATAGTATACAGCTAAGTTTGGTGTCCAAATTTATCTTCTTTCTGATTTAACTCTTTTTCAAAAATTCTGTGTCTGAATACATAATTTATTTCTCCTTTCCCTAGATGGAGACTTTTTCACATTTACAAGACATGAGCCTGTTGGTGTGTGTGGCCAAATTATTCCTGTAAGTTGGATCATTTTTATGTAAAACACAAGGTTTCCTGTTACAAATAGAAATACTTTTGAAATTTTGTCTATGCAAAGTTCATTTGTGAAAAATTGCCAATCAGAATCTTTGAAGTCCTGAAAGATAGAGACTATTCTGAGTGAATATTCATCAGATTCTGCAGCAGGCAGCCTTTGGTGAGTAAGTCCAGTCTATCATCATCTCCTCCCCATATCTGGAAGGAAAACAAATCTCAAAAAGATTGACTGATAACTTAGTTTTAAAGACAGAATTGTGTCCTGTTGGATCAGAAAGAATTCTAAATAAACAAGTAGGAGAGGCTAATACTTACAGCCTATTTATTAAGACCTGGAAATCTGCTCTGCTTTATACAACATCCGGACAGCTAGATATGTATTTATGACATGGCCTAGACATGTTCCTGTGTGACTTGCTCTATGCGATCCAGCTCTGCCAGGTGTGTTGGACCAGATGATCTTTGGAGGTCCCTTCCAACCCCTAAACATTCTGTGACTATGTCTCATTCACTGTGCTGATTATACAAGTATCAACCTAAACGATGTGTGCAAGAACCGTAGTGATAGTAAGCTACACGCTCCCAAACACTCCTGTTTGGAACATTCAAGTGCCCAGTTCTGAAGCTGCTTATTTCAAGTGAAGACTCAAAAGTTCTGCCTGAGTCTGAACATCCAAAATGCTGAGAAATTCAGCTTTCAGATTTATTTGTGAGGTCTCCACAGCTTCAATGGGTTGCTTTGAAAATGGCTATATGCAGTAGACTGTCATAATCCACTCACCTATTTGCAAGTGGTGTGAGGAGCCTGATCTGACTTGCAGAGCAGCTTACCAGATTCTGATATCATCAGCCTGTCTATCAGGTTTGCTAAGACATGTGAGTCTCACACATTCTCTATGTCTTTCAGTTGAGCTTGCAGATTTTCTCTCTCTTTAGACCGTCACATTGATTTAGAGAACATCACTGGAACAAATTTGGATCCAGCATTCAAAAGAATTTGTGAATCTACTAGTTTAGATCAGGCCTCAGATATTATCAGTAAAATATTCAGAATCAAGATATGTTAAAGAAATAGAAACTCCAGACGTGACCACTTCAGGGAAAAAAAAAAAAAAAAAAAAAAAAAAAAAAAAAGAAAAGAAAAAAGAAAAAAAAAAAAGGTAAAGCATCCTGGGTGAATAAGCATTAATGCAAACACTGCCTTTGTTTATATAGTGCCCAAGGATTTCCAAGTATATCTTTATTTGCTCTCCATTGAAAAGTGAACCTATTGAACTGGAAGTTTTCATGCAATCCAAGAAGTCTGAGAACTATGTCAACATTGAAAAATGCTTCTGCTAGCTCACAGTTTCAATTTTCTTCTCACTCACACAGTTACATTTTAATGATGATGATTTGGAAAACTCTGCACTCCCTTACTTTGTGCTATTTGTGGTCCTGTTATTTCTGGATGTAGAGTCTTAAATAGCAGTTGTATGGATACTCCTCTAAGCCGTTTTGACATTATAGGTTAACTGCCTTTTCCCCTACTTTCAACAAAATAAGGCGCAATGTATTTTGTGCTGAGTCTTACAAGCTCAATGCTTCCAAAACTATTAGCAGTATTCTCAGAAGGGCAAACCCCGCCATGCAGTCCTTCATATTGCTGAATACAGATCCAAAGATGTCAGTTTGCCTCCAGTTTTGCTGACCTGACCACAATGGACAGCTGTCAGTAAATTCTCCAAGGAAGAGAGCAGTGTTAATGTGTTATTACCTTGTCTCTCTTAGAAAACTAAGTTGATATTGGGTGTGATCATTTAAGACAGCAAAAATCCCAGTCATCACTAATCCAGCCACTTTCTCTAGGGCTTTGTTAGAGAAGAATTTAGCTTTTAACTAAAATCTTGGATCCTCTGAACACAACATACAGCAAAATCACTGTTTTTTAGTCACATGGTTTGCCAGTTGCTTTTTAAAACACCTCTTCATTCTGAAAAGTGTTCAACCACCCAACTGTGAATTTTCACTATTATCACAGAAAATGCAAAAACATTTTGGCAATGTTCCAGAAATAGGATACATTTTCTCATCTGTTTTTCAGTGGAACTTCCCACTGATTTTGTTCATCTGGAAGATTGCCCCTGCCCTTGCCTGTGGAAACACAGTAGTTGTTAAGCCAGCAGAACAAACTCCACTGAGTGCCCTTTACATGGCATCTCTAATTATAGAGGTAAGTCACCAACAACAGAGTTTTTTTCCCTTCTTAGGAGTGAAAGGGTATAGTGCACCTGAAATGCCACAAAAGTAATATAAGCCAGGCTGTTCTCTGCAAGTACTCCTTATTGCATGTCTAGACTTGTACTATGGAACTTATCTTACAGTAAACCAGTGAAGCAAATCCAGGGCAAAAGCATACATATCTTTCATCTTAGTCCACACACACAAAAAGGACCACAATTGCAGTTTAATAAACTCAATTTATTGGCAAACACATTTGTATTACAAAAGCACAGTACATTTCAAAGTCAAAAGCAAACAAGAACTCAGGGGCAGAATACTTAAAGGTGAGTAGCAACGACTATTACAATACCTATCACAGGAAAGGACTTGTTTGTACATTTAATAATTGTTTTTAGTAGAACAAACTTTTTATCTGCCTGAGTTTATTATTAACAGGGAGCTGTAAAACTGAACTGGTGACTGCTGGCAGTCTTATGAACTTTTTTCACACAGAAACTGGGAGAACACATTTTGTGCTCTTTTGCACAAGGACTGTGGTAGTTTCTTTCCTGTTCCCAAAGTTATGTTTAACTATCATTTATTTAGAATAAAATAAAGAAATGTAATCTAAAATGTTTGAAGAGCTAATAATCACCAACACAGTAATCTTGCAGAGTGTTAATGAAAATGACATATTTTATTATTCTACGTCAAAACAATGATTCAACAAAACATACCAACTTATTATGCATTAATGTCTCATAGAAATTAAATGGCTATAAGGAAGGAGCCACATCTTGCAATTATTGAGTCACACAGTAAGTCGTATTAGATAATGTGGAAGAGGAATTGCTTAACAAGAAATATTATATATACCTTATTAATTTTCAGCAATAAATATCAGAAAGTTTAATTCACTGAAAAAGTGACTTTGCATGGAAAGTAACATAGTTCTGTTCCAAGTCTAATGAAATACTCATTCTAATATTCCGATTTACTGAAAAGAGAGGTCATAAATGGAATGTAATCAGTGGTTCATTTTGTATTTACACTTGCGATGGTTACAGACTGGTAGCAACAAGTAAAACACATATTTAGTAAAAGGGATGATTCTCCTTTTACACACTCAATTAGTATTCCACTGGAAGAAAAGCTTAAGTACACAAATTTTAGATAACTTTGGTTTATTGCCTGGTGAATATTGTGGATCTTTTTATAAAGCAAATATTTATTTTACCAAGTACTTCAAGATTTATTCATTCAGATCTAGCTGAGTTTTAATTTACACACATATTGCCCAAATATATTTGGAACACAAACTCCTGATAGTGATCAAAATCCAAGTATATGCTTTAGACTCATGAAACTATGTCAAGGCCTAACTTAAATTTCCACTACTCAAGTATCTGCATTAAAAAGGAAAAATAGCATAACTTTTGGTAATCTTCACTCTCTGTAATAGTGCTTACATGTCTTCTTTGCTAATATGTAGAGAATAGTTTCTAACTATAGATATGGAAAACCCAAAGTAAGAAAGTGTAAATTATTCAAATTCAAAAATCAAACAAACCAACAAACCACTTTTCTTCTTTTGCTCTGGAAATTAAGTATGAAACACAATGCTAAACAAATAGTTTCGTCAGTTCCAAGATAAATATTAATCTGAAGACTCTATGGTCTTAAAGATATTTTCTAATTGCAATGATTCTATGATTCTATAATTTGGCCCACAGGAAAACATAAAATTTGTAAGATACAGACACTTTCCGCACATTTAGTAGCCAATCTGCCTTTTTTGTGTTGTAAACTCCCATGTTGCCCACTCTCTCCTTTCAATTCACCCAGAGGAGGACATGAAGATACTGAGCTTTAGGTACTATTTCCACCTCCAAGGCTCAGAATAAGTGTATGACTGAGAAATGGTGGCTGGAGGACTTAAAAGAGATGTAAGATTGCATGACACATGTTCTAGTAACTATCCTTCCCCAGGTTGACAGAGTTCTCTCTTCAATTTAGGCAGGATTTCCACCCGGTGTCGTGAACATTGTACCAGGCTTTGGACACACTGCTGGAGCAGCAATTTCTCACCATATGGATGTAGACAAAGTAGCCTTCACAGGCTCAACACAGGTACTATAATGAAAGCAAGAAAATACAGCAGGGATTGTACCTTTCTGATTCCCAGTAGTGATTTGTAGTGATTTAATGTCTAACTTGTTCTAGGTAATTGTTTTAACTTTTTTCTTTCTTTTGGCTGCTGTCTTGTTAAACAAAGTCTGCTTAATGATTTGTTGGTTATTATTAACTTCAAACATATTTAAACTATGCTTGTACTGCAGAAAAGCCCTTCAAACAAAAATATTTCATGAGATACAATATGTTCTAGTATACCATCGCTATTTTAAGTCTTGTTCTTTAAAAACAAAACATTTTCATAACTTTTGGGTTGCTGCTTTTCTTAAGAATAATTATTTTAAGAAACACACAAAGCAAAAGAGGCTATGCTTTGTTCTTTCTAATTTTAATAACAGCAGAGCAGAAACATACTTTAGAAATTTTACTCCTGGTTCTGCACACACACATGTGAGATGATGACTTTTTGGCATTTATAAGATACTGATTATTATCTGCTTTGTCTTGGAAGTGTGTTTGAATACATACATGCATCAGTTTAATAATTGAAAAGAAGGTCATGATATGATTGCAGATTTCTTAGTGCAAGCATTAACTAGCTACATATTTTAACACAGTACATTATATTATCTGTCTGTGTGCATGCTACATGGAAATGTTGCCAAGCAGCTTCTTAAATTCTTAAATGGATAAATACCATTGCCTCATGTCAAAAATATGTAGACACTGAATGCAAGAGGATTTTTACTTTTAGAAACTTTAAAGTAATGGGAAAACAACCCAAAACCCTGACACCTCAGAAATATTCCACCAATGTTCTATGGACAATAACAAGTAAAATTCCTCATGTTTCCAGTCTCTCCAAAGCCAGATGATCTAGAAACAGTGTTCATGGACTTTGGTGCATTCATCTTGTGACCGTGTTATTTTGAAATAAGTGAAGGCAAGACAGAGGAATCTACCTGAGGATTACCTTATACAAGCAGTTACACACCAAGGCCACAAGAGCTGCCAGCACATTTTCCCATCACAGTTTTTCCAGGATAATTCATATTATTCAGTTCCTTTAATTTCCTTGTCAAATGAATGAAGCAGAGTGGGAGTCTTATCTTTCAGTTTCCTCTTCATCTTCTTTCTTTGAAGGGAGAAACTAGAATTAGGAATAGTTGGCCATTCAAGCAGCATAGACATCTACTTTTTTGTCTTACACACTTTGTGCATAAAAGGGCTTTCCTGTGTACCAGTTAGACGAATTTTAACCTAATCGAAGTAACTGGCAGAGTGGCAGTCAATGTCTACTTAATATTAGACACAAGGAAGTGAGTGATGATAAGCTAAAAAAAAGCTCCAGTCATCTCTGGAAACTACTATGTGTCCCCCAGGAAACTCTTCTAGAAAGCATTCTTGTTTCATAGACTGCGTGTTACTTGCACTCTCAATCAATTTATCTTTCAGTTCCATAATTACTGGGATAGTGGACTGAATTATTTTCATTTGTGAGAAACTTTAAAAGTGTTATTGATGATATATCAAATTCTCTCCACCTTTTCAGGTTGGCAAACTGATTAAAGAAGCAGCAGGGAAGAGCAATCTGAAGAGAGTTTCGTTGGAACTTGGAGGAAAAAGTCCTAACATTATATTTGCAGATGCAGACTGTTAGTAGCATTTTTATTACATAAGCATACTTTCCTCAGTTGGCAAATTATTTGAACCTGGCTAAGGAGGCAGTATTTTTTAATTATTAGTATTATTTTAATTATTAGTATTTTCTGTTCAAGTCATCGTTTTAAATTAGATTGCCACTGAAATACTGATGGCTTTGGAATGTATGTGAACCACTGGGAATCTATATATCTTATCTGTAGTTTAGGACCATGAAGGCAGAACTAAAAGCAGCTAGATGGATCTTGTGTGTTTATTAGCTTTCTAGCTGAGTGCTCCACTTGGTACTGCTGATAGGGCAAATAACATTGAATCTACATTTCACATAGAACTGCTGAATGTATGTTTGTCTATCTATACTATGCAACTCTTGGTAAGAGTAGATTTGGACATAAGTAAGTGATAGAATATCTATGTTTTAAAAGACCGTAAAAACAAAAACAGTGTTAGAAAGAGAAATGAGATAGAGTGACAAAGGTTTGTAAAGAATTTATGATATTACTATTGAGGTATATGATCTGATGAGCTCTATATTTATTTCTTTGCAGTGGACACTGCTGTGGAAGTTGCACATATCGGTCTGTTCTACCACCAGGGACAATGTTGTATAGCAGGATCTAGGATTTTTGTGGAAGAACCTATTTATGATGAGTTTGTTCGCAGAAGCGTTGAACGAGCAAAAAAATATACTCTTGGGAATCCTCTGCTGCCTGGTGTACAGCAAGGCCCTCAGGTAAGTAATGCATTTCCAGTATAATTATGACACAGTTTAATATACTTCTAAACCTACTATTGCAATAGATTCAAGGCTAAGTATAGTTATCTAATGATTAATCTGGAAGATCAGGAGGAAGGAAGTGAAGTGCTGGTTGCTTGGGTCACTATCATAGGACTCAGTGTGAATTTTCTTTCACTTTTCTAGTTCCTTTTGATATGGAATGGCAATAAATATGTAGAATCTGTCAGTCTGACCTTGGTACCAGGGAAGGTCATGGAGTAGGTCATCTCAAATGCCATTATACATCATATAGAAAACAACCACAGGATCAAGCCAAGTCAACATGGGTTTTTGAGGGGCAGGTCCTGCCTATCCAACCTGATCTCCTTCTATGACAAGATCACCCCAGTACTAGATGAGGCAAAGGCTGTCATGTTGTATTCATAGACTTTTGAAAAGTCTTTGATAATGTTCTCCACAGAATTCTTGTAGACAAATTGGCAAGTCATGGCTTGGCTGAGCACACTGTCTCCTGCATAAAGCACTGGCTGGACAGCAGGGTTCAGAGACTGGTGGTCAATGGAGTTAAATCCAGTTGGCAGCCAATCACTAGTTGTGTTCCTCTGGGATCTGTGTTAGGACTAATTCTTTTTAACACCTCTATTGACAACTTTGATTCAGGCATAGAGAGTGTCATTGTGACACCAAGTTTGGTGACACTGTTCATTTGAATGAGAGCAGAGAAGCTCTTCAAAGGGACTTGGGTAGGCTATATCAATGGGCCAGCATGAATGGGATAAGTTTCAACAAGGCCAAATGCCAGATTCTGCTCTTGGGTCACACCAATTCCAAACAATGCTACAGGTTTGGGGCAGTGCAGCTGGAGAGCTGCCTGGCAGAAAGGGATCTGGGGGTTGTAATAGACAGGCAGCTGAATATGAGGCAGCAGTGTGCCCAGGTGGCCAAGAAGGCCAATGGCATCCTGGCTTGGATTAAAAATGCTGTGTCCAGCAGGAGTAGGGAGGTGACTGTCCCTTTGTATGTGGCTTTGGTGAGGCCACACCTCAAGTATTGTGTTCAGTTTTGGGCACCACAATACAATAGGGATGTGGAGGTGCTGGAGTGGGTCCAGAGGAGGACAACAAAGCTGGTAAAGGGCCTAGAGAATAAATCTTAGGAGAAGTGGCTGGGGAAGTACAATATCTGTATATTACAATATATTACAGATATATACAATAGTAAGGTAATACAGGGACACCATACTCCTCCGAGAGATCGGAGTCCCTAAAATGGGTTTCCAACCACCCTACCATCTTCCCCCCACTTCTCAATCTTATCCCACTATCTGTCTTATGTGCCAGGTAAGCAAAGTAGATCAGCCGGGGGTTAGTGAAGTCACACAAATCCAGCTAAGAAGGCATAGGGAGAGAGATGCAGCAGCGAGCAGGGCTCAAACAGCTCTGTCTTATCTTTGTTTGGGTTCTAACTTTTATACATTTTTCAGCAAGCCTCTGAGTGAAGTAGAATCATCAATGTTTTCCTTTCTAAGCCTATAACCTAATTTTACATTAAAATCTTCCAATTAGTTCAAACCAGCACATATGCATATATTTGGCTGTTGCAGAATAATGGAACTCTGTCTCCTGTTCTTGCTTCATCTCTAAGAAAGCAACATCCCAAACATATTACAAAATATAATATTCTTCATTTGT
>VWZI01001703.1:201419-219440 GCA_013396835.1 Psilopogon haemacephalus | reverse complement strand
GGGCATCTCGAGGTTCCCACCCTGGGTCCCGGGGCCACCTGGGATACCCTACCCTTCACCCCCTACCAAACCTTTAACAATAGAGGGAGGAGAGAGCCCAGGAATTGGATTGATTCTAGGATGCTTCGTCATTCTATGCCGGGACATTGCTGAGGAAGTCTTTGAGAAAGGTAACAAAATAATTGCCATTCTGTTGCAAGCAGGTTTTGCCATTAAGAGAGACAAATTCAAGGGAATTCCAGAGAAATTCAATGTCTGGGAGTGCGGTGGCAGGATGGACGCCATCACATTCCGCAGGATGTGATAAACAAAGTGTCCACCATGGCATTTCCCACAAATAAAAAGGATGCTCTGTCCTTCTTGAGACTACACATTCCTGGATTCAGTCAAGTTGTCAAACCTCTGCATGATGTGACTCATAAGAGAAACCATTTTGAGTGGAGACCTGAACAACAAGCAATCTTTGATCAGATAAAGCGAGAAGTAGTCCATACTGTGGGCTTGGGACCTGTATGATCTGGTCTGGACATCAAAATGTTCTCTACATGGCACCTCACAGTGTAGTCCTTAATTTGCACAAAGGGTATTTATAAACACAGAATTAAACAGGCTAAGAATGTGAAAGCAGACCAGGAAGATACTAAGTATGTGAATAGGCATGATACCACTTTCGGTCACAAGATGGACCAAATGTGCCTACTGAATAAAGCCCAACTAGCCAAGTCTTAAAGCTTATAGAAATTAGCCAAATTACTCACAAGAGATGGGTAGTTATCCCCAGGGAAGGGAATTTTACCTGTATAAAGGTGCTTCCAAAACTGCAATTGTAATCCCAAGGGGGTTACAATGATTAAAAAAAGTAATAAAAAGCCTGCAAGGTGTCCCTGCCCATGGCAGGTGGGTTGGAACTAGATGATGCTTGTGGTCCCTTCCAACCCTGACTGATTCTATGATTCTATAATCCAGAGCAGAGGGGAAGAATGCGAAAACTGAGCCACTATAAGGATCTGTGCTGCTGCAAGCACATGGCCACAGTGAAATAAAAACTGTTGCTGCCTTGAAGTGTGCTGAGCTGCAGTCAGGAACCCAATTAGCAAGTTGGTTAATGGAGAAATGCCTGAGGAAAGCTTCTGATAATCCCTGAGGAATCACTGAGGACACAGCATATTTTTTTTTCTCAAATCATCCCCCTATTAGTTACCTTTTGTAAATTAAAATGTCCAATAGGCACTAAGCATCAGGAGATCAGCCAATAAATTAAAAATGTCATACCTCACCTAAGCCACACATATATTCCCCAAAAGACATGATGAAAGAAAAAAAAAATTAAGAAGTGCTGATGAAGGGATCCCACAGACCAGATACACATTCTTGAAGGTAGCAAGCTGTAAATAGCCATAAATACCAAACTTTGTAGAAGTGATTCTTTGTAGTAATCAGTTGGCCAGCTCTAATATGTAATCATAAATAACAACCTTTGCAGATGTGTTTGTGTTTGTTTGTAGCTACTGTTTGAAGATTTGTGATAGGTAGCCTTGAAAAGGTCCGGGTCTCTATTCTTTTGACTGAGGAAAGCAGGAAGTAAATAAGGAGGAGCAGAGGTATTCTGACTTTAGACCAATAAAGGGATTAAGGGAGGCCAGCTGATTGAAGATGGAAAAACACTCTGAGGAAGACTGCTGGCGTTCATCCCAGATTACCACCCAAGACCACTGGTGGGGTGGAAACAGGGTGGAGAATGGGAATATAACTATACTAATGAGTTCAAATAAACAATTTTAATAACCCTTCCTCTTATCATGAATAGGTATGCTCTTGTAACATAAATTGTGGCTTGTGCCAGCACGGGCTGTGCAGATTTGGTGGAGCTATTCCCCTGTCACCTGGTGCTGTAGAATCACAGAATCATAAAATCAGTGAGGGTTGGAAGGGACCACAAGGATCATCTAGTTCAAATCCTCCTGCCATGGGTAGAGACAACCCTAGATCAGGCTGCCCACAGCCTCTGTCAGCCTGGCTGCAAACACCTCCAGGGATATGGCCCCAAACACCTCCCTGGGCAACCCATTCCAGCCTCTCAGCACTCTCATGCTCAACAACTTCCTCCTCACCTCCAGTCTGAATCTCCCCACCTCCAGAGTTGCTCCATTCCTCCTAGTCCTGTCACTACCTGACAGCCTAAAAAGTCCCTCCCCAGCTTTTTTTTTTTTTTCCCCAGCTGTAATAAAAATATCTCTACTTTCATAACTCTGAGTTGTGGGGGTCATTTCACAGGTCAGGCATAAGGCACATGTTTTGGGTTGCAGAGATGTGGTGCTGAATTGCTTACCCCTTAGGGCAGACTTATTGGTGTCAACTCCCTTTTTGTCTGTTCCTTGACCTCATCCCTGGGCCCTGCAAGGGGGACTGGGAGAAATAGATACAGAGTAGTGGTCAAACTGGTTTAACCGGATTTTTGCACTTTCAGCACAAGTAGTTGAGGCCTCACTCTGGAGATATTAAAAGTCAATCTTGACAACACTCTGAGCAACCTGATCTATTGCAGAATGTCCCAACTTACTGCAGAAGGGTTGGACTAGATGACATTTGGAGGTCACTTCCAACCCAAACCATTCCATGATTAATTTAAAACTTTATCTGCTTTCTTGAGCTCTGAAATATGAACAATCAAGTCAGTTCCAGGTCAGTTCTTGAGATATTACAATAACAAGTACAGAAAGAAAAATTCTCATGACTGACTACTATTTTCCTCCTAAAAAAGCAGGGTGGAATAACAAGATTCAGAAATGTCTGAGTTTTAAAACAAAAAAGACTTGAAGTGCATGCCCCTCCCCCCCCCCTCCAATTCATTTGACACACCTTGGTCTTCAGGGCTGAAGTTGGGCTCTATGCTCTTAAACAAAAAAGCAAAGCAGCAGGTGACTTTCTTAAAATCACAAGGATGTTGTAGAACCTACATGCCTCTCTTCCTCTCAAAAGTAAACAAAATTAAAAGATCATCACAGACACTTCCAATTTACTTACCCAGAAAAGCACAGGAAAGATCATTTTATCAGCAGTGCAAATTAAAAACTGGAGCAACCTCTTTTTAAAATTAGAACACTTGCTGCCTCTCAAAGCAAAATCTGCAAACTGGGTGAAAATGTAATATAAACTGTTATATTTATGCAAATTAGATTAAAATGTAATTGACAATTGTCTTAAAAATTTTAGCTGTTGTGCTCTGAATCAAGACATGGCACCAGCTGCAAGAAGGTTTTACACATCTGGCTGTAAAGTTTCATAGAATCAGTCAGGGGTGGAAGAAGCCACAAGGATCATCTAGTTCCAACCCCCCTGCCATGCTCAGAGACACCCTACCCTAGATCAGGCTGCCCACAGCCTCATCCTGCCTGGGCTTAAACACCTCCAGGGATGGGGACCCAACCACCTCCCTGGGCAACACATTCCAGGCTCTCGCCACTCTCATGCTGAATAACTTCCTCCTCACCTCCAGTCTGAATCTCCCCACCTCCAGCTTTGCTCCATTCCCCCCAGTCCTGTCACTCCCTGATAGCCTAACAAGTCCCTCCCCAACTTTTTTTGTAGGCTGCCTGTAGGATCCTGGAAGGCCACAAGAGGGTCACCTGGGAGCCTCCTCTTCTCCAGCCTGAACAGCCCCAACTCCTTCAGTCTGTGCTCACAGCAGAGGTGCTCCAGCCCTCTGATCATCCTCATGGCCATTCTCTGGACACGCTCCAGCACATCCACATCCCTCTCCAGAAGTGGACACAGTATTCCAGGTGGGGACTTAGCAGAGTGGAGTAGAGGAAGAGAATCACCTCCCTCGACCTACTGGCCACACTTCTCCTGATGCAGCCCAGGAGCTAGTTGGCTTTCTGGGCTGGAAGAGCACACTGCTGGCACACGTTGAGCTTCTCCTCCACCAGCACCCCCAAGTTCCTCTGTGCAACCTGGATTTGTGCTTGGGATTGCCTCAACCAAGATGCAGGAACTTGCACTTGGCCTTGTTGAAGCTCCTGAGGTTGGCCTGTGCCCATCTCTGCAGCCTGTCCCGGGCCCTCTGGATGCCATCCCTGCCCTCCAGCATGTCTGCTGCACCCACACAGCTTGGGGTGCTCAGCAAACTTGCTGAGGCTGCACTCAATGCAACTGTCCATGGCACCCACAAATATGTTGAACAAGACCGGTCCCAGGACTGATCCCTGAAGGACTCTGCTTGTCAGTGGCCTGTCATTTCATTGTCATCAAGAAACCTCTTTGATTTAAGCCTGAAACATTTGCTATCTCATTCTTTGTATTCCTCAGTGATTTGGGAAAGGGGCATACTTGCATGGCCTTATTGACCTCAAAGGGGAAATACAGCAGAATAGATCTGCCAAGGCGTTTCTCATGTCTGAGTTTGTTACATTCCTTGAACAGACAAAGCAAACAAGAAGCATTCTGCAGGGTAAGAATTAGAAAGATGATCTTACTAAAGTTGCTGACTTATAATATTATAACGCAGAGATTCTCTTTTGCCTACAGTATTCACCTCACATTAGGACCATGGCTGTGACAAGACAAAAAGCAATTGCCAAGCTATACTATGTACTACAATGAAAAATAAAGCTACAACTTAATTTCATATGGCTAAGACTAACTGGCAAATCAAGGCAAAACCATTTACAGTTGTATCTACACACATAACTGCTTTGTGACTTCCAGTATCTGAACAGATGGAAAATGACCTAATCAGACCTGGAACAGTGTAGTTATCCAAAGTCTGCACCATAACACATAATATAATTCAACCACTAAAAAGGCACTGGTGTTTCTCAATGTCTTCACACAGGCAAATGAGAAGAGATGGAGAACAGATCATTGTCTTTATAGCAGATACAGGAAATATACACTAAACACACAACACAGGACAAAAGAAGAGTTTACCAACTCTCTTCTGTAGCTTTTGGAAGAGCAGGGGCAGGCATGGACTTCAGAAGGCTTTTCCCAAATGAAGACATTTATTTGCAAAACTCTTACACTTATATTACACTTTCAGTTCTGTTCACCTGGCAGTCTTCAGATCACACCCTTGGATCACACCTAGGGGTGCCTCATGCATACTAATTATATTAATTAAATCAGACCTACACCCACATTCCTTCCCTTCACACTTTTTGTCTACCATCTACACCTAGAAGTACCCATTGTTTCACACTAAACTGAAATATGTCACTCCCATACTCCTCAACTACCTTTTTTTTTTTTTTCCCCCCACTCCTTCTCTACCTGATCTGACCAAAGCAGCCAGCGTAGGGACACTAGAGAGTAAAATGAGATTTCTGCCAGAAATTACTCATATGTCTAATAACAAAGGTATGGTATATAGTACAAAAAACAGTTGACCCTTTTTTTTTTTTCTTCCAAAACAGTATTTTTTTTTTCCCAGAACAAGATATTCTTGTATCAGGAACAGTGTGGCCAGCAGGACAAGGGAGGTTATCCTGCCCCTGGACTTCGCACTGCTCAGGCCACATCTTGAGTGCTGTCTCCAGTTCTGATCCCCTCAACTCAAGAGAGATGTTGAGGTACTGGAACGTGTCCAGAGAAGGGCAACAAAGTTAGTGAGGGGCTTGGAGCACAGCGCTATGAGGAGAGGCTGAGGGAGCTGGGGTTGTTTAGCCTGGAGAAGAGGAGGCTCAGGAATGACCTCATTGCTCTCTACTCCTACCAAAAGGGAGGTTGTAGCCAGGTGGGAGTTGGTTTCTTCTCCCAGGCAACCAGCAACAGAATGAGGGGACACAGTCTCAAGTTGTACGAGGGGAGGTATAGGCTGGATGTTAGGAAGAAATTCTTCCCAGAGAGGGTGACTGGAATTGGAATGGGCTGCCCAGGGAGGTGGTGGAGTCCCCATCCCTGGAGGTGTTCAAGCACAGCCTGGGTGGGCACTGAGTGCCATTGGCTAGGGCTGGGTGCTAGATTGGACTGGATGAGCTTGGAGGTCTCTTCCAACCTAGCTTATTCTATTCTATTCTAATAATAGAATTCTATTCTATTCTATTATAGAAAAAACAAACTACCATGTGTGTTAAGTGGAGGACCATTAACAAGAGTGTGGAATTGAACTTTCAGCAGAGAGGTTTTTGATGACAGCCACCACATTTGTGGTAAAAGAAGCCAGAAGAAAACTTACGGTAGAAGCTATTTGGTGGCCATATTGGTGCTTAAGACAACAGGGATTTGAAATGTACATTAGTAGAGGTACAGGGAATTTTAGCAGAAGTTCTCTGCTGACATGGTACAATTGCTGAGCACATGCCCTGGTGAAATAGACAAGCTAAGCATAACCTGTCAGCTCTCACCAGTAACCTCACCATGGGACTGAGCTGAGAGGTTTTAAGGCAAATACCTAAGGACTGCAGACATTCTCCAGTCTGCTGCTTCCCCTCCCCATATTCAGGAGAGGAAGAGAGCTGTCTTCTGCAGATAAGGATGGCTAAGATAGGGCAGAAATCATAGAATCAGTCAGGGTTGGAAGGAACCACAAGGATCATCTAGTTCCAACCCCCCTGCCATGCCCAAGGACACCCTACCCTAGATCAGGCTGCCCACAGCCTCTGCCAGCCTGATCTTAAACACCTCCAGGGATGTGGCCCCAACCACCTCCCTGGGCAACACATTCCAGGCTCTCACCACTCTCATGGTGAAGAAATCAGATTGCTGCTTCATCTTTCTGAATCTGACAACTTGATATGTGTGCTTTTAGCTGTGCTGTGACTTTTACTCTACTTCATGACCAACATACAAATCAATTGTTGAAGTAACAAGGGTAAAATCATAGTAATGTAGGGCTTAGTTTCATTACAAGCCGTGTTTTGTTAATAGGGTATCACAGTATTAAAAAAAATTGAGCAAAAAAATGTATTTGGTTTTGTGTATTCAGACGTGTCACACACTCACGAAATGTGAAACATGAAATCACATTTTGAAAATGTACAGGACTCTTACACTGCAATCCTGATGCTCCTGCTTCTCTTTCCATGAAACTATCCACCTTTAATTCAGTGCCTCTATGCTGGTAGCATTTTTTTAAGGGATTACAGAAATTGCTTCTGCACTAATACATAACCTCATTTTTCACACTCCCCAGGTCTCTCAACCTTTCATCAGAAGATAGATGTTCCAGTCCTTCAGTCATCCTTGTAGCCCTCTGTTGGATTCTCTCCATTAGTTCCCTGTCCCTCTTGAATTGGGGAGCCCAGAACTGGACACAGTACTCCAGATACGGTCTCACCAGGGCAGATGGGGAGAAGTTCCCTTGACCTGCTTCTTAATGCACTCCAGGTTGCCACTGACCTTCATCACAACAAGGGCACATTGCTGTCCCATGGATAACTTATTGTCTACCAGGACTCCATAAAGTCCTTCTCAATGGAGCTGCTTTCCAGCAGGCTCTGTCCAGTCTGATCTAGGGTAGGGTGTCCCTGGGCATGGCAGGGGGTTTGGAACTAGATGATCCTTGTGGTCCCTTCCAACCCTGACTGATGCTATGGTTCTAGGTCAGCTCCTAACCTTTAGTGATACATGGTGTTATCCCTTCGCCAAGCTATCCAGTTTGTCCAGGTCTGGCTGCAGTGATCCATCATGTATTGGAGAGAGGTGGAGCTCCAGAGCACATGCAGTTCATTAATGACATCATTGTCTGGGGGAACACAGAAGTAGTTGTTTTCAAGAAAAGTAACAAAATAATTGACAGTCTTCTGCTGAAGGCAGGTTTTGCCATAAAGCAAGACAAGGTAAAAAGGGCCTGCTAGAGAGATTCAGTTTCTGAGACTTTGTTGGCAAGATGATTGGCTGCCACATTCTGCTGAATGTGATGAATAAAGCCTCCACCATGGCAAATCCCATGAATAAGGACATATTATCTTTCATATGAACAGTTGGCTTTTGAAGGCTGCATATCCCTGGATATAGTAATATTGTAAAGCCTTTATATGACGTGACTCAAAAGAGAAACAGCTTTAAGTGAGGACCTGAATAACAAACAGCCTTTGGTCAGATAAAGCAGGAAATAGTCCATGCAATGGGTTTAGGACCCATTCAAACTGGTCCAGACATTAAGAACATTCTGCACATGGCTATCAAGTGCTAATGGTCCAACCTTGTGCCTTTGGGCAAAGAGCCCCAAGAGAAGCACATAGCTGACCATTTGGTTTCTGCAGTAGAAGATACAAAGGGTCAGATATAAACTATACTTGCAACAGAGAAAAGAGATACTTACCTGGCAGAGGAGACACCATGATCAGGCAGGTGGTTTTCTCAGGGTGAGGCTCATCCTTTGCACTCTGGGTGTGCTGACCCCTGTGATTTCCCCAAACGCAGGAAGCTCAACTGCATAATTTGTATGCAGTAGTAGTGGGGACTGCATTCACGCTCTCCCCTGTTGTTTTGTTTGCTGGCCATGGTGGCACACTCCTATAGTCTCAGCTACTTGGGAGGCTGAGCTTGCTGGATTGAGCCTAGGAATTCTGGGATGTAATGCACTATGCCAAATGTGCATCCATGCTAAGGCCAGCATCAGTAAGAGGTGCTCCAGTCCTCTGTTCATGCTTGTGGCCCTTCTCTGGACACACTCCAGCACATCCATATCCTTCTTGTAATAGGGGCTCCAGAACTAGATCCAGAACTCAAGGTAGAGTCTCATCAGAGTGGAGGGGGAGGATTACCTCCCTTGACTTGCTGGCTATGCTTCTTTTGATGCAGCCCTGGATCCTTCTCCATGGAGCGGCTTTCTAGCAGGTCAGCTCCTAACCTTTAGTGATACATTGTGTTATTCCTCCCCAGATGCTGAACTTCATTAGCATCCCCTTTGCCCAGCTGACCAGTTTGTCCAGGTCTAGCCGAATAGCAGCACCACCTTCTGGTGAGCCAGCCACTCCTCCCAGTTTTGTATTACCGGCAACCTTGCTGATGGTTCACTCTATGAAAGAATCATAGAATGGCTTAGGTTGGAAGGGACCTCAAAGATCATCCAGCTCCAACCCCCTGTGCCATAGGCAGGGACACCTCCCACTAGAACAGGTCACCCAAGGCCTCATCCAACCTTGAACACCTCCAGGGAGGGAGCAGCCACAACCTCCCTGGGCAACCTGTGCCAGCGTTTCACCACTCTCACTGTGAAGAATTTCCTCCTAACATCCAGTTTCAATCTCCCCTCTGCCAGTTTAAACCCATTACCCCTTGTCCTGTCATAACAAGACCTTGTCAACAGTCCCTCCCCAGCCCTCCTGTAGGCCCCCTTCTGATGCTGAAAGGCTACTATAAGGTCTTCTTGAAGTCTTCTCCAGGCTGAGGAGTCTCAACTCTCTCAGCCTGTCCTCATAGCAGAGGTGCTCCAGCCCTCAGATCATCCCTGTGGCCCTCCTCTGGACTCGCTCCAACAGTTCCATGTCCTTCATCCAGGCTGTTGACAAAAACACTGAACAAGACTGTACCCAGTACTGAACCCTGGGGAATGCCACTTGCCACAGACCTCAAACTGCACAAACTGATCACAAATCTCTGAGCTCTACTGTTTAGCAAGTTCTCAGTCCATCTCACAGTCTACTCTTCTAACCCACACTTCCTTAGTTTACCTACAAGCATGTTACAGGAGACACTGTCAAAAGCCTTGCTGAAGCCAAGATAGACAATACCCGTTCATCTACCCATTCAGTCACACTGTCATGGAAAGCTATCAGATTAGTCAATAGTTTTGATACTTTATCTCATACTAATCTCACATGATCTTCTTGTCTGTATTTTTGAAGTAGAAACACAATGCTGCAATTTGTTAACATTTCCTCTACTTTTGTGTAGAGAACACTAGTGTACCATCACAGAAATAAAGCTTACAAAACTAGCTTGATGCCCACACCCAGAGAAGTGGCTGTCAATAGGTCCACATCCAAGTAGAGCCCCTCAGGCATGAGTACTGGGACCAATCTTGTTTAATATCTTTGTCAGTGATATGGACAGTGGCATTCAGTGCACCTTCAATTTTGCCAATGACACCAAGCCGTGTGGTGCAGCAGACAGGCTGGAGGGCAAGGATGCCATCCAGATGGACCCTGACAGGCTGGAGAGGGGAGCCCAAGCCAACCTTACAAGGTTCAACAAGACCAAGTGCAAGGTCCTGCATCTGTGTCAGGGCAATTCCAAGCACTGATATAGGCTGGGCTGTGACTGGGTTGAGAGTAGCCCTGTGAGAGTACTGGTGGATGAGAAGCTCAACATGAGCTGCCAGTGTGCACTTGCAGCCCAGAAAGCCAACCAGATCCTGGGCTGCATCAAAAGAAGCATAGCCAGCAGGTGAAGGGAGGTGATTCTCCCCCTCTACTCCACTCTGGTGAGACCCTACCTTGAGTACCGTATCCAGTTCTGGAGCCTGTATTACAAGAAGGATATGGACATGCTGGAGCATGTCCTGAGAAGGGCCATGAGGATGATCAGAGGGGGCTGGAGCACCTCTCCTATGGACAGACTGAGAGTTGGGGTTATTCAATCTAGAGAAGTCAAGGTTCTGAGGTAACCATAATATGGCCTTCCAATATCTGAAGGGGGATCCTAGAAGAAAGCTAGTGAGGGACTTTTTTAGGATGTTGCATGGAATAGGGGGCATATAGGACATGGGGGAATGGAGCAAAACTGTAAGTGGGTAGATTCAGATTGAATGTTAGCAAGAAGTTCTTCATCATGAGTGTGGTGAGACACTGGATATGCTGGTTTGAGGCTAATCAGAATATTTTAACAAGAGAAATTAGATCATTAGCTGTGAAAAAGAAAATAATAGTGATGTCTAGATTACCCAATGGATTGCTGAGAGATCCATAACAAAAACATTTTGGTCTCTCCTGGCTACCTTGCCTTAACCTATGTAACCCAATCTAATTGTTCCCCTCTAACCCCTCACTGGCTCTGATGTCTCACCTTCCAATCTCTGCAATTAATCACGTGAGCTATATGGGGCTTTATTTTTGTCAGAGATAAGGGGGTAGGAAGGAGAAAGGTGGGTAGGGGTGGGTGTGGCTGTTAGTTGGGAAAACCTCCTGGGCAGTCTCACTGCTAGGGAAGGATTCTGAATTTCTGTATTACTTCTAACTCCTATATAATTGTAAATATCTGTATATATTGTGTATATAGGTGTGCTGGTTTGAACTAACTGGAGGATTTGAATGAGAAATTAGACTACAGGTTGAGAAAGGAAAACAAAATTTGATTATACTTCACTCATTTGTTTACTGAAATGGTATAGATAGAACTCAAAGACAACTCAGACTGCTTTGAGCTGTGCTGGCTAATGCATTTCTCTCTCCCTGCCTTCTTAGCTGAATCTGAGTAACTTCACTAACTGCTTTCCTGCTGCTAACCCCCTACCTCAGCTTATCTGGCATGTAAGACAGAGAGTCAGATAAGACTGGGAACTGGGGGAAGGTGGTAGGGTGGTTGAAAATCCCCTCTTAGAGACTCTGATCTCTGGGAGGGCTGTGGTGTTTCTGTATTACCTTTTCACTGTATATATCTGTAAATATCTGCTACATATTGTAAATATCTGCTTGTAATATTGTGCAAAGCTGTAAATATAAAGCTTCATTTCCTTAATGTCCATCCATCTGAGTTTAGCCTGGGCAATTTCACCGTTTTGGTGGGAGGTGGAAGGGAACTCCCAAACCACCACAATATGCTTGTAAATATGTGCTGGTCTGTAAATATATAGCTTCACCTTAACTTCCAGCCATCTGAGCTACTCCGGTGATTCAAAGCAGGGGGATGGAAACTCGTGAACCACCACCACTTTCTTACAGAAACAGGTGAAGGCCCCATCCATGGGTATTTTTAAGGCCAGGCTGGATGGTCCTCTGAGCAACCTAATCTAGCATGATGTGTCCCTGCCCATGGTAAGAGGTTTGGAACTGGATGATCTTTAAGGTCCCTTCCAACTCTAACAATTCCATGATTCTGTGAGATAACACTGACTCAAAACACCTTGGAGGGGCAAATCTAAAATAGCCATAACAATCAAATATAATTCCACACAACATTTGCATGAGTCTAGATTTAATTTGCTTTACAGGACAGTTGGCCAAACAATGACATTTTTCATTAAAATATCCTCTCCATTAGGCAAATTTCATTTTTCTTTCCAAAAGAAAATTCAGTGTATACTCTGAGCATTCAGTGCCTCATTTTCAAGATCAGCCTACACAGATTTTTCTTATAAAAACAGAAAATCAGTTAAAAAATACAGACTATTGTAATAATAGAGTCATATTGCTTTTGGCTATGCTATCTGTAAAACCCATGCCAATTTAGCTATTTTTAAGGAAAATAAAAAGCAGCAGATCAATTCAGATTCTGATCTAAATACTCACTTAACAATGAAGACCATCTGAATATGAAGTGAAAAAGGATTTCAGAAAACCTTTGTTTTTGGCAGTCTCCTGCTACCCTGATCATGTATCATTTTTTTCTGGGTTTCTGATGACAGAAATCAAACAAAGAACTGAAGATTTATGGCTATGAAAATGAAACCATAGTACAGTAGGTAGCCTGAGTCTTGAGTGCTAAGTGTATGCTTTCAAGTTAACTTGATTTCAAAGTGTTATCTTTTGTTTGGCCATGAAAGTCCATAAGGTGACTGACCCAAGTATAAACTGAAATGATAGCAAGTCTGGACAAAACAGAAGAAAGGGAAGAAAAGAAGCTAGGCAACATGTTAGCCTCCCACATTTCAGACAGCAATAAGAACATACAATTCCAACAGCCAAGAAAATACACCAGAAAAAAATAAAAAGGTTGATCTGACATTCAAGAGCCATGTTTATTCTTATGCTCATTTGGTTTGTGCCCAGAATAATTTTAGACTCATCAGAAAAAAGTATTTATAGACTATTACACAATTGAAAGAGAGAAACAATTGCCTTTTGACTTAGTTATTTCCCCCAATGAGGTATAAAATCTACATATAAATTTGATACTTCACTATAACAAATTGTACTTTTCATAGCTCTGATTTAATTTCCATTAAACCCTGTTTACTTTGTTTTTAAACCAAAGAACTATCATTCCATATTACAGAATCTGTTTCCCAGCTCTCTTTCATTTATCTGTGAATCTAGCACTTACCACTTCTAACCAGGAAAAGAAATTCTTAGAACTTTCTTCATTAGAAAAGCACTTTCAGCAGAGGTTACTGATGTGCAAGCAAACTACAGTGATATGCAGCTCTTCAGAGAGACTATTTCATTGATTATGTTTCCACTGTCCAAATGCTAGCTAAATTACTCGCTGGAAGAAACTTCTTTGACCTTGTAAACATCAGGTGGTGCAGTTTCACTAGTACGTGCGACAGTTTTGCATCCTTTTACAGGAAGGCAGATTCACAGCCACTGAGAAGCTGTAGGAGTTCTATCAGCTGGCAAACTGTGGATTCTGCTGAGCAGAAGTTTCTACTGTTGATACTTAACAGTGTAGCCAAAGTATTAGCCGAGGTAGCCCAGTCAATCCTTGCTTTTCATTAGAGCCTCTCAGAATATTTCTGGAAGGGTGACATTGCGAAGCAGCCACTGCTGGGAACGGCTGCTGTTGCAGTCTCTGATGCTCGGCACCTGGCTGTCCTCTTCAGTGGCTTTGTCCAGGCACTGATTACTGTTCACATGCAACAGGGTTAATTTCTTGAAGACAAAATGAAAAGTAATTATTTTTACAAAAATCACCAGGTATAAGCTAACCAAAAATGTTTCTAGTGGTCATTAACTTCCAGAGCTAACTCCTCCCTGGGAGTGGTCAGAACCTGATCCCAGGTGGTTAGCCCACTGCCACTTCCTGTCTGAACCCCTATAAAAGCAGAGGAACTTCCTGTTTCTCTCTCTCTGCCCTGCTTTGCCAAACATCACTGCTGTTCCAGCTGCTCCTGCTTTGCCACATGGCCAGCCAAACATGTGGTGTGAGCCACCACTTCCTGAATCTACCTCCATTCATAGCCATCAATCTGGTTTTGTATATATTTTGTATTTTGTTTTCATTCCTGTCCCGGTATGGATGTGACAAACACCCTAGAATTGGTCCAATCCCTGGGCCCTCTCCTCCCCCTACTGTCCAAGGTCTAGTAGGGGTTGAGGGGCGGGGCCACCCCACGTGGCCCCAGGACACAGGGAGACCTTGGGCGGCACGTATGCGTGGAGCTTTTTGAACCTATTGGTCAGCTAGAGAATGCTGAATACCTATTGGTCAGTTTCACACGCCCCCTAGGGTATTTAAGAGGGGCACAGCAACCGTTACTTGCTCTTCCTCGCTCTTCTCCTCGCTCGCCGTCGTCTCCCCGCCGTGGCTGTGAAGAGCCCAGCCACGTGCAAAGCAGCATTCAGCAGGCAGCGAAGCACAGCAGCTCTCCAGGGAAGCGGCAAGGCTAATCCCCTTCTCTCTCTCTCTCTTTCCCCCTATCCGGGCTAAGTTGGTCTTTTCCCTTCTTCCCCTTGGGTTCGGGAAGGAGCATGTTTTCCCCCTCGCGCCCCACGGGTACTTTATAGGCACGGTTGGGATCTATTTTGTATGTAACCTCTCTGCTTCCTAAGTTCTGACTGTTAAATCGTTGCACCTGGCGTTTTGAGTGATTTGTGCATTTGTTTCTGCCGACCGGAACCCAAAAGAACCTCAGGGGGCACTAGGACCCCCCTCTCCACGGGATATCAAACCTAATTACACGCTATCTCGTGACAATTCCCTGTACCTTTTTGTAACTCCTCTCATTTTAAATACCTTTTTGTTTATTGTTGAAGTTTTCCTTTCAACTTCCACATCAGAGCAAAAAATATTCTTTGGGTGCTTTACTCCTTTTTCATTCTATCAAATCCTTTCCAAAGCGGGGAGGCATCATATTTATGTTATTGTTCTGTTAGGCTTTGAGTCTCTGGGAAGCTTAAATCAGACTAATACACATAGGTAAGCAGGAACTAGACACAACCTGACTCCAGATCTCAATGCCGAACACTACAATATTTCATGTTGTAGATACTGAAAACATCACTCCATGAAAAACGGAACAGCCCCAGCTTTTAAATGACATTCCTGTCAAGCAGTACCCACTGTTCTATAAATTGGACTATGCAGCTGGGGATTTTTGAAGAGTTAAAAATTAAAATTTAGTATGATACATAACTTCAATTATTCTAATAGTAGTTTTGATCAGATGAGAATGACCACATTGAGTATGTTAAATTTATCTATTTCCTGCATGTGTATTTCATGCACAGGTATTTTACCAAACAGACATATTTCAAAAGTATGTTTTTTTTCCTCAACTGGAGACATGAAACTGACCTTACCATATGTTCTTTTAAAAAAAGTAAGTTTGCTTAAAAATCAGACTTGTGCCAATTCACATATGTATATATCTTTTCCAATATCTACCAATCTTACTTATGCAACCTTACCTACACCACTACCTCAGTACTATCCTCATGGAGGAGAGATCTTCAGAGGCTGTATTTCCTGACACTCTAGCATGGATACTCATCAGTGCATCAACTTGTCTATGGTACTGACAGGCATTACTATCACTATTTCCACTCCCTCAGCAGCACAACCAGGACACTGCATCGAGAAATCCCCAAGTTGTCTCATCTTAACGTCACAAGTCTTTAGAAGACTTACCACTGGATCATATTCCCAAAGCTGATTTCCTTTTAGGTGATGGCACTTGAGCATGGTTACTGGGCCATTAAGTTTGGACACATCTAAACACAAATCATCTGTTCGAATTTCTTTGTTGGCAGTGTATGAGAAGACCTAAACAGAAAAAGAATGAGAGAAACTGAAAAAGAAGTTCAACTAAAAGATTTGTGCATTACTTTATTAATAACTACTCTTCTCTTTTCCCTTCAGCATTTTTTTGTTAGGGTATAAACACCCTATGAACAAACTCTTCATAAACTCAGTGCTCTGGACTTCAGAAGAGCAGACTTCAGTCTCTTCAGGAAACTGCTCAAGAGGTTACCATGGGAAAAAACTCTGGAAGGAAGGGGGGCCCAGGAAAGCTGGACATTGCTCAAGGGTCACCTCCTTCAGGCCCAGGAGCAATGCATTCCAAAAAAGAGGAAGGCAGGTAAGAATGCAAGGAGACCTGCATGGATGAATGGAGAACTCCTGGACACACTTAGACGCAAGAGGAAAGCCTACAGGGAGTGGAAGAAAGGACAGGGAACCTGGGATCAATACAAAGATATTGTTCGAGGAAGCAGAGATCAAGTCAGGAAAGCCAAATCACAGCTGGAGTTGAATCTGGCTGGGGACATTAAGGGGAACAAGAAGAGTTTCTTCAGGTATATCAGTGAGAAAAGGAGGACTAGGGAGAACGTGGGACCCCTTCAGAAGAAAAATGGAGAGCTGGCAACAGGGGACATGGATAAGGCTGAGGTGCTCAATGACTTCTTTGCCTCAGTCTTCAGCAGCAAGTGCTCCAGCCACGATGTCCAAACTCCAGAGGGCAAAAGTAAGGTCTGGGGAAGTGAAGACCTGCCCACTGTAATTGAAGATCATGTTCGAGAGCACCTAAGGAACCTGAACGTGCACAAGTCCATGGGGCCTGATGAGATCCACCCGAGGGTCCTGAAGGAACTGGCAAATGAAGTTGCCAAGCCATTGTCCATTGTATTTGAAAGGTCATGGCAGACTGGTGAAGTTCCTGCTGACTGGAAAAAGGCAAATATAATACCTATCTTCAAGAAGGGAAAAAAGGATGACCCTGGGAACTACAGACCAGTCAGCCTCACCTCTGTGCCTGGCAAGATCATGGAGCAGATCCTCCTCAAGGCTCTGCTAAGGCAGATGGAGAACAAAGCAGAGGTGCCTGATGCCAACCAGCATGGCTTCACCAAGGGCAAATCATGCCTAACAAATTTGGTGGCTTTCTATGATAAAGTCACAGCAGCAGTGGACAAGGGAAGGGCAACTGATGTCATCTACCTGGACCTGAGTAAGGCCTTTGACTCTGTCCCACATGACACCCTGGTCACCAAACTGGAAAAACATGGACTTGATGGGTGGACAACTCGCTGGATAAGGAATTGGCTGGATGGTCGCACGCAGAGAGTGGTGATCAAGGGCACAATGTCCACCTGGAGACCAGTGACAAGTGGCGTCCCTCAGGGGTCAGTGCTGGGACCAGTGCTGTTTAACATCTTTGTCAGCGACATGGACAGAGGAATCGAGTGCACCCTCAGCAAGTTTGCAGATGACACCAAGCTGTGTGGCACAGTTGACTTGCTGGAGGGCAGGGATGCCATCCAGAGGGACCTGGACAGGCTGGAGAGGTGGGCCCAGGCTAACCTCATGAAATTTAACAAGGCCAAGTGTAAGGTCCTGCACCTGGGTCGCTGCAATCCCAAGCACAAATACAGGCTGGGTGGTGAGTGGCTGGAGAGCAGCTCTGAGGAAAAGGACCTGGGGGTCTGGGTGGATGAGAAGCTCAACATGAGCCTGCAGTGTGCACACGCGGCTCAGACAGCAACTGTGTGCTGGGCTGCATTAAGAGAGGCATTACCAGCAGGGCAAGGGAGGTGATTCTCCCCCTTTACTCTGCTCTTGTCAGACCCCACCTGGAGTACTGTGTGCAGTTCTGGAGCCCCCAGCACAAGAAGGACATGGAACTGTTGGAGAGAGTCCAGAGGAGGGCCACGAAGATGATCAGAGGGCTGCAGCAGCTCTGCTATGAGGACAGGCTGAGAGAGTTGGGGCTTTTCAGCCTGGAAAAGAGAAGGCTTTGGGGAGACCTTATAGCAGCCTACCAGTATCTGAGGGGGCCTACAGGAGGGCTGGGGAGGGGCTGTTCACAAGGTCTTGTAAAGACAGGACGAGGGGGAATGGGTTCAAACTGGTGGAGGGGAGATTTGAACGGGATGTTAGGAAGAAATTCTTCACAGTGAGGGTGGTGAGGCACTGGAACAGGTTGCCCAGGGAGGTTGTGTCTGCTGCCTCCCTGGATGTGTTCAAGGCCAGGCTCGA
>VWZI01001703.1:166150-198621 GCA_013396835.1 Psilopogon haemacephalus | reverse complement strand
GCTGCAAAGGCCTCAAACCACACTCCTGGAGCCATGGAAGATAATAGCAGGGACTGGAAGGAAGAGCTGCCCAGCATAAGTGAAGATCAGGTTCATGATCAGCTGAAGAATCTGAAATTGTTCATGTCCATGGGTCCCGAGGGGATACACCCAGAGGTACTGAGAGAACCTCTCTATTATATTCCAAAAGTCCTGGCAGTCTGGTGAAGTCCCCACGGACTGGAAAAGGGGAAACATAACTCCCATTTTCGAACAGGGTAAGAAGGAGAAGCCAGGGAACTCCAGGCCAGTCAGTCTCACCTCTGTGCCTGCTAAGATCATGGAGCAGATCCTCCTGGAGGTGCTACTGAGACAGGAGAATAGTGCAGAGGTGATTGGGTCCAATCAGCATTGGCTGCACTAAGGGCAGATCCTGCCTGGCAAACCTGGAGGCCTTCTATAAACAGGTCGCAGCATTAATAGCTGAGGGGCAGGAACTGATGGCATTGACCTGGAGCTGAGCAAAGCCTTTGACACTGTCCTGCACTATATCCTGATCTCCAAGCTGGTGACACATAGGCTGGATGGGTGGAGTACCAGATGGATAAAGAACTGGCTTGATGGCCACACCCAAAGAGTGGTAGTCAATGGCTCCCTGTCCAAGTGGAGACCAGTGACAAGCAGAGTCCCTCAGGGATCAGTCCTGGGACCAGTCTTTTTCAACATCTTTGTGGGTGCCCTAGACAGAGGCATTGGGTCCAGCCTCAGCAAGTTTGCTGATGACCCCAAGCTGTGTGGTACAGCAGACATACTGGAGGGCAGGGATGGCATCCAAGAGGGATCTGGACAGGCTGGAGAAGTGGGCACAAGCCAATCTCATGACATTTAACAATCTGGTGCTGGTGGAGGAGAAGCTCAACATGAGGCAGCAGTGTGCACTTGCAGCTCAGAAAGACAACCAGAGGCTGGGCTGCAGCAGAAGTGTGGCCAGCAGGGCCAGGGAAGTGATTCTCCTCCTCTACTGTGCGCTGGTGAGACACACTGTCAGGTAGTGACAGGACTAGGGGGAATGGAGCAAAGCTTGAGGTGGGGAGATTCAGATTGGATGTGAGGAGGAAGTTGTTCAGCATGAGAGTGGTGAGGCCCTGCAATGGGTTGCCCAGGGAGGTGGTTGGGGCCACATTCCTGGAGGTGTTTAAGGGCAGGCTGGATGAGTCTGTGAGCAGCCTGATCTAGGCTAGGGTGTCCCTGCCCATGGCAGGGGGGTTGGAACTTTATGATCCTTGTGGTTCCTGCCAACCCTGACTGATTGTACGATTCAAAGGTCAGTTTTCATCTCCACTGAGAAGTCAGATGCATCATTTGACAGACTATAAGAACACACATGCAAGGTACTTCACCTTTACTAAAGTTAACTTGTTTGCACTCAGTTCTGAATATAAACAACTTACTGAGGAATGCAGATAAATATGTAGGATAAAATTTTACCTCTCCCAGAGAAAAGTAATGGCGTGGAATTTGGGAATCAGGATAAACATTCTCTAGGTACCACGAGAAAGGCTTGCAGTGGAGCTTGCGTCTTAGTCCAAGTCGTGAGGATATGTCCCCATAATCAACCTTAGTAACTCCTATAGAAACAAAATGTTTTATTCAATGACTGCTAATGAATGTTAAACTTAATAGAAAAATTATTATACAATGTGCTTCTTGCATGAAATGCTTTCTCTTTAGAAAGCCATCTCTACACAAATAAAATGTTTTGGGGGTTTCTGCAGGTTTTGGGGTTTTTAGATATAGCATTATGATGCTTTTATTCTCAGAGTGGAAACCACCTGTCACAACCTGTGGCTTCTTTTTTGAGATCATTATATATAAGATGGAATCACTACATCTTTGCTAAAGGTGATGATTTCTTAGACATGGTTTGTGCAACTATTTGAATACAGTTGCCTGCTAAGTTACCAGATGAGAAATGCTGAAACTATTACTGTCACTAATGCCATTCTATCCCCAGTAGCAAGTGGGAGGTATGTCTAAGCAATATAACATAATCTCCTTCTGTGGATCAAGGAGAATTTCATTTAACTCTAAGCCAGGTGCCACTTACTGGATCATTCATCATCTAACAGTCCAAAAGCAGCCCTCATACAGGGTACTGGTCCTTTGATAATTCAGTATTTGTTCAATATAATTGCAGCACCTGCAGAGAGTATGCTCACCATTAGGGCTGTTACAATTTTTTTGTGAAATGTTGTTTTTTTTCCTTTGCTCCTCATTTAGGAAAGTGCTCATTTTTCCTGTATCTTTCCACTCCTTTATGTTTTTTTTTAATTCCTTCTGAAAATTAATTTGCACAAGTTCCATCTGCAGATGGTTTGAGGAAAGTGTGCATGATCAGCAGATATTTTTGCCTCACCAGAATTGAACATTACTGTCATATTTCAGTATTAATTAAGAGCAGGATAATTACTAGTTTTCAGGCATTGTATTATTTTTCTATTTTCCACACTATGCAGGCAATATATTACAAAATGACAAACTAAAATAAAAAACAACACCAAGTTCTGCCAACTTAAATTTCCTTCATAGACTACACACGAGACTCAACCTGCCACCACACTATAGATGTCCAACTAGTGGACAAGAAGCTCAACGTGAGTCAGCAGTGTGCACTTGCAGCCCAGAAAGCTAACCAGAGCCTCAGCTGCATCAGAAGTGTGACTGGCAGGGCAAGGGAGGTGATTCTCCCCCTCTACTGTACTCTGGTGAGACCCCACCTGGAGTACTGCATCCAGTTTTGGGGCCCCTATTACAAGAGGGATGTGGAGACGCTGGAGGTGTCCAGAGAAGGGCCATGAGGATGCTCAGAGGGCTGCAGCACCTCTGCTGTGAGCACAGACTGAAGGAGTTGGGGCTGTGCAGGCTGGAGAAAAGAAGGCTCCCAGGTGACTTTCTTGTGGCCTTCCAGTATCTGAAGGGGGCTACAAAAAAGCCGAGAAGGGATTTTCAGGCTACCAGGGAGTGCCAGGACTAGGGGCAATGGAGCGAAGCTGGAGGTGGGGAGATTCAGACTGGATGTTCACCATGAGAGCAGTGAGAGCCTGGCAGTTACTTATGGGGTTCTGGGGGGAACAAAAGTAAACAAACAACCATAAAAAGCACCCCATGGAAGCAAACTGGGAAACTTCAAAGTATAAAGCATATAAAAAAATTAAGAACATGTCTGGAACAGGTTGCCCAGGGAGGCTGTGGCTGCTCCCTCCCTGGAGGTGTTCAAGGCCAGGTTGGATGAGGCCTCGAGTGACCTGTTCTAGTGGGAGGTGTCCCTGCCTATGGCACAGGGGGGTTGGAACTGGCTGATCTTTGAGGTCCCTTCCAACATAAACCATTCAATGATACTATGTCTAAGTCATTATCTCCTCCACAGATTAGTAACACTTACGTAGATACCACAGTAGTATATACCTTCCAGTGTTTTTGTACATTTTTATACTCATAAAAACCAACCAACAACACCCCCCAAACCAACCAAACCAAAGTATCCCCCTCAAACAAGAACCAATCAAACCACAAAACAGCAATCAAACAAAACAAGAATTAGATCAAATATTCTTCTCAGGAGACAATGATGCAGGTACATACATCATGAAGAAGATGATCATGTTGACTAGCTGTTCTTCCAAATATTTGGGATTTGTTCAGTTAAAAAAAAAAAGTAATAGTATTTTAAAGTACTTGAACATTTATAAGCCAGGTTGGAAGAGACCTCCAAGATCATCCAGTCCAACCTAGCACCCAGCCCTAGCCAATGGCACTCAGTGCCCCATCCAGGCTTTTCTTGAACACCTCCAAGGGATGGGGACTCCACCACCTCCCCAGGAAGCCCATTCCAATGCCAATCACCCTCTCTGGAAAGAACTTCTTCCTAACATCCAGCCTATACCTCCCCTGGCACAACTTGAGACTGTGTCCTCTTGTTCTGTTGCTGGTTGCCTGGGAGAAGAGACCAATCCCCACATGGCTACAACCTCCCTTTATGTAGTTGTAGACAGCAATGAGGTCATCCCTGAGCCTCCTCTTCTCCAGGCTAAACAACCCCAGCTCCCTCAGCCTCTCCTCACAGGGCTTGTGCTCCAGGCTCCTCAGCAGCCTTATTATCTTTACATTCTTCACATTCTTCACCTGACCATGCAATATATATAATTTTCCTCAAACCCTCTGCCCCAAACCCTAATTACATTAAAAGCCTGGTTCTATTTATCACACAGCTTACTTGTTTGCAGTGGGACAATCACATGCCTTTGTTTTCTTTTCCTCCCCACACTCATAGAACCATAGAATCATAGAATATGCCAAAAGATGTACTCAAAAAGAGTATTGATATGGCAAAACCCCTCACTAAATCATACAATCACACTATCACCAGTTCTTTCATACAAATATAAGATTCAATTCAGCACTTGCTTGTACTATTACAATTATTGAAGAAGTTTAGTATACAGTACCAGACTACTGTGATTAGTAATATATAATGGTCACTCCTTACACCTTCATAAAAGCACACGTATAATGATGTCTATCAGTAGAATAGACAGCTTAATTTTCTTTTCCACTTTAAGTTTCCCATCAGTTGTGTTGCAACAGCTCTGCCATCTTCAAAATTTCAAAAGAGCTACAAATTTGCTTGCCAAGTTCAATCTGTGGTAATACATTTACACTAAACTGCTTTGGAAAAAAAAGTAACATGATTAAATTGCTCAATCATTTTCAAAAACACAATGTGGAAACTGTTTCATCTAAAACTAGTCTTCTGTTAAAAAACATACAAGTTGGTTTTATTTAGCATTTTAAAACTGGTAAGCAATAGTAATTTAAAACAAATTTGAATAGCTACATTATTTGTATTTTCATCTAATGCTAAAAGGGAACACTAGCTGAAAACAGGAACACATAGAAATGGTCAGCATATGTTTGGAATGCAAGCTTTAGCTACATTGCAAGATAAGGACTCAGTTCCTTCTCTGTCCTCCCTCTGAGCCATAAACAAAAATGTTACCTATTGCCAGTCTGTACATACAGAACCTTGGCTTACCATGCTCAACTGCAGAAATGTATGCAACAATTAGAAAATAAGTCTGCTGATCTAGTTTTCAGGGACACAACACTGTCTTTTCACGCCCTTTCGCCTGTCCACTTAGACCCAGTGCAATGGAAGATACTTTCTGGGGTAAACTTTTGGTCAACAATAAAATTCATTTCCATACAAGCTAGACAAGACTTCACCCAAGCTCATTAGAGGTGCTTTTCAAGATGGCTTCAGCTCATCAGCTGGAATGCAAAGCTGCTGGATGAAAAACATGCACACTGGAAAATACGCATGTAGAAGCTAGAACTCAGACTCACATGTAGCACAAGAAAACCACATAGTCTGAAAGTATCCATGTTCCACCTTTAGTTGAAGGATGCCAGCAAATTCTACATGTGTCAGTTTATCATTTATTAGTAGTACGTTAGGCAGAGGCAGCCAGCCTAATGCTTTGCAGCTGCCACTGTGGAAGGAAGCAGCTTTCCTGTGCTTGGCTCCAGATTTCTGTGGCACCTCCTGTGCTGACACATAGGATTGTGTGCTAACTTAATCTGCAGCCAGTCAGCCCACATGACAAGTCATCCTGAAAGATTCAGCAAGCTGAATCAGTTGAGATAGATGAATGATCAACAAGAAAGGAGAGGAGAAGCCCTATCATCGGCTGTGTAAAAGCAAGGTACTCTCCTCACAGCAAGCTGTTCAACAGGTATCTCATGAAGCCTAACCTTGGATAATCCAGTTCTGCATTTCACACTGGAAAAAGTGAGAAAAGGATAGCAGTACAAATAAAGAAGTGACAGGGTCTGAAGATCAGAAGCCAGAAACAAAATGGAATGTGAAATGACGTCCTGCTGTAATGTGACTGTGAGGGAAACTGCTGGCTAAAGAGAAAATACTACAGCTGTGGAGAAGAGCCAACGTGTGCAATGAGATAGGCTTTATTTTGGCTGAGCAGCAGCTACTACAACACTTTCCTGCCTAACCTCCATCTATACCTAACCATTTGTATGCACAAAGACAGCTTCTAAAATGCATGAAAGCTTAAAGCAATTTCTACTAGGCTGTACTTTAAAGAAAAAAGGATTACAGACTTTTCAAGAGGGTAGCTTTCCCTTTTAACTACATTTTTCCCTTTTATTAACATCAATAGTAGTAAGTCTCTTGAGTTCCTATCATTCATGCAGGAAGTATTTTTTTTCCCTAGACAACACACTCTACATGAAGTGAAAAAGCTACCTGTGAATCTTAAATTTGCTTTCCGTTAGCAATCCCTCTACCTTAGGGGATCAGAAAGGAAAGGATATAAAGGAGAAAACACATTTCTTGTTAGCTAGGCTCAGTGATGCCTGTTGGTATGTTACCTCCTTCAAACTTTAGTTTTCTCATTTATGTCAGCTGATAAGAAAATACCTAGGTGCCCCAAGGATAAGTTTTCCTCGCTCATCTGTACCCAGGCTTGTGAATTAGCATCGGCCTAAAATTCCTCACATCACTCCTTTCAATAACTCATCACATTGTCACAGTAACATTGAAATTATACATTATACTAGCAAAGAGGTCCCCAGACTACCTACAGGACTGTCTCAGAAGGTCACTACATCACCATTCTGCAAGAATTAATAACTTACAACATTTTTATATTAAAAAGATACCTGGAAAACCAGAGTGTGGCTACATGAGGCAACACAGCAGTGTCAGGAATCATGCAAAATTAATAATCAATATTATTTTTATATCCAGCAAAGATTGCTAGTAACTACAAAAACTGGTTATTAACATCAAATCTCACCAAAAAACTTATTTACAATGTTTGAAACGCAGGGTTTGGACACTTATACACACAGGAACAGGCAAAACTAGAACAATTTAAGAAATAAGTAGCAAACGCAAACATGAAAACTGGAAAGAAGTTCTTAGTCTCAAATATACCTCTTGCGCAGCAGGGAACTTGAGAGGCTCCTTTCTGCTGCTAAGGCAGAAAGGCACAACAGAATCTAGTTACAGAATTTCTCAGAGAGAGGCTTTGAAATATTTACTCACAGAATAGTATCAAGACCGTGCAAAGCTTGAAGGGAATTCTGTCAGTATCTTCAAGGTCATTGCGGGCAGAGCATGGGGCAAACCAAAGATAAAAGTGTAAGCAGCAAAGGCATGTGGCAGAAGCCTATTTATTGATTGCCCAAATGTAAATGGTCACTGTGGCCACACAAACTCACCAATCAGAATGGCACTTTGCCAAACCTGACCATATTAGCTGAAGTCAGGAGCTTGCTTTCCCTTATTTGGGAGGAAGAAATCTGGGCAAGCCTTGGACCCTCAAAGTGGGTGTCTCCAAGCCTTTTGTCCTCTCCCTGCGCTCTGCTTCTTCCCCCCAGCAGAGGGAAGGGACCATGAGATCATGCCTGGACAAGCCAGGACATCTATCTTCCATGACAAGCAGTGATACACAGAGTTTCTAAGACAACTACTGGCTAGAAAGACTTATTGAAATAGTGATGTTATTTTCTATCCACAGGTAAATTCAGGGGCTGTGACACTCAGATAAGATTAGAGATAGCAGCACAACAACAGCAGGGTGTTTGTGAACTTTCCAAAATAATAATCCTTTCTAGTTAATACCTATTGACTCTCACAGCTTACATAGATTTGGGGGGGTGAGAGACATGAGCAGCACTGAGTACATTTTGTGTTCACTCTCTGAACAATAGGTATTAGATTACAGCTAAGAATTACCCATGTTACTAGCACTAGAGCTCTTCATAGCCCCAGGCAACAAACTGAATTCAGAGTAACCCAACATATTCAAGTGCTGTATGACGACCTTATTCTTGAAACACTTGGAAATTCTAGTATCAAATTTCAGTGCACTGTCAATACAGATATGGGCGCACAAGTGAGATTGTGTGCCAGGTGGCAGGTACAGCTGCTCTAAGAGGAGCTTGGCAAGGACATGTTCCTATCTGACAACCATTCCAACTATTAGTATATGAGCTATGCAAATCTGCATCTTTGGAAAGAAAAAGAGAATACACAGTGTAGTTATAGATAACTGCTTAAGATAGTTCCACTATTAAAAAAAAAATTACTGTATTGTGTTTTAAATGAAGCTCACTTGCTTTCTCCAATGGGAGAATACAAATGTCTTAGTTTCTAAAGAGTGGACAAAAAGAAATTTTAGTACTGAAGGAAGTAAAGATGTTCTACCTGAATTGGAGAGGAATTTAAAAAATTGTACTTAAAAGATGTACAGAAAAATACAGAATACATGAATCCTTAACACCCAATATGGGATACATGACAACTCCTCCAAAACCTTCCCCCCAACCAAACTAAACCACAAAGCTCATTTTCTCCCCTCCCATCATTGTCTCCCATTAGGCCCAAGCAGGCCTTGACTGCACCACAAGAAATTCAGTGCAGCCTTCAAGGCTGCAGGCAGGTTTGCTCTCCCATCAGAGAAGGACTCCCTCTGGAGAGCCAAAGGAAGGGAGAAAAGCAGAGAGATCTGGTTTTGTTGCCCACTTATAAAGTGATCGCGGAATTATGGGATTGAATAACAAAGTTACGATTTCCAGGGTCCACCTCCTGGAGCCATCTGGTCCTCCTCTGTAGCTTTCTTAAGGGAACCTGGACCCCCAAACCACCACAACACATTTCACGATACTTCAAAGATCATGAAAGAAGGTCCTATGAAAATAACTATCCTAAAAAAATTCAAACAGTGTAGCTTCATCTGTAGCTTAGGCATATCACATGAAATGTAAGAACTATGGAGATTATGCCTAATAAAGTAACAGAGCCTTATTATGGTGTTCAGTAATTTACATTTAAGAATTAGCTTATGTTATTTATGGCTGTGTTTCAGCTACTTAGTATATTCTAAAACCTAGCTTGACATCAATGCATAAAAGCAATCTTAACCTAGTTTGTATCTAGTTTAACCTAGTTTTGTACCTAGATTGCACATAGTTTTATGGAACTTTTCTGAATAGATGCCATGTTTGAATTCATAACATTTCATTAATAACACAGGGCAGAAACCATAAGATGTCAGCTTCTAATCTCAGCTAAAAAGCTTGGTGTAGTAGCAAGACTATTTTAAAATTAATAAAAAATTAGAAAAGTGTTATGGTCTTCAGTAATGCATTCTCTTAAGATAGGAAAGCCACCAAAACTTTGCAGGCACTTGTTCTCACAGCTATTCTTAGAACTTGTAATCTAAAATTTGACACCAACTCATACTACATTGTATTACAGCTTTAACATTTCAATAGTAACGCCAGTTTAATAATCAAGTTATAAGGAAATACGAAGGATATGTCAGTTGCAGCATATTTAAAGTCAAATGTCTTGAGTCTTTCAAAAGAATGTCTGCTACTACCCAGAAACTGTCTCTCTTTGCCTGTTTTTTAAAACATTTACACCATTGCAGAAAGCAGTTGATTCAGTATTACCCCAGCTCGCATTGTTTTCCTGATTTGTTCCACAAAGTTTGAGCTCATGTGAAATTTGCTGTTGTATTTAACATCCTCTTGTTCTGTTCATTTTAAAAAACAATAAATAACATCTTATTCAAATATACTGGCAATTTGCCTCTAGATTCTGGATAGTGACATGAAATCTCTAACAAAGCCAAAGATTTTTAACTTTGTCGCTCCTGCTACAATGTTTCAGTTAAATCACTACTGATCTATTCAACTAGAAATACCCAAAACACAAAAGCCAGAGCTCACACTCCAGCATGTTCACACTCTGGCTGTGTTCAGCTCTGAGACACTGGAACAATCTGCCCAGAGAACTTGTTGATGCTCCTTCTCTGAAAGTATTCAAGGTCAAGCAGGATATGGCTATGAGCAACCTGGTCTAGGGGAAGATGCCCCTGCCCATGGCAAGGAGATTGGAACTAAATTTTTTAAGGTCCTTCCAACCCAAACCGTTCTATGATTCTATTATTATGAGATGCATTTGGAAGGCTAGCTTTCAGCACTACAGTTGAACTCTTTCACATTCAAATGAGCTTTAAATTCTATTGCACAGGAAGCTCACTCGAAAGTCATGTGTACAGCCCTCTTTAATAATAATTTTTGAGTCAAGATAGTCCTTTTTGTACATCTTATGTGACCTTTGTCTTACAAACTTCAAAACAGTAACATTCTTTCCCAGCAGTAATAACATTTTAATTCTTAATAGGTATTTCTCATCATCAAAGACCTGCTCACCTGGGGAAATGATGTAAAAGAAGTTTTTAAACTCATCCATCCAAACTTCTGCAAGCCGTCTGTTATTTTTGTTGATTATCTGTCCTGTGCCTCCTGGAAAAGTGTACGGTGTTGCTTTTCTGAACACATGCCCAACATGTGAACAAGTCACAATCTCCAAAGTGCCACCACACTGCCAGATCTGAAAGTGATAGAATAAATTGCTGCATAGCTTTGAGTCATTAAAACAAAAAGTTTACAAATATTAATCACTTGCTTGCAATCAAGCTAGATAAACAACATTAGTTGAGCTCTAACACAAAGATAGTGCATGGAAGAGAAAGGTATGCTTCTTTCTTGCTCAACAGAAAAAGGTACTCAGAAGTCTAAGTAAGGTAGCATAAGAGCTGTCAGGTTCAACAGCAAAAAGAAACATCAGCAAGAGACTGCTTTAGAGAACTGGGCATGCTGACAAGAGAAGGGAGGTAAAGGCTCAAAAGCATAAGAGGGAAGTGGTGATCTGTCCAAAAAAGTCCATTATAAAATAGAATTGCCATGTCAAAACCAACTAATCAACTAACCAAAATCAACCAAAATACACAGCTCCAAAGTGAAACTTCTGAAAACATTTTCAGTTTCATTTTGGACCTCTAAAAATGGCAGAGGCAGATAGCTGAGATGCATCACGAGTATCCAACTATACTCTGATCTGGTGAGTAAAACAAAAGGCATCCCAGGTTGGGAACTGCAGGGTTAAAAATCCTCTAGGGACTAGAGAAAAAGAGAAGTTATTCAAACCCATAATTCTGCTATCTCTTTATAAGCTCACGGCGAGGCCAGCTCACTCTCCTCCCCCTCTGGCCGTATCTGGGCAGGAGCTGTGTTATCGGGACAAACACATAAGGAGTAGGCCTGTTTTGGGGCCTCCATGGGCTTTTGTTTAGGCCTATGGATGGCAGAGGTGCTGGTCGGGGAGGACTGAAGAACTGGGCATTATAGATTTAGTTTTGGGTTGGGGGAAAAATTCAAGGGAGTCGCTATGGATTCTGTATCTGCTTTGTAACTTTCTTTCTGTATCTCTCTTTCCAAAATACAATTCTGTTCTCTCTCCATTCTGTCAGCTCTAAAACTGTAACAGAGTAATTGGTGGCCTGTATGGGGAATATGTTACTGGTTTGAATAGTTTGAATTGGAGAAAATACAGAATTGAAGCTCAGGAAAAATGCTGCCTTTTGGTGCAATTGTGATGCAGAGCTAGAAGCAAGTTCAGGCAGATGCTAGAGAGTTGGGACCATGCCTTGCAGTGTGTGTGTATGTGCTTATCATGATTGAGAGTGCAGTCTTGTTGTCTACAATAGTTTGGATCATTAGAAAGTGCTGCGTGTTTTTGAACTTGCTCCCCGTCCTGAAGTAGCAGCGGAGTGAGAGTAAAGTCTGCAGAGAGGAAGCGCTTGTCCCTCCTGCTGATGGCCAGTGGTGGCCATGGAGGCTTGGAGAAAAGCAACTTGGAGAGGTGAGCCTCTCCCATCTTGGGTGGTGGAGAGGGGAGAAGCAAGCAGCAACTTGGAAGGTTTGAGGTGCCTGAGGATGATACAGGTCCCTCATCCCCCAGGCGGCTGCGGCTAGACCTGGCCCACGGCACAGTGCTGAGTGGCACTGCACAGGTTGAGCTGGACCGGTGGGTGGAGTGGAGCTGGCAGACTCATTCATGTTTTCCCTTCCCAGTGCAAATTCGTGAGGAGTGGAAAAGCAGGTGTCTCTGCACACGGAAGCACAGGCAGCTCCGGCTATGCCGGCAGCCTCTCCTTGTCCTGTAGCTCCGGGAAGTGTTTCAAAGATGGTGTCACACAGCAGCAGTGCATTCCTTGTCGGTGGGCTGATTGCAGTGGCAGCCATGATGCAGGTCATTTCCATCCTCTTGTTGGGCACAGTCACTCCACACTCAAGGGATGAGCTGATGATGCCACAAGAAGCTGCCATGCATCAGTACCCATTTTGCCCAGTGCAGGTAGCATGCATGGGCTGGCAGTGGCTGCAAATGGTGAGCCTGCATTTGGAGTGTGCCCTGCCAGGGTACCCATGGCCAGTGGCAACAGGGATCCGCTCCCCGTGCTGCGAGTCAGTCCTGAATTTAGTGGTAGAACTGGTGGTACAGAGTATGGACAGTGGAGGAGGTTTGCTTCCCCTCTTGCTAACTCCTGCCAGTTCTGCAGAGGGTGGCCAACCAGTACCAGTGACAAAGGGTAGCATGGCTCCACGTGTCTCCACTGAGTTTTCAGCGCTGGCAGAAGCGGCAGCAGCAGCCCAGGTGCCGAGCTCGAGCAGCAAGGTGGGCTGCAAGGGTGCCCTGACAGTAATGCTTCCTCCGGTCAGTGAGGCGATGATGAGGATGGATGGTCTTGGTCTGCTAGTGGCTCTTGTGAACTGCACTGACCTGATAGTGATTTTCTTCACCCCTTTCTCGTCCACCACCGGATCCTCCTCCTTTTCAGTCATCCATTGAAAGGGTAGATGGAGAGGTGCTGGGAAAGGATGAATAAAATCTGAAGACAATTCCGTCTGGATTGGGGAATAAAGATTAAGGGCATGGACTGGTGATGTGGCAGGTTCACTTCTGATTGCGCAGCTAGAGCAGAGGAACTGCAGGACGGAACCCTCAGGGGTGGTGGACAGACTGGCACAAGAGACAAGCAGAAGCATGGGACTCTTGTAGATACTGGAACTCAGAGAAATGGAATTCATCTGTGAAGAAGGTATCCTCAGTCCTACATACAGGAGAAGCAGAATGGAGTGACAGCTTGAAGAATGGAGTGGACTGGACAAAGTTGCCCCATTTGACTGCCCCGGGATGGAGACATGCCATTTGAGACGGATGTGGACTGCTCCAGATTGTGCCGAGTGAGAATCTAAGAGAATCTGCAATGAGTAATTGAGACTTTGCAGTGCGGGTTGCTTGTGCATTTGTAGTTCAGTGGTAGAACACCCTTTTATGTGAGAGACTTGGGTTCAATTCCTGGCTAGATGCACAGACTGCAAAGATTTGAGTGGGAATGGACTGGGACCATGCATTACTTGATGTTGAGTGCTACTGAGCACAATACAGATGAAAATAGAGTTCCTCTGTTTGTGAAAAGAATTGGAAAAAAGTTGTATGGGTGTTTTCTGCCTTTGGGTGGGGATACAACCTGTCCAAGCAGTGGTTATTTTTCCTGATGGAGGGAAGTCCAGGAAATGTAGGTTGAGTGATGCAGGAAGGTGGTAAGATCAACTGTGTTCCACAGAGGAGTTAGATTTTGACTGAGACAGTCTGAGTTCAAAGTATGTTCAAGTTGCTATTAAGTCTCTTTCAGATAACCAGTGTCATCTGAGAAGTCCCATGTGATGAGAAGAAGAACTGAGTCCGGGATATGAGTGACAGATCAGTTTGAAGAAAATACTGGAAAGTTGATTTGGCTGGCACTATTTACTATATAGAATCTGTTTCTAGTTAAATCAGCAGGAATTAATGGGATTGAATAAGGGGTGGAATGTCCCCGGTTGGGAACTATAGGGTTAAAAATCCTCTAGGGACTAGAAAAAAAATAGTTATTCAAACCCATAATTCTGCTATCTCTTTACAAGCTCATGATGAGGCCAGCTCACTCTCCTTTCCTCCCCCTCCGGCCGTATCTGGGCAGGAGCTGTGTTATCAGGACAAACGTAAGGAACAGGCCTGTTTTGGGGCCTCCATGGGCTTTTGTTTAGGCCTATGGATGGCAGAGGTGCTGGTCACGGAGGACTGAAGAACTGGGGATTATAGATTTAGTTTTGGGTTGGGGGAAAAATTCAAGGGAGTCACTATGGATTCTGTATCTGCTTTGTAACTTTCTTCCTGTATCTCTCTTTCCAAAACATAATTCTGTTCTCTCTCCAATTTGAGAGCTTCATTCTGTCGGCTCTAAAACCACTACAAAAGGAAACAGTGCTACTTGGTGAGAACAAAATTCAGAAAACACTGGTTTGGTCCACATCCAAATAAACATATACACATGATGATGTGATAGAAAGCAGCTCTGCAGAAAAGAGCTTGGAGGTATTGATGGACATGAGCCAACAGTGTGCATTTGTAATCCAGAAGGCAAACTGCATCCTGGGCTGCATTAAAAGAAGAGTGACAAGCAGACTGAGAGGTGACACTGCCACTCTGCTCTGGTGAGACCTCACTTGGAGTACTGTGTCTAGCTCTGGAGCCTTCAACACAAGAAGACCTAGACCTGATAGACAGGGCCCAGAGGAGGGACACAAAAATGATCAAAGAGTTGGAGCACCTATTCTATGAAGACAGGCTGAGAGAGTTGGGGTTGTTCAGGCTGGAGAAGAGAATGCTCCAGGTAGGCCTTCCAGTACCTTCAGGGAACCTAGAAGAAAGCTGAGGAGGGACTATTTACAAATTTATGTAGCACTAGGACAAGGGGTTTTAAACAGGAGAAGGGTAGATTTAGATTAACATTAGGAAGAAGTTGTTTACAATGAGGGTGGTGAAACAGGTTGCCTAAAGTGGTGGTGAAAGCCCCATATCAGTGTCAGACTTGATGCGGCTCTGAACTCTAGTTGGAGATGTCCCCGTTTACTGCAGGGGGGTTGGACTAAATGACTTTAACCCAGTGCACTGTATGATTGTAGGTCACGAACTGACAGTACTGGGTATAACAGTTGGACTTGATCTTAAAAGGTGTCTTCCAACCAAAATGTGAATCATTAAAGTTAGAAAAAAGCAAAAAAGGGTTTGTAACAGAGGTGAGCACATTTCACTGACACATTAAACCATGCACTGATGGCATCACTTATGCCCCCCTATTAGCTTTTCTAACTGAATTCCTTTTAACAAACAGGCATTCATTCTCCAGAGTGGCCATTCCAATCTTCTAGTTGCAAAGCTCTGCCAACTCTTCACTATGCATTTTTCACTGGCAGACACAGTCTTCGCATATTTCCATTGGAGGAGCTTGAGTGGAAAGCAAAGTGCAATCTGCAACAGGAAAGATAATCATGCAGGCAGCAGATCCTTATTTTCCAGACCTAAAAATACACCGCTCTGAGTAAGAAAGCACTGCAAAGAGAAGGGTTTTACATACCCTGAAAGAAATTTCCAAATTTTCTCCACCCCAAATATCCATTCCAGCATCATAAGTCCCAATTTCCTGAAAGTAATCTCTGTCTATTGAAAAAAGACCTCCTGCCATTGTAGGTGTCCTGGAAAGATGGGGGGGAGGGAGGGAACAAAAAGACACAAAATAAGTGTCAGTCACCATGAAAAGATATACTCAAATACATTTCACACTTACACTAACAACATGTCATTTTATCTCCCAAGTTTATAACATGTTCCTTCTCAGTACATTTCCAACCAAACTGAGTTTTAATGTTGATTTATTTGTTACTCATAATTTTCCAAAGATAAAACCCGCTAGTCATAGTTCCTTATTCTGTGACTTTAAAATCTAGCTAGGACACAGAAACGGCCCCTAGAAAGCTTCTGCCATTCATGAGAAAGGCTTTGGCCTCCAGTGTTGATAACACATAAAAAAAGAAGCCAGTTTCTTAGACGTGGTCATGAAGTGGACATCAAGTGGTCTGACTGCTTTCGCTAGTATTGCTTTACACAAGGAAATTGTACAGCCAGAGTTATATCACAAATTCCTTATTGCTAGGAACACTCACCTACCCCCACCCCCCACAGAAAAGGGTGCTAGTTTCTTCTAACTTTAATATCATCTCTCAAACTTCCAGTATGCATCAGTATAAAGCCTAGTTAAAAGCTTAAAGTAATTCACTGGTAACTGATAAACTTTAAAAAATATTTCTGAAGTGAGATGGCAATTGCCACCTCCATTGCTACCAGAAGTTGCCAACAACCAAAGAGGCTCTATGTGGTTCCTTTATGCACACAAAAATGATGCTACAACACAATTCACTAAGTATATACTTAAAAGATTAACCTTGAAAGTATATGAGTAAGCATCAAGTAAGCATTTTAACAAATGGAATAATTTCTTATTACCTAACAGGAAGAGTTCGATCTCCTTTCCGTCGATCCATCTCTCTCTGTGGAACAGGATACCAGCGAAAATTCAACTTCCAGTTGAATCCACCATAGGTCATGTCAGAGCCTGCCATATATTCGAAGGTGTCGTCACTAATTACATCAATGATTGGACACACCACTGTCCTCCTAGAAAAGGCAAATAATCAAAACCTATTAATTGAAGTGTCAAAAGAGATTTGTTGCCTGGGCTTTCTGTTTGCCTTTTTAAAATTTTATTTTTTGTTTTAATACACAGGTTTTACCATTTTCATAATGCCATCACTTAACAACAGTACTCAATAGATTATCATGAAACACATTCAAATTCTGTCTTGCTAATTAGAGTCAATTAATCTAAAGGAAAATGTGTTTTTCTGAAGAAATTTTAGAAATACTAGCTTTTTGGGATTTGGGGGGTTTTTGGTGGTTTTTTTGGTTTTTTTAATAGCATTTGCATTATTAACAGTAATATGTATACATTTCTCTGCAGATAAAAGACTGATCACAGCTTTCTCAGCGTTACAAAGTGGTCAAAACAATGATGCTAGTGCCTATTGGCCAGTTTAATTTTCAAAATAATGTATTTAATAGGGGGTGATTTAGAAGGCAGACCTTTCAATGCTGGCTCTCCACTTCAGGGAGCACCCCATTCACAGCTTGTTTAACTGGGAACCATGGTGGCTTAGCAGCAAACCAGTCTCCTCCTCTTCCCTCTGCCTGGAATATTTTGTATTTACCCTTGGGATCACAATCATGATTTTTGGAAGAGTCTTTGTAAAGGAAACTTCCCTGTTTTCGCATTCCTGTTTTCCAAATTCTGATTGTTTAAAGTGTTTAATTCTGTATTAGTAAATTACTTTTGTGCAACTACTTACTGTTGACTGAAAATCCAAAAGAATATTATGGCATTTTCCCAATTAAAAATATTGATAATAAACCCCAATATTAATACTGAAAATTAATATTCATAATTCATTTTAGATTATTAATTTCCACAACAAATTACTGAATAGAAACCAAGAAATTTTAGTTTCTAGTTAAGATGTCAATGTAACTTCCATGTTTTGGAATTAAAACTTGGCCATTACCTCTAGGGAAGTATTCCTGTATGTCACTAGGATAAAGAAATGATAGTTGCTGTTATCAAAGTATGGGAACTGCATTGAAGTTGACAGACAGAAGCTTCTTTGTCAACTGTTTTAACATAATTAAAGCATATACTTATAGAAACTAATTCTAATTATCTTAAGGACAACTAAGTAATCATCCTAATGCAGGCTTCCTCTCACAGAAAGATCTGTAAAAAGATTCAGGGGTTGCAACTAAATTTAAAGAACTTTAGTTCAGCCAATTGCACAAATTGTAGCTATGCATTACAGTCACCAAAATGATAATTTAAAGGTATGTGTTTTGGCACAGTGTTGAAAAAAGGTTCTTTACTACTTGTAGCTTTTTCATCACATAATGCTGTATTTTGTAATGTTAAATTTTAAAAGTGTTTTATTTATATAACAATAAATAAATAAATATATACAAAATGATATAATACATATATCCATGAGAATAAAGTAGAGTTCTGTTACACCACACTTAATATCTAGTGTGCTTAATATGTTGTTTACTGACAGACTACTATACAACCACAGTTACTGCTCAGATGTATGTTTCATAGAGCAGACCATTCTTTCACTTGTGTGTGTGTCCAGTTTCCATTACACTATCATGTTTAAGTCTTGTGAATATTGACTCAATATAGAGTATGGAGTGTTTTACTCAATATAGAGTATTTAAGTGTTTTGAGTAGAAATATAAAGCTATGTCACTGCAGTGTAGATCAGTTGTTTCTGGTAACAATTCTAACTTCGGAAAGTACATTTCAGAAGACCAAGCCACAGCACACATTTCCACAACAAACATAGTTTAAAAAAAAAAGAAAATCAGAGCAAGAACCTGAAAACTATGAACCTGATGGCTGTCTCTCACAGAGGTGGTGTTATGTGAAACGAGGGTTGTGGTAAACCTGAAGGGTCAAAACTAGGCCTATACACGTGCTGGCTTGCCCAGACGTTTTTCTGCTCTCCTTCCCTGTTTGGGGAGAAGTAACCACAGGAAAAAGGACAAAAGACTTGGAGCCATGGAGTCTGAGCACTCTGGCTTACCCAGCTTGTTTTGCTCCTGCTTGCATCTTATGGCAAACAAGTTACATGCACTTGCTGTGTGCTAAGCTTGTGCTAGGCCTATGTGTCTTCCCTAATGTGGATATAGCAAGCAGTGGCTTCACCCCAAATATGGTCAAGCTTGGCTTACTGCCACTCTAATTGGATAATCTATGTCTAAAGGCCCACCAATCTCAGCAACTGATATAAAAACAGATAAGCAGATAACACAACGTGCTTTTGCCATTGTTCCATGCTTTACCGTTATTCCGTGTTCTGCTGTATCTGTGCCTGTTGCCAACCAGCAATGTTAATGCCTTATTATATATAGCAATATAAGCTATAATCCAGCCTGGAAACTGCTTCGAGTTTAATCAGGAGCAACTCTAATTGCTTTCACATGATCACTGCATAAAACAGCCAGCATGACACATTGTAGTGAGCCACATTGCAAGACACCTGGCCTACACCTGCCAGAGCAGCCCTGCATCTCCTGAGATGAGCAAGCCCTGGAGGCACACAGATCATCAAAAGCCAGGACCAGGTCAGAAAACATCTTCCCCCCACCTTCCCCCAACAGCCTGTGGAGCTGGGAAGGAACTCTGAAGTCAGTCCAGCCAGAAAGCCAACTGACAAAACTCCCTGCAAGTGTTTTGGGTACAGTCTTAATACTGCTAGCCTCACAAGTTGAGAAATAATATCTGTGATTAAATTGCTTAAGCTTTCATTTACCTAGCTACTGCCTAAGCCAAAAGGGCCCTGAGTCCATCTAGTGGTCAAGTGGTAATTAACTGCAAGAAACCTTCTCTTCCAGTTTATTTGAATTCAATTTGATTTAATACTTTATATATATTGATAGTTAATACTAGATCTCAATATTGTTTAGGTAATGCAGCCCATGAATGTTGCAATCAAACCAGTTTATTATTAAAATTAGTGGTCAGGGGTGAAAAAGTTTGAATATCAAAATTAATAAACAATATTAATTTTGGAAAAAATCACCAAACCCCATTCCATTACATATTCTTCCTCAAGAGTATCTTCTCAAATTCATGAAGGAATCAGCCAGGCTGCAGATGGAAGACCTCAAATTCCAGTGTTTACTCAACTCCCTTCAAGCTAATGTCTCATGCTATTTAAAACATTACCCAATGCATGCCAGTACAAGTTAAAATTTAAACCAAGTTTTACTTTTTAGAAGTCATACTGTATTAGACTTTTATCCTTACACCATTGAGAATTTATCTAGCCTTTCAGAGAGCTTGTAGGCTGTATTGTCATACTTGGAACATTTCTTAATAACTGGAAAAATGAACACAGACCAATTAGATGGATAATTACCTGTCAGCTTTGATCCTTGCCAGCAGTGGTTCAAGCCAGCCTACTGTACATTCACAATGAGCATCTAAGAAGGTGATGACCTGGCCTTTAGAAGCAGCAGCTCCCTTTAATCTGGCTCTAATTAGTCCAGAACGCTGTTCCATTCGAATCACATGAACAGGTACTTTCAATTTTTTCACATAGTTCTCCAGTGGTCTTTTCAAGAAGTCTGCAAAGAATGATCAAAACCATGGAAACTGTCAGTTACATAGTTAGGCTTTTTGTCATCCTTTTTTGTCTCTTTCCTAATTTTTTTTAACTTCCTCCCTCATTTCTTTTTTCTTATGAAAAAAAAAGTCAATTAAGAGAGACTTCCTTTTTTCTTTCCTTTTTCCTACTTTTGCAACTACTTTCCTCTGCTGCTTATTTTACACTGTACAACATGCCTTTCCACACCTTCATGCATTTCACTTGCTAGAGCAGGAAGTTCTTCCTTGTCTTCATAAAGAAACCAGATGGAATAGGTAAATTCTTATTATGGAGTAGCTGTGACTCTTTTTCAAAAACATACGCATAAGTGCTCTTGGTGATAACACCTCTTGAACATGAAAATACAGAAAATTATCTGACTAGCTGAACATAATGAATTACCTCCTATAGGAAAGTAACTTACATATAATTTCTTTGCAAACAGTTTAAAACACCATAATTAATTTTTCAAAGTTTCAGTGTCTCCTTAGGATTTTTCTGGCCAATACTTTTTCTATTAAATTATCACTGCAAAACCTAAACCAAAAAATTACTAAATCATCTACATGTAATTCAATATCTGTGACACTAACAAATCTCAGCTTGGCTGAGGAAGGAATTATTGAAAATAAAGCAGCCTTAACTACCATATGCCTGGAGCCTCAAAATTACCTATAATACAAACAGACAACAAATTAAGGCATTTACCACTGTTTTTGTTCATCATTAAAAAAAATACTATGATGACTGACATCAAAGAAGAACAAAGAGCTGATGAAGAATGCCATTTACAGGCACAGAAACACTTTTGCAATAACTTGCAGATTTCAAATGTGTAAAGAAGACACACCTATGCAGTATTTCAGATTACACCCTCAAAGCACACGGCAACTGTACTACTACTGCACTTCAACAGTGCAAAGCTTGTAGCCAAGATTTAGCATAACATTCTGTGAACATATTAAATACTTCATACAAGAATAAGCATGATGCTGAAGAAGGAAGGGAAAAAAGCATGGTATGAACTCTTAGTGGCTCTTTTGTAAGTCTCAAGAGGTAGAAGCTGACCTGAGGGTAATTACCATTCCATACTACTGCTCCAGATGAGTAAGTGTTAATTAACTTTTGTTTTTCTTTTTTGGGTTTTTTTTTGTTCATTGTTGGACTGTAACTAAAACCCACATAAAGTTTAGACAAATCTTGAAAGCTGAACTGTGTTTAAAGAACATGAGAGCTGATAGATCTCAAATATTTGTCCCTAGAGAAGCTCAAAGCAAGTTAATTCTTATTTTGCATATTAACAGAGATGTGAATAAATGTTTATTAGCACAAAGTGTGCATGTCCGAATATTTTGCAGGCCTTTTGGGATTGACCACAATAGAAATCACTTGACTGACCGAAGCAGCAACAAATACCATCTCATCTCTTTAAAGTATGGCTTACCAAAACCACTGACATAACAGAACTAGAATCATGGTAATATTTATAATTTTAATGTATATGGCTTCTATAGTATACACAAAGAAAACATAACAATGAAGCACCTCTTTCTATGCTAATGAACTCATGAGCAAGTCATACAAATCAACATGTTCCTCTGCACATTTCAGGTGTATTAATTATAACCTTTTCAAATCGTTCTAAATGTTTAAAGCTGAACAAATATGGGCTGTGACATTCATCAAAGAAAAAGATTTCAATAATATAACTACAGACAGTCAAGAACTAGCATAAACCAGAAAGTCACATTACAGAAATCACGGTCAACATATTGCGTACAAAAATCTTAAGTCCTACCAATGCTGTCTCTGAAAAGTATTGAAAATTTCAATTTACCTTTTCAGACTTTTTTTTTCTCTAAGAAAAAAAAATTATCACAGAAAGAAAAATTTAAGAAAAAAAATTATCAGAGATGTATGCAGTGTTTTCACTATGTAGGAAATAGGGGCAAGAATATTTATACTAAATCCTATATTAAACACTTGTGTTGGTTTGAGCTAATTGGAGAATTTGAGTGAGAAATTAGGCTATTGGCTGAGAGAGGTAAACACAGTATGTCATTTCACCAGAGTTTTACTGAGAAAGAAAAAAAAAAAGGTTTTTAAAGTGCTGTTCCCAAAAAAAGATATGAGAAAGTTTCTGACCATTCTGGGCTGCGGCTGCTCCTTTTGCATGGTCTCCTTTCCCTTTGCCTTGGTAGCTGATTCTCAGTAAAACCACTAACTTCTTTCTACTACTAATCCCCCTGACCGATCCACTTCAGCTTATCTGCAGCATCAACAGGTGGTGAGGTAAAACTGGGGAAGGGGGAAAAGGTGGTAGGGGGTGTTTGGTTACCCTCTCTTGGGGATTTTGGTCTCTGGGAGGGGTGTGGTGTCTGTATTACCTTTTCACTGTATATATCTGTAAATATCTGTTATACCTTGTAAATATTTGCTTGTATATTGTGCATTGCTGTAAATATAAAGCTTCATTTATTAACTTCCAGTATTTGAGTCCTAGCCAGGGTTTATAAAAGGTGGAGGGGGAGGTAACTGCTAAATCACCACAACACTCAAATGAAAAGCTTTATGCTGTTGTTTTCAAGTGACACAGATGACATTTAAGTAAATTCTTCGCATTGCCTCATACACTTCAGAGACTGAAGTCTGAGAATACTAAACACCTCCTCTCTCCTCAAAACCCCAAAATAAATAGAACCAACAAACCAAGTAATGGGAAAAGAAAAAACAACCCAAAAACAAAAGTTCCCCAAATTCTTCTACATGGGAATGACAATAATTCACATATTTTCAGAGGTATAACTTCAGTTTTACTTAAGTCTTTCTGCTGGATCTTTCTTTCAATCTTTTTCTGTATCAAAAGGGTGCATAATTTTACCTATGACTATGGTTAGTTTAAAGAGCACCTTCTGTGACAGCAGCAGAACTAACAAAGTAAAAAAACAGATACATTCAGTTAAGTCAATGAAGTGTGTGCCAAGGTGAAAAATACCTTGCCACATTTATACAAAGATAAATGAAAGATTAAGTTTCAAACTTTTAAAATATTAAACTACAATAAAGTACAGATTTATTACGTATAAGCACAAACACGTTTATCAGAAGTGTGAATACTTTTGTAAGATGTAAACTCACTTCTGTGAGTGTATTCTATCCTGCTGCAATCTGCCTACTGTGTCCAGCCATTCAATGCTGACCTAGTTTTAAGGACTCACTAATCTCGACTTCTCATGGTTACCAAAGAAGTCTAAACTAAATGTGCAGTTCTGATCACAGAACACAATGTTACAGATAGGCTTTTTTCTCCAAAGCTTTCCCTCTTGGTGTAAGTAAGTGCATAATATTATGCAAACTCACTTGTCTAAGAGCATGACATTGAAAGGTACAAAACGTGTTGCAGGCAGACAGAATGCTTACTTTATTCCAATTAAATTCACTCTGATGTTAGAAACCAGAATACATTAAGTCTGGCTGAATGTTTTCTTTTTCTGGAAAAATCTGCTGGTTTATTTTAACAGAAACAGAATGCTTAAGTAGCATATGCTAAACCTTCCAAATTTCCAGGCATCATATACACCTTCCATTTTGTTTACTGTAGAAGAATGCTTGTGGGAACCATGGCAAGTTTTTTTTAAAAAACAACCGAACAACCAACCCAGCAAAACAGACCAAAATAAACAAAACTCCAAAACCCCCAGATACATCAAAACAAAACCCCACAACTTTCAGTAACCGTCCAAAATAATTACAAATAAAAGGTGTCTGAGTCATCCAAAATGAAGACCACAGATTTCATAACTAAACATTGAAATAGGTTGAATTACAACAACAACAAAAAGTCCAAAATGCTTACTCTTTCATCCTGGAATTAGTTTTCCCTTGCTTTTTTAACTGGACTATAATTGTACTTCGTAATGAGGACATGACTACTGTTATAGCATTGATTTTTTTTTCTAAAATTGCAATTGAAGAGGCAAAACACATGAAATATGTCCACGTTATTTTAATATTTGCTGGCTCTTTAAAAGCTGTCATGTCACAATTAATCATTAGCACCAATCTGAATTTGTGCTGAGGACTGTTTTGACAAGTGACATAGAACACACCTGAAACAAATCTTGTTTTCCTAGCAGGAATCTGTGCACAAAATCTGACCAACTGTCCTGAAAGTCTAATAGACCTGTAAGATGTCCTGGCTTGCCCCACCCTTCTGCTAGTGGGAGAAGCAAGGGCAGGAGGAAAACAAAGGCTTGGACCATTATGTCCCCTCCCAAAGTGATTAACTGATACCCACAGGTGTTTAGATATTTGTTAGTGTCTTGCTCAAATAAGGGTAAGCAAGCCCTGGGTTCACCTAATATGGTCAGTTTTTGCAAATGCCATTCTGATTGGTGAAACTCTGGCCAAAGGAGCCTTTGCACTCGGGCAAGTAATAGAAATTGAGCCAAGTTGCAAGCAGTAGAGCTGCTCGGTGCTGCCTCTGCCACCTCTACCTCAGCCTCACTCTCACTACTCTGCCTCAATGTGTGCTGCTCTGCTCTACAGACTGCTTGGACAACATGGTCTGCTCTGCCTCATGCTTCAGACCGGCTTAGCTCTGATGTTTTGGGCTTGAATGACCTGGAAACATAAGTGCCTTAAGTTTCCCAGGAGAAGACATTAAGTGTCTCAAACCATGGTGAGAAGTGCCACTAACACTGAGCTCTGCATAGCTTCAAGGGATCCTGCCTGCACCTCTGCAAACCACTGTGCAAAGAGGAACCAGGATCAGGTCAGAGATCATCTGATTCTTTCAAAGCACTCTGCTAAAGTCAGGGAAGATCTGGAAGCCTTTCAAGGGCTACCAAGACACCGAACAGCTCCAACACTGCCACAAAGGAGCCAGGGATTATCTCTGACTTCTTTCACTGCTTTGAGTAAAACAGACTTTCCGTAGGTCTCCAGACTGCCTATTTGTAAGTGGGGCAAAGCCATTGTGTGGCTAAACTTTTCCAATGTTTTGATTCACCTAAATGAATGAATTACCCAAAAAGCATCCTTGGGAAGATTTTCACAACTGAATTAGAACCCAAATTTATTGGTTTGTACATAGCTTGTGGGCAGGGATTTTTGGAAATAAAATAACTACATGTTTTATAATTCCTGCCTTGTTAATTGCCCACAATTGATTCACCAACCAAAGCAAATGTACTATCTCTACGCCATTAAGGAAACATATATCTGTACAATAGCCTAGTATGGGCACTTGGAATCCAAATAACAGCATCCATTTTGAAAAGAGGATTGCTCCCTGGGAACAGCTCCCCAAGAGAAATGAGCAGTTTCACATGATTATAACCAAAGAAATGTGGAATCTTTATATAAAGATTTAAAAACTACAAGAAACTGAGGTGTGTAACAACAAATTCTCCACAAGTGGTAACACTAAAAAGTCGATACTGTGAGTTTCTAAAAGCAAAAGTCAATCACATCTTTCATCCTGAACACATTTTCATGGGCCTTTTTCCTCTGTTGCCAGAGCACAATTGTACTTATGGCCTCTGTCCCATCCTTCAAATCACACAAATTGGTTGAACAAGTTAAAGTCAGTATCAGCTAATAAAGCAAAGGTGCCTAGGAAATTAAAGAACACAGACTAGTACAAATGCAAAAAAAACAAACCACTGAGTGCATGAGCTATGCTTCTTTAGGAAAACAGGTTAGACAGAGCTGTTAGGTATATGATTGATCTTTATTCTACTCAGCTCCTCCACAGCCAGCTGTACTCCAGATCTATATAGTTTGGAATAGGTCAGTTAATATGCTAAGGCATCATAAAGACTGGATGGGGCAATTAGTGCCATGGTCTAGTTGATTGGATAGGATTGGATGATAGGTTGGACTGGATGATTTTGGAGGTCTCTTCTGACCTGGCTGATTCTATGATTCTATACACACATGCGAACTGAAGAAGAAAGTTATAATTTACACCATGTTAGACATGAAGTAAAAAAAATCCAGTCTTGAAGTTATTCAGCTACAAAAATTCCAATGAACCATTTTAATGGTTACTAACTACCATAAAACCTCCTGTTAACCATTGTAATTCATGCAACAGAATGCTACTTACACCATATCTCACATTTAGTGTCTCTCACGCACTGTCACGGGATTGGGCTAATTAAATGCGAGGTCCCGTGGGGCGAGGGGTCCTAGTGCCCTCCTCGCCGGTTCTTTGGATTTCGGTCAGCAGAAAAGACACGAATATCGCTCAAACGTCAGGTATAAACGTTTAACAACCAGGACTGGGGAAAACAGAGAGGTTACATGCAAAAAACAGATCCCGACTGCGTCTATGGGTATCCGCGGGAGCGCGAGGCAAAGGGGGGAAACACGCCTTTTCCCGAACCGAGGGGGAAGACCGCGGAAGGAGGGAAACCGATTTAAGGAAAATAAAAGAGGGATTAGGAAGAGGGAGAGAAACTGGAAAAAGAGAAAGAGGGGTCAGCCTTGCCGCGTGGAATAAAGCTGCCGTGCCTCGCTGCCCATTGCTGCGCACGTGGCTGGGGCTTCTCCCAGCTGCTGTACGGATGGCGGTGGACGAGGAGAGCGGGAAGAAGAGCGAGGAAAATGGCTGCTGACCTGTTTAAGTACCCTACGGGGCGTATGAAACTGTCCATCAGGCGTCCAACATTTCCTGGCTGGCCAATTGATTCAAGGTTCGACATATATGGGCATCCCGAGGTCCCCCCTCTAAGTCCCGGGGCCACCTGGGATGCCCCACCCTTCCCCCCTACCAAACCTTTTAACAGTAGAGGGAGAAGAGAGCCCAGGAATTGGATTAATCCTAGGATGCTCCGTCATTCTATGCCGGGACACACACATGCTGAGAATGATTTTGTTTGGAAAACAATCATCTTACTCTAAAATCGGAATCACCATAAGCAGCAGAATTAGGATTTTGCATTGCTGGAGTCAGAAGCATTGGGCAGAGATGTCAGCATGCAGGGTGTAAAACCCTTCCATGACTTCAGCATGGGAACTCCTGCTGACGGAGATAAGAGCCTGGTGACTGGCAAGACTTTTTCTAGTGGCCTACTAGCTATTAGTCCTAGTGGAACTTTCAATGTAGAGTTGTAGAAAAAAGATAGGTTGTTAAAAAGAAAAGAAATACTTTAGATGAAAAATTTACCACAATACTCTCTCATATTCATTTTTTTATAAGAAAAAAAATATCTCTCAAGCGTATTTCATAACCCGTATCACTGGGGAAGATTAAGCAAGGAATAGGCCACATATCAACTAACTAGAATGAAACAGCAAGTATCGTCTACATTTTTTTTTAAATTTCAACTACATTCTAATATTTAAAATATATAAAAAGAGTAAAATCTAATAAAGTTAATTATATTTTAAGAAATAAAAACAGCTTTGAGTTTGGTCTATTGATTTCATAGAAAGTTTAATTCTGTAGCATGGAATTTTCATTTGAATCATCAGTGAAATCAACTTCCCATGATCTGAATAATAAAAGTCAATCCCTCTGAATGCTTGGTGGTAGTGACAGCAAATTATGATGTCTGAGGAACAGGCGATAGAACTATTAAATGTCCTCAAGCTTTAGGAAACGTGTTAAATTTTTTAACAAAAAGCGCTAAAAGCTGTAATAGGATAAACCTACTATCAAACACAAGCTCTACACTGTCAACAGAAAAGTGAACAAATAAGTTTTACACTAGTTTTCAGTGGGGAATCATAGAACGGTTTAGGTTGCAAGGGACCTCAATGCTCAGCCAGTTCCAACCCCACTGTGCCATAGGCAGGGACACCTCTCACTAAAACAGGTTGCCTAAGGCCTCATCCAACCTGGCCTTGAACACCTCCAGGGAGGGAGCAGCCACAACCTCCCTGGGCAACCCATTCCAGTGTCTCACCACCCTCACCCCAAAGAACTTCCTCCTAATACCCCATTTAAATCTCCCTTCTGCCAGTTTAAACCCATTACCCCTTGTCCTGCCATTACAAGACCTTGTGAACAGTCCCTCCCCAGCCCTCCTGTAGCCCCCTTCAGATACTGGAAGGCTAGTACAAGCTCTCCTCGAAGCCTTCTCTTCTCCAGGCTGAGGAGTCCCAACTCTTTCAGCCTGTCCTCAAAGCAGAGGTGCTCCAGCCCTCTGATCATCTTTGTGGCCCTCCTCTGGATTCACTTCAACACCTGTAGTTCAAAACAGGCACTGCTTACTCTGTAGCTTACCCTGCACCAAGTAATGTGTTTTGCTGAGGAGAGCTAAGCCCACAGAAGTCACCCTCAATCTCTGAAGTAAAGAGAGCACCGAGCTAGGGCATGAATGTTATTACCTCTTTCACTGGCATCATCAACAAGGACGATTTCTTCCAGCATGTGTCGTGGTGACCGATTTATCACACTGTGAACCGTTCGTAGAAGTGTGCTCCAAGCCTCATTGTGAAAAACAATGACAACGCTTGTAGTAGGAAGGTTGTCTGCATACACCTTGGTCTTACATCTATAAACAAAAATAAGTCATCAGTCAAGCAACCAGTTAGAACTGCAGTATGGGTGTTTATTTCTGACTATAAATAACATGCAGAACATAGCAATTTTATGCAAACAGCGACAAAGGAGAAAATGGTACACACATTTATATGTTTATCTAGAAGTCATCCCAACTTTTACATATACATCTATGTATTCCATCCTACCAACTAAGGAAAGAGAAACTCCATTCAGTAACCAGTTCTAGAAATGAGATATCCATACTGCTAACACAGACATGGTAACAGGTTATTTATTTCCACTATCTGTTTTGTGAAAAGTACTGTGTCCAGATGTACTAATTCAAGCCCTTAAATGTAGGTTTGTGTTCCCCTTCAAACAGCAAGAGGGAAACTCCAGTACTGCAGAAGGGGGATGAAAAGAGAAACACAAGATAAGAAATGGCAAATTTAAACTACAAAGAATATCATGAACAAAAAGTAGGTCATGAATAAACTTGGAAGTTAATGCAATAAAAAGTATATAGTGAATAAAACAGAATAATAACTAGAAGAGGGAAAGACTTTTGGATACAGTTATGTTTGGAAAAAGCCAAGACTGAATGCATGCTATCTATGATACCGGTAAATTAAGTGTATTTACTAAGTTATGTCATAAGTTAATGTATTTATATTACACAAAGAGGTTTTATTTTTATTTCCATATAATATACATATAGGAAGTGCTATGAAGGTATTCACATTTAAATGTTAGCATGAAAGAGCACATGTTTAGTTCTAACTGAATATATAGGACTTTTATACAAAAAAACACTTGAAGTAACCCATTTTCAAAAAGGGTAGGAAGAAGGAGCCAGGAAACACAAGCCAAGTTTATGAGGTTTAACAAGTCCAAGTACAAGGTCCTGCATCTGGGTCGAGGCTATCCCAAGCACAAATCCAGGCTGGGCAGTGGCTGGCTGGAGAGCAGCCCTGAGGAGAGGGATTTGGGGGTGCTGGTGGAGGAGAAGCTCAACATGTGCCAGCAGTGTGCACTTGTAGCCCAGAAAGCCAACCAGAGCCTGAGCTGCATCACGAGAAGTGTGGCCATCAGGGCCAGGGAGGTGATTTTCCCCCTCTACTCCACTCTGGTGAGACACAATCTGCAGTACTGCATCCAGTTTTGGAGCCTCTATTACAAGAGGGATGTGGAGATGCTGGAGCATGTCCAGAGAAGGGCCCCGAGGATGCTCAGAGGGCTGCAGCACCTCTGCTATGAGGACAGACTGAAAGAGTTGGGGCTGTGCAATGTGGAGCAGAGAAGGCTCCCAGGTGACCTTCTGGTGGCCTTCCGGGATCTGAAGGGACCTACAAAAAATCGGGGGAGGGACTTTCTAGGCTATCAGGAAGTGACAGGACCAGGGGGAATGGAGCAAAGCTGAAGGTGGGGAGATTCAGACTGGATGTGAGGAGGAAGTTGTTGAGCATGAGAGTGGTGAAAGCCTGGAGTGTGTTGCCCAGGGAGGTGTTTGGGGCCAGATCCCTGGAGGCGTTTTTGGCCAGGCTGGCAGAGGCTGTGACCAGGCTGATCTAAGGTAGGATGTCCTGGGCATAGCAGGGGGTTTGGGGCTGGCTGATCCTTGTGGTCCCTTCCAACCCTGACTGATTCTATGGTTCTATGCAATACAGAGGACATCTATACAAAAAACCACTTCAATAACCCCACATGCTGCCCCTATTTTACATTCTGCAATACTATTTTAAACAGGTGTTATTTTCAGTATTTCTTAGAAAAAAAAAAATCAATCCACTGTACATAAAGTACTCTTAACAGCTCCAAATATACTATTCTGCTTTAAAAAAAAAAAACACATATAAGTGTCATCTGCACAGATCTGTTACTCCTGCAAAGTTAAAAAAAAAAAAAATCACACTTAAAAACTTATATAAATTTTGATGGTATTAAATCAATTAAAAATCAAAGCTAAAAGAGATAGATGCAGATGTCAAACACAAGAATACTGAAGTGAAAAAAAATTCAAGGAAGCTTCATTCCAACAAAAATGTTTTAATTAGATCACAAATTATTGAGTTGTTTCACTGTAATGTTATCAGGTCTAAAACAAATTAGAAGTATTTGTGACTATCACCTTAACAGCAGTGCTGCCTGCGGGATTGGAAAGCACATAGTGCAGTGCATATCCTCCACCCCAAACACATAAAAACAATACAGAAGGAACAGCTTGCCCATACAGAATTATGGTGTCAGCATCAAATTCCTCTCCAAATAGTGGTATCAGGAATGTTAGCCAAACCTGGACTGGGTAACCTGTGGACCCAGAGCTTTCAAGTTGTGCCAGGGGAGGTATAGGTTAGATATTAGGAGGAAATTCTTCTCTGAGTGATTGGCATTGTAATGGGCTGACTAGGGAAGTAGTGGAGTAACTGTCCCTGGAGGTGTTTAAGGAAAAACTGGATGGGGCACTTAGTGCCATGGTTTAGTTGATTGGATAGGGCTGGGTGATAGTTTGGATTGGATGATCTTTGAAGTCTCTTCCAACTTGGCTGATTCTATGACTCTAAGTGAAAGCAGCAATCACAGCATATAGATATTTCATCTCCAAGGTGGTGACAACACACTGAGATGCCAGAAAAGACCACTAAGTCCAGGTACAATTGAATAAATATCTGAAAGTTTCATTTCTGAGAACTGAAGTAGTGGTTATCAGGTACCATGCCTTCAATATTATACAATTCTAGTCAAACTCAATCATCTATCACATTAATGTGAACATCTTTAAGGAAATCAGCTGCAGACTCGTGTTTGAGGTTGTAGTCAGGCGGAGCTTGGTCTCTTCTCCCAGGCACACAGTGACAGAACAAGAGGACACAGTCTCAAACTTGGCTCTGGCCAGCCTGATCTAGGGTAGGGTGTCCCTGGCCACGGCAGGGGGGTTGGAACTAAACGATCCTGGTGGTCCCTTCCAACTCTGCCTGATTCTATTATTCTATGAAACTGTGCCAGGGCAGGTTTACGCTGGATGTTAGGAAGTTCTTCACAGAAAGAGTGACTGCTCATTGGAATGGGCTGCCTGGGGACATGGTGGAGTCCCCATCACTGGAGGTGTTTAAGAGGAGGCTGGATGAGGCACTTAGTGCCATGTTTTAGTTAACCAGAAGGGTTAGGTGTTAGGTTGGACTCGATGATCTCAAAGGTCTTTTTCCAGCCTGGTTAATTCTGTGTGATTCTGTGCTGATTTAATTTGCATATTAAAAAGACCTCTACAAAGCATGTCAACTGGTAAAGTCTTTTTAAACTTTAAAAAAAAAATCAGGAATTTCAGATGAGACATTTAACCGTAAGCCAAATAATTTGCCCCCCATTCTTGTCAAATGCTCAACCTACTTTGTTACTTTAAAATCAAATACTTAATATTTTATTATTTCTGCTGCACTGCTCCTTATACCAGAAAAGAAATGTCTAATTGCAAACCTTTGGGTTCCGCAGTAATACAAACCAAATGATTGAACCTCTACTTTTTGATTGTTTTCTGTGAAAAGCAATAATAAAGAGTGATTTGCCAGGAATACCTTGCTGGGGTGGCCACAGGATGTACCACTGTAATATGAAATCTCTCATCTCTTGGATTTACCTTTTTTTTTTTTTTTTTAGTTTTACAGAAAATTTTATTTTATTGAACTCAAATCAATGAATTAACCAGCCAAGTACCATGTTTATAAACTATTACACTGTCTGAAACAGAATCATAGAATCAGTCAGGGTTGGAAGGGACCACAAGGATCAGCCAGCCCCAAACCCCCTGCCATGCCCAGGACATCCTACCTTAGATCAGCCTGGTCACAGCCTCTGCCAGCCTGGCCAAAAACGCCTCCAGGGATCTGGCCCCAAACACCTCCCTGGGCAACACACTCCAGGCTCTCAC
>VWZI01001703.1:89900-161950 GCA_013396835.1 Psilopogon haemacephalus | reverse complement strand
ATGTCGTGTTTTGTTTTTTTTTTTTTTTTTTTTTTTTTTTTTTTGTTTGTTTGGTTTTTTTTTGGTGGAGGGGATGGGGGGGGGCGGCGGATGGGAGTGTTGCTGTTTTGCTTTTCCCTCTGGTGTGCTGCTGGCTGGGTTCAGCATAGAAAATAGAAAGCTGCTCTCTTCCCAAAGCTGAGTCTCCCACTGCTGCTGCGTCTTGTTTAAGTCACACGCACACCCGGCATCACCCCTGCTGTGCCACTCTCTCCAGCATGCACGTATGCCACATATCTGGCCACAGTTGCCACTTCCCTACCCCCTTCTGGGATTCTCTGTTCGGGAGAGCCCCAAAGTAAAGAAAAAAAGCTTTGAAAAAGCTTCCAAAAAATCTCATTCCAGCAGAGCTAGTCTTGGTACTGCTCTCTTCCCAAAACTTCCTTGATTTCATTTTTATAAGATTATGATGAAGTAATTTATTTAGCTCCTAAACCTGTAAATTAAGTTTCTGGTTTTAGAACTATGTCATCAGTACTTGTCTAGTGCCCAAGTTGAGTGGTGTGCTCCTGGTAAACACTAACTCCCATCAAAAAATTTCAGGATACTTCAAGCTCGAAAACTGAAGACGATCAAGCTGGATAAAGATCTAATCTTCACACAGAAATAGTAAGACCTAAAAGTGCTGAAAGCAGTACTTCAGAGAAAGACAGAATGACTGTTGTAATATGCCAAACCAATTTTCACTATACGGACTTTGAATTCAACCACAGCTTTCTCTTGTGGCTGCATAAGGAGAAAACTGCAGATACAGTTGCAGCAACGCTGCACATAGTCCCTGAAGCTGCTACTTCTAATCAAATCAGAACAGTTTGGTTTATAAAGAGATCTTAATAACTGCCTTCAATAGTATTACATAATTTACCTGACATCAAGAGTATGAAAATTTCCTTTCTTCTGATCTCAAAGATTTGGATATAAGAAAGGTCGCATTATCTCATGAGTCAAGTAGAAATCTTCTTTAAACCCTGGAAACAAAATCCAAAATGGTCCTTAAAACCATTGTGGTTACAGATTTCAAGCAGAATTTCACAAAAATCACAGAATGTTAGGGACCTCAAAAGATCATCTATTCCAACCCCTCTGACAGAACAGGATCACCTATACCACATCATTCGGGAATGCATCCAGGCAGGGTCTTGAGTATCTCCAGAGAGGGAGACTCCACAATCTCCCTGGGCAGCAACTGACTGTTATCCTGAAAGTGATCACTGGAAAGCATCTCTTGACAGAAATAAAAATAATTCTATCCTTAAACACTGAAACTGAACCTCAAGACCCCGAGACAAACTATTATCTATACCTTACCTACCAATGTGAATATAGTTCAGGATACAGCTACTCATGCAAAATGGAAGACACTCATAACTGAGAATGAGATTGCCGATTTTTTATCTGTATATACAGACACCCATTAATAGATGCATGCATATACAAATGTGTGTAGGTATGTCTATACAGAACAAAAAAATACAGTTAAAAAGGTTTACAGGAAGTAAGATGATTTGAGTGACTTTTCTCCCCCTAAACTTTCTCTAGGAAAATGATCTATGGTTAATTTCTTCCAGCTAAATCATTAAGACAGCATAAACAAGAACCTTTTATTAATGTCAATTCTGCACTGGACCACTAACAAGCTACATGAACCTGTCCTGTGTTTATGGTAGGGCATAAAATCCTGCCAGATTCATTCAAACCCCTGTTCTCCTCCTTCTGTCACAGGTCCAGGAGTTGATGAGTGTGAGCAGAACAATGGAGGGTTTGGCCCCAACAAAAGCCCAAAAGCTAAGTACTTACCACATAACCAAGTCAGGTGTCTTGTGCTGCCCCTCAAGTGGCAGCGTGGACACCAAGGCACTCGCCAAAACAAAGGGTGCTGGTGCTTACTGGCCAGTTTCACTTTCAAAATAGTGTATTTAAGGGGATGATTTAGAGCCACTATTTCCCTTTTTCATGCTGCCTTCCACCAGCACTGGAGGTCTATTCGCAGCTCTTTCACAGCAGCCAGGTGTTTGCAGTGTGTTGTGCAGCTTGCACCAGCAGCTAGGCAATTTTTTCCACCTCCTCTACAGGGCAAGTTTATATCTATGGCATGAGTGAGTACAGGCTAAGACTCCATAGGCATGGTTAGAATTTTCTTTGTTACCAGGTTCCTATTTTCCAAGTTCTGACTGTTTAAACTGTTAAAACTCTTTAATTCTGTGTTTATAAATGACCTTTATGTAATTGCTTCCTGTCAACAGAACATCCAAAGAATTGCATGGAATTTTTCCAAATTTCCTGGATTTCTAGCTTGTAACAAAATATTGAATAAACCTCTAAAGTCCTCCACCACCTATGCTGACAAATTTGTTATTTAACTATCTTTTACATCACTATGACCTGAAATAAATAAATAACAAAAGTCCACAAAGCATGTCACAATTTATGGAGTTACTGAAATCACTCTGACCTTACAAGGAAACTTTAGGAAAGTTTTGTGGTTTGTTTTTTTTTTTTGGTGCACCACATTCTATCTAATCTGGTGCAGCTATAGGCTGTTGCTGATTTAAAAAAAGACAGGTTTTCCCCCTTTTTCGAGTGCAATCTTCCATCCAGCCAGTGAAAGCTGAGGCTACACAATTACCAGATAAGTATCAACAGAATCAGTGAGAAGACTTCTGGATGAAGTCTACATTTACACCTGATTGTAGTATAAAATTAAAACCTTTGCTTTTTTCCTACACTAAAGTAATAAATAAATAAAGCACATCATCATAAGCCTCACATAGAAGTAAATATTGCAAGTACTGCCATTTAAAAACCCATAAAATGTCACACTTTTGAGTTCAAAGCTCTCATACATGTTCTGCCTTTACCAGCTCTACTATAAATACATTTACTCAAACCTATTTATAGCAAAATAAATTTTATCAACATCTTATGATTCAGCAAATCAACTTGTTTTGAGAAGTTAACAGTCCAAACTGCAGTGTATTCTCACATGTATCTGAGGCTTTAAATCAACAATACATTTATAGAGTACAAAATGATAACTAGGTTATAGAATAGAATAGAAAAGGAACAGAATAAGCCAGGTTGGAAGAGACCATTAAGATCACCCAGTCCAACCTATCACCCAGCACTATTCAATGGCACTAAGTGCTCCATCCAGGCTTTTCTTTACCATCTCCATGGATGGCAACTCTATCACCTCCCTGGGCAGCCCATTACAATGGCAAATCCCATAACAATGTTATGTTTCTTCAGTATCACATAATTAACAGTGTATAAATATAGATCCTCTAAGCAAAGAGATGACAGAATGAGTCACAAGGAGGACTTACTCAGAAAGCCCAGCATAACTACTATGAATTCCACAGTATTTATGTAAGTTACTTAGAAGAATGTTTTTTAACACCAGACAAAAAAAAAAACAAAACCCAAACTGTTCTACTTCCTCACAACCTGATTCACAGACCAAAACAGGACATGCTTTTAAGAATTTTTAACAACTTAAAACCAAATCTGCTATCTCCACCTGCTTGCTCCCCCGTAACATCTGTCCAGAGGTGTGACCTTGCCAGTTATACCTGTTAGTTACACTAGTATTCTTAGTTTATAGAGTAGACAGACTTAAGATTATTTCACTTTTAAAAGGCAGCAAAATAATAATGATCTTACTTAATTGGAAAGGAATACAGAACAGTGTCTTTCATAGAATCACAGAATCAGCCAGGTTGGAAGAGACCTCCAAGCTCATTCAGTCCAACCTATCACTCAGCCCTATCCAGTGGCAGTAAGTACCCCATCCAGGATTTTTCTTGAACACCTCCAGGGATGGCGACTCCACCACCTTCCTGGGCAGCCCAGGAAAAAATATGGAACATATGAATCCTTAACACCTAATATAGATACAGGATAATACATGAACATTCCCCCCCAAACCTTTCCCCCAACCAAGCTCAACCACAAAGCCTCAGTGCTCATTTTCTGCTGCGTTGCCCCCACCTCCATTGTCTCCCATAGTTACCCAGACAAAGGGTCAAAGGGAGACAAAAGAGAACATTTGGCTTTGTTGCCTACTTATAAAGCAGGCTTATGAGATTGAATAACAAAAATTACAGCATCCGGGGTCCACCTCCTAGACCTCACTGGTCCTTATGGAAAACTCTGCGGCTTTTCTTAAGGAAACCTGGGTCAAACTACCACAACTAGCTGGGCTGGTTTGAACTAATTGGAGGACTTGAATGAGAAACTAGACTATAGGCTGAGAAAGGAAAACATTCCAGTGTCTCTTTCACTCATTTGTTTACTGAAATGCTATAAAGTTAGAATCCAAAGAAAGATAAGGCAGACCACTTTGTGCCCTGGCTGCTGCTGCATTTCTCTCCCTGCCTTCTTAGCTGGATTTGAGTAACTTCAGTAATTACTTTCCTGTTGCTAACCCCCCCCACAGCCAATCTACCTTCGCTTGTCTGGCATGTAAGACAGAGAGTGAGATAAGATTGGGAAGAGGGGCACGGTGGTAGGGTGGTTGGAAACGTCTCTTAGGGACTCTGATCTCTGGGAGGGTTGTGGTGTTTCTGTATTGCCTTTTGACTAAAAATGCACACAGTAAATACACATTTTTTGGCAGAAATTTACAAAAACAGAAAATGCAACTCTGCCCTGTCAGCTTATTTAAAATTTTATTCTCAGATCCTACTTTCAAACACAATACTGTGATAGCGTTTGTATCCACACAACTGGAAAAAAAGAAACAAATGCATCGTTTAAAGATCTATAATCTTTATCTTGCTTCAAAACTTCAGAGTATGTCCAAATGTGCAAGACGAAATAATTGCTACAGTTAAACTATTTTAAAATTGTAACTTAATTTGTCTGCAAAGCACTTGAGTGATGCTGATTGAAACTATTTAAAACAGTTCATATTTTTAAATTTATAAAAACATCTAATAGTTTATAACAACTAGTCATTTTTAGTAGTTTATGACATCTCTATTTTTTGGTAATTCAAAGTCTAGACTTCAAATAGCTTGTCAGCTTTTTAGATCCACTAATTTATTTTATTATCTTCATACTTACCTATAAAAATGGTAGGATATATATGCAAGTTTTCCAATATGAATGTGGATGAATGGATGATGTCGTTTAAAATGCAACATTTTAAAATCTATAATATTTATCTTCCTGCAGAACACAGTAACTGCCCAAATGTGCAAGACAAAATAATTGCTAGAGTTGAACGATTTTAAAACTGTAACTTCATTTGTCTTTATAGCACTTGAGTGATGTTGTTTTAAACTATTAAAAACAGTTCATATTTTAAATAGTTTATAACAACACCTCTATTTTTTGCTAATTCATTTGTCTGCAACCACTAAAGTGATACTGTTTTAAACTGTTAAAAACAGTTTATATTTTTAATAGTTTTAACAACTAAATAGTCATTTTTAATAGTTTATAACAACACCTCTATTTTTTGCTAATTCAAAGTCTAGACATTGTCAGCTTTTTAGATCCACTAATTTATTATCTTCATACTTACACTATAAAAATGGTAGTGTGTATATATATATACATATGTGTGTGTATATATATATATGCAAGTTTTCCAATATCAATGCCAATGAATGGATGATGTCATTTAGTTTCCTCCATTTTTCCACAGTAATTACAAAAAATTTTTTCTTGTAACTACTTTTTTCCCAAAGCTTTGTTAATTCCTTCCATTCTGGTCTTCCAGAAAACATTCCAAGTTAGCATCCCAGCTTTGACAAAAGTCTCCACTGAAAGTCATTATTCTCCTCACAGCTGAAAGCTGAGAATGCTAATTACAAGCTCTTAACCAGTGGAAGTCACCACTTTACAATGAGGCAATTTCTTATCCCATACAGAGTGCAAGCATAGGGGCAGACAATCTGCACAAATGCCAAGTTACAACCACGATGAGAGCAATTACATGAGAAAAGGATCCAACTTCTCCCAAAATATATCAGTTTTGAAAGAAAACTCTGAAAATGAATGATCTGCATACTTCCACTATATTAAGAAATGGGCAAGTAGTGACCATAAAACCTGACTAATAATATATATGTAAGAAAATAAATTGAAATGTTACATTAATTCCACATGTGAAATCGTATTTTGAAAAATACATGGCTCAATTATGAGCATCAGCACTACCAGGAACTCACATGCTACACAGAACCACATTTGTTTTAAGGGAGGAAGGCAGCTACACAACCAGCTCTTTAACCACTCATTAAAAATGAAGAGTGGCCAGAGGTTCATCTCATTCTTACAGGATCCACAAAGATCATCCAGTTCAAATCAACCTGCCATGCTCAGGGACCCCCTACCCTAGATTAGGCCACCCACAGCCTCTGCCAGCCTGGCTGCAAACACCTCCAGGGATGGGGTCCCAACCACCTCCTTGGGCAACCCATTCCAGGCTCTCACCCACTCTCATGCTGAACAACTTCCTCCTCATGTCCAGTTACACTACTTAATTACACTAGTTTCTGCTGTTCAATCTTATTTTACAAGTACTATATATACAGTAAATCATCCCACTTTTGACTCAACAGTACAGAACAGAACTCTTGGTCTGGGTCACAGTTTGCACATTCTTTATTTGTGTATATTTTTAATAAATCATAAAGTACTTACCCTTCTAACCTGACATCAGGTAAAGATCTGTTGAGTGCAATCATTTCACTTGCCATTAAATTAAACTGGTTGATTTTAAACATTTCTTTCATTTTTTCTTGCTCCTCTTTTGGAATGACCACGGGCTTCCCCATCTCTCCAGGTCCTTCATGTGGTTTTTGTATGGGTTCTGGAACTAAGAATAAATTAAATGTTGGTAACTACTTTAATGCTTACTTTTATTTGTTTATACTGTAGCAGTGTTCCTGTTTAAACCAGAGTTCTAACACCTCAGGCTGTGGCAGTGAAAAGAAAATTTCATACTTCAAAGTATGAAATAATTTCTCTTGGTTTTACTAGCATTATTTTAGTCAACAAAACTAGGTTCTGAAGTTTGACATTGCTACTTCAAACAGGAACAGCAACACTTGACATAAACAACGTAAATAACAACTACCTGATCAAACTGATGAGGGAGAGAAGAATCTATATTCTTGAACTATTTGAGATTTTAAACAAAACAATAAAACATTAAAAAACTCCTATGCTACATTTTCTTTACATGTGCCCCTTTAGTTTCCTCCTGAACTGAAATGTTTTAAGTGCTTTAATACTTAATTTGAAATATATTACTATTTTACAAATTCAGTTTTAGTTATGAAACATTTAAGATCTAAACAGAAGAACAGGAAATATTCTAAAATAAAGGCACCAAAGCCCTCAGTAGTAAGCCTAGCTTCATATTACTTTTAATTTGCATCTAAGACAGCCTGCTATATTTGCCAAAACATTAATACTTAAGATATATACTTACTGGTAACAAAAGCATTTTTCTAGTTTGAATTTATCATTACAAGCACAATGTGTTCCTTGAAAAACTCTTTCAAGTACCTGAAGCGACTGCTCTTGTGTTCACACAGCAGTATTTAGCTGAGAAAATCCTCCCACTACAGAGATGTTTTATTTTTAACCAAACAACCCCTGACTGCCTTGATTAAGTTACACAGTTCTAGGAGTTGCACCCAGACATTCATACTTATTCTATCCATTTTCAGTGCATGTCCAGGCAGAGATTAAGCTTAACCATGGGCTAAAGTGAGCAAGCAGTTTGTTCTGCATATTTGCCTCTTAAGTATGGTTAAACCCACAATTTGCAATTGCATAGCCTTTTAAACTAGACTTTGTACCTGTTGGAGTTAATTAACATAAAATTATGGAATATAATAAAGCAATGATATAGGCTTAATTTTATATATTCATTTTTGTTTTATTATGTTGGCTATCATAACTTTTTATCCTTGAAAAATATTAAATTAGAAGTGTTCAACATATTTAAGATAATCAAACAAAAGTTATCAGAATATCAGTTATATGTTGGAGTGAGTCCAGAGGAGGCCACAAAGATGCTCAGAGGGCTGCAGCAGCTCTGCTATGAGGACAGGCTGAAAGAGTTGGGCTCTTTGGCCTGGAGAAGGCTTCCAGGAGACCTTATAGTAGCCTTCCAGTATCTGAAAGAGGCCTACAGGAAAGGCGGCAGAGGGAATATTTACAAGGTCTTGTAATGAAAGGATGAGGGATAATGGGTTTAAACTGGCAGAGGGGAGACAGAAACAGGATGATAAGAGGAAGTTCTTTACAGTGAGGGTGGTGAGACACTGGCATAGGCTGCCCAGGGAGGCTGTGGCTGCTCCCTCTCTGGAGGTGTTCAAGGCCAGGTCGGAGGAGGCCTTGAGTGAGCTGTGGGAGGTGTCCCTGCCTCTAGCAGGGGGTTGGAACTGGATGATCTTTGAGGTCCCTTCCAACCTAAACCATTCTATGATTCTGCATTCCCCATCTTTGTCTGCATTCTGAAGACTGAATGTCTTATCCTACCATTTTTGCTATTTAAAAGGAAAAAAAAAATTCCCAGTGTTATAAATTGTGTGTCCAATCAAATCTAAATCAAACATACTAGAAGGTTGGTCTATAAAAGGCAAGCAAGCAGCGCTGGTTGTGCCAGAGAGTCTCTGCTCCACCGATGACGCACACTGCTACGAGTTTTGGTTTATATGTGCTGGTCTAATACCTATGTATAAGCTATTTCAAGTAAAGGTGGGCTTATTATAATTACTTCTGGGAACAGGCAGAGTCCTTCTTCGCATGCCCTGTGCTTTCTTAGGGCCTTCGTTTTCTCCCTTCTGGTGGTCTTTGGGATGAAGATAGTAGTCTTCCTGAGGTGAACTCTGGATGAACATTTTAAGGGCACATGCGTGGTTTTTACTCGCTTTGTCAGTTAACAGCAAGCCGGTTCCAGTGAGTCCTAGCCTGTAGTTTGTCAGGTATTTTAGACAAGATATTAGCTTGTCTGCATGATCTTTAATCACAACCTCCTAACTTTCAGTTCCATGCCTTATTAGGTACCATTCTAGTTTTGTTACACATGGTGTGCAAGACTCTTCTTTCTCCTTTGTACCTATCCTCTAGGTACAAAGGCCTCATCCAACCTGGCCTTGAACCCCTCCAGGGAGGGAGCAGCCACAACCTCCCTGGGCAACCCATTCCAGTATTTCACTACCCTTACTGTAAAGAACTTCCTCCTAACATCCTGTTTAAATCTCCCCTCTGCCAGTTTAAACCCATTCCCCCTTGTCCTGTCATAACAAGACCTTGTGAACAGTCCCTCCCCAGCCCTCCTGTCGGCCTCTTTCAGATACTGGAAGGCTACTACAAGGTCTCCTCAAAGCCTTCTCTTCTCCAGCCTGAAGAGCCCAAACTCTCATAGCTTGTCCTCACAGCAGAGGTGCTGCAGCTCTCTGATCATCTTTGTGGCCCTCCTCTGCACTTGCTCCAACAATTCCATGCCATTCTTGTGTTGGGTGCTCCAGAACTGCACAGAGTACTCCAGGTGGGGTCTGACGGGAGCAGAGGGGCAGAATCCCCTCCCTTGCCCTGCTGGCCACACTGCAGCCCTTAATGCAGCCCAGGACACAGTTGCTGTCTGGGCTGCATGCATACACTGTTGGCTCATGTTGAGCTTTTCATCAACCCCAGACCCCCTGGTCCTTCTTCGCAGGGCTGCTCTCCAGCCATTTGCCACCCAGCCTGTATTTGTGCTTGGGATTGTGCCGACCCAGGGGTAGGAGCTTAAACTTGGCCTTGTTGAATTTCATCAGGTTGGCCTGGGCTCACCTCTCCAGCCTGTGCGCAAGTTAAAATATATCTTGTGAAATACAGCCATATGCTTGCTGCTAATCACAAACAGTGATATAAGGAATAAACAAGTAAAACCACACATGCACCCTGAAAAGGGTCATCTAGAAGACACTTGAAGAAGACTACTATCTTCCTCCCAAAGACCACCAAAAAGGGGAAAATTAAGACCCTAAGAGACAGAGGGCAGATGTGCAGAAAGTCTCCACCTATTCCAAGAATTAATATACATGTATTCACCCTTTCTTGGAATAGCTTATGCATTTTTATTAAAACAGAGAATATAAACCAAAACTAGAACACCTGTGGTGTGTGTTGTTGGTGGATCTGAGACTCCCCAGCACACCCAGTACTGCTTGTTTGCCTTTTATATACCAACCTTTGTCCTGGTAAGGCATAAAATCCTGCCAGATTAGTTCAAACCCTTGCTCTCCTCCTCCTGTCATAGGTCCAGGAGTTGACTCTAGCAGGGTGCTGGGGCTTGCATGGTCTCTGACCTGGTCTTAGTCTGTCTTGGTCAGACAGTGCCCTTTCCAGGGCTCTGGACTCCTCACAGAGGTGGGTGGGTGTGCAGGCAAACACAGTGTGGCAGTAACCTGCTCTCCTACCACAGAGTCATGGGTTTTGGGAAGCTTTCATCAATGACTCCTGCCCACAGCATGAAGGCACTCAATGCCTCTCCCTGGTAAACTGAGGCACAGCAAAGTTTCCAGGTAGACAAGCTTGAAGCACCAAAGTTTGCTGTTACACAGAAAAGTTGTTTTAAAGCATGGCAAAACGGCAAGGCAGAAGGGCAAAGTAAGTTGTTTACAACTTCTGACAATATTTTATCAATTGCCTGAGTGTCATGGCTCCATTTGGCTACAGAGATTAGTCAATCAAAAATGGCATTTTGCCAAAACTAATGATATTAGGTGAACCCAGGGGCTTGCTTTACCTGTATTTGGGAAAACATGAGCCATGCATAAACAAGTGTATGCACCTTGTTTACCACAGGAGCAGACTGGGTGGCTCCAGGCCTTTGTCTTCTTTCTCAGGCTGCTCCTGGCAGCAGCAGAGGGGGAAGGAGAGTGGCGGATCATGCCTGGACAAATCAGGACACATATTAGGCCTATTTGGGCCTTCCGCAACCCACAAGTAGAATGGGAAAAAAAATTGTTAAATGAATTAGTTTGGAAGCTTATTTAGGAACTGCATCAACTGCCAAAGCTGAAGCTCCTTTGCAGTCATAACGTTAAGAAGCCTACAACTGGGGATAAGGAAGGACTCATTTAATCTTAAGACAAGATCTCAGACTGACATATATGATTCTTACAGAAATAAGAGCTATGCAAAAAAAAAAAAAAATTTAAAAAGTCTTTATTAGTAAAACCATAGTATTACTCTCTATCTTGAAACAATAGTGCTCAGCTAGCTATTCTATGAATTTTAAGTTTAAACAAAAATTACATAACCTAGATTATGCTTACTACAGTTCAGTGATTTTCTCTCCAGCTCTTAGCAACCTTTAAACTTACAAAACCAGCCTACCATCAACAACAATTACTCTCTGTGAATTTGACTGATGAACCATCAGGAATCACAAAAAGCAAACTGCCACTTTTAAGGTGTGCCAATAGAAAAAACATCCGTGAAAGCTTGGGCAAGGAGCGCACAGCATCCAGGTCAGCTGAGTAGCTCAGAATCATAGAACAGAATCATAGAATGGTTTAGGTTGGATGAGACCTTAAAGATCATCCAGTTCCAACCCCCCTGTGCCATAGGCCTACCACTAGAACCTCCTACTAGAACAGGTAACCCAAGGCCTTATCCAACCTGGCCTTGAACACCTCCAGGGAAGGAGTAGCCACAACCTCCCTGGGCAACCTGTTCCAGTGTTTCACTACCTTCACTGTAAAGAACTTCCTCCAACATCTAGTTAAAATCTCCCCTCTGCCAGTTTAAATCCATTATCCCTTGTCTTGTCATCACAAGCCCTTGTAAATAGTCCCTCCCCAGTCTTCCTAAAGGCCCCTTTCAGATACTGGAAGGCTACTATAAGGTCCCCTCGAAGCCTTCTCCAGGCCAAAGAGCCCCAACTCTCTCAGCCTGTCCTCAGAGCAGAGCTGCTCCAGCCCTCTGATTATCTTTGAGGCCCTCCTCTGGACTTGCTTGAACAGTTCCATGTCCTTCTTGTGCTGGGGGCTCCAGAACTGTATGCAATACTACAGGTAGGGTCTGGTGAGAGCAGAGTAAAGGGGGAGAATCACCTTCCTTGCCCTGCTGGCCACACTTCTCTTGATGAAGCCCAGGACACAGTTGCTGTCTGGGCTCCATGCACACACTGCCATCTCATGTTGAGCTTTTCATCAACCCAGACCCCCAGGGTCCTTTTCTTCAGGGCTACTCTCAGCCAATCAGCACTCATCCTGGATTTGCTCTTGGGATTGTGCTGACCCAGGTGCAGGATCTTATGCTTGGCCTTGGTGAATTTCATGAGGTTGGCCTGGGCACACCTCTCCAGCCTGTCTAGATGGCCTCTCTGGATGCCATCCCTGCCCTCTAGCAAGTCAACTGTGCCACACAGCTTGGTGTCATCTGCAAACTTGCTGAGGGTGCACTCAATTCCCTTGTCCACATCGCTGACGAAGATGTTAAACAGCACTTGTCCCAGTACTGACCCCTTAGGGACACCACTTGTCACTGGTCTACAGGTGGACATTGTGCTGTTGATCACAACTCTCTGCATGTGACCATCCAGCTAATTCCTTATCCAACGAGTGGTTCACCCATCAAGTCTCTGTTTTTCTAGTTTGGTGACCAGGATGTCATCTGGGACAGAGTAAGGCAACCACAGAACTGAGCACTGGAGAGAGCTTCCCTTGACATACTCCAACTTTGTTGAGAGGTCACAGTAGGGAGGAATGTGATTTGGGTGCTACCTGCCCTCCCCCCACAAATTCACCTGACTAGACTCAGTCAACTGGAAATTCGGGAAGCTGTATTTACAGCTTAGCACAATTTACATGCATATATATATACACACACATACAATATATGCAGATATTTACAGTTATATGAGCTAAAAGTAATACAGAAACACAAAATCCCTCCCGAAACAGTAAGACTGCCAAGGAGACTCCCAACCGAAACCTACCCTCCCTTTCCCCTCTTTCCCTCCCCTCAGAAATAAACAGATCAATACCTGTATATCTCACATGATAAATCTGCAGAGCTCTGAGGTGAGATATCAAAAAGAGATGACAAGAAGGTTAGAGGAAAAAGGTTACGTCGCATTAAAGAGTTAAGGCAGATGCAACCACTCTGACAGAGAAGGAAAACAACTGAGAACTGAGAAGTGTGTGAGGAGTGCCTTATCTTATATTTTGATTACTTGTGCTTCTCAGCAGAGGAATAAGTGATGCAGATTGCTGTTGTTTTTTGTCCTCACAGCCAAGTATTTAATTTCTCTCAGTAAAATATTCCAACCAGCACAGAGAGCAACAATCAGGACAAGCACAAGCTCCATCGCAGCTCCCATGGACTGATGTTATAACCAGCACTTCCAGGTATTCTGACCTCACTTCTCTAGGCTACCTCCTGAAGCTACTACTGCCTTATACCACCATGCTGGAAGAGGTGGACAAAGGTGTAACCCCACAGCAATATCATCCCGTACAACTTACGGTTACTAGATTCCAACTATCCCTATTCCAGTATGGTTTTAGTTCCCCAATCTCCTGCTACCCAGACCCCAGCAAGTTTGCTGATGACACCAAGCTATATGGTGCAGCAGAGAGGCTGGAGGGCAGGAATGCCCTCCTGAGACAGGCTGCAGAGGTGGGCACAAGCCAACCTCACAAGGTTTGACAAGTCCAAGTGCAAGGTCCTGCATCTGGGTCGAGGCAATCCCAAGCACAAATCCAGGCTGGGCAGTGGCTGGCTGGAGAGCAGTCCTAAGGAAAGGGACTTGGGGGAGCTCGTGGACAAGAAGCTCAACATGAGCTAGCTGTGTGCACTTGCAGCCCAGAAAACCAACCAGAGCCTGGGCTGCAGTAAGAGCAGTGTGGCCAGCAGGGCCAGGGAGGTGATTCTCCCCCTCTACTCCGCTGTGGTGAGACCCCAACTGGAGTATTGTGTCCAGTTTTGGAGCCTCTATTACAAGAGGGATGTAGACATGCTGGAGCATGTCCAGAGAAGGGCTATGAGGATGCTCAGAGGGCTGCAGCACCTCTGCTATGAGGACAGACTGAAAGAGTTGGGGCTGTGCAGGCTGGAAAAGAGGCTCTGATGTGACCTTCCTGTGGCCTTCCACTATCTGAAGGAGCCTACAAAAAAGGCTGGGGAGGGACTTTTTAGGCTATCAGGTAGTAACAGGCACTAGGAGAGATGGAGCAAAGCTGGAGGTGGGGAGATTCACACTGGACTTGAGGAAGAAGTTCTCCAGCATGAGAGTGGTGAGAGCCTGGAATGGGTTGCACAGGGAGATGGTGTTTGGGGCCAGGCTGGCAGAGGCTGTGGGCAGCCTGATCTAGGGTAGGGTGTCCCTGCCCAAGGCAGAGAGGTTGGAACTAGATGATCCTTGTGGTCCTTTCCAACCCTGATTCTATGATTCTATATCAGGATCCCGCTTCCCAAAACATCTCTACTTCAGCTCTCTTATTCACAACCTGTTAATTGCTTGTCCCTTTTCCACTTTACCTTTTGTTCTCTAATCTCCACACTCACATAATTTCAACTACCAAGCCCAACTTCCATGACAGCAAACACAGAGACTTTTCTGTCCCATTCATCTTACAGTTCCTCATAATCATGTACACATATTTTTCCACAAATTCACATTCCTTCACTATTTCTTACTTTCAGAACTTGCAAAATATAGCAGTGGTAGACAAACAATCGTATATTAGACACATAGAAGCTGGAGACTTAAGATCATAGTATTTTATGCCATCAATATTAAGAAGAAGGATTTTTCCAAAAGTCAGTTCAGATCATGACTCCCATGAGTCCCATTCTGATAAAGAAATTCCCTCCATTTTCTATATATAAAAATCTAAAAACATCCTTCTAACTTCATGAAAGTATGAACTATCCAAAATTATTCTTTAAAGTCCTTTGTGTCTGCTGAAATATATTTTTTAAATTAATTTTTCCAACTAGGCAAGAACAGTATAAAATAAACTTATAAACTCTTTGAAAAAGGACAAACAACACCACCACCCAACCCCCCCCCACCAAGCATATTCATATGTTGAGTAAGTTCATTAAAAGCCATGGAATTCTACTACATATTGCAAAGAAAAGCTACATACCAGAGTGACATAAACAAGGAGAGTATTAAATTCAGAACATTTACATAATTTATGCTGATTCAAGAAAACTAAATCAATTATGGAAAGTAATGGAGGTGAGGGGAATGAAAAAGCAGATTGTCATAAAAGCTTCCCAGAAAAAAAAAATAGCCTCAATGTACTGTCTAAGATACTAGGCTAGGAATAAATTCACTACAGACTTGAAGTCAGTAAATCAATGGAACAAGTAAGAGTATCTAACATAAGGCATGTGATTAGGTTAAAAAGAATTACCACAGTGGTGACTAGAGTGTATCTGGCTTGGCTGAGCTAAGTGAATAAGTGGGGGGGGATATCTGTTGATGGCATTTGTCCTTCAGAGCAACTACAACACGTACTGGATCCCTGCTTCCTGGGAGTGACCAGACACCACAGAATGGTTTAGGTTGGAAGGGACCTCAAAGCTCAGCCAGTTCAAACTCCCCTGTGCCATAGGCAGGGACACCTCCCACTAGAACAGATAACTCAAGGACACATCCAGCCTGGCCTTGAACACCTCCAGGGAGGGAGGAGCCACAACCTCCCTGGGCAACCTGTGCCAGTGTCTCACCAACCTCATCTAGCTTGATGAGAAGTAGAGAATACTATCTTTGCTTTTCCTTCTGCACACAGCCTGTGCTTTGGTTTTGCATTTTATTAAACTGCTTCTGTCTTGACTCCTGAACTTCTGTTGTATTTTCCCTCTCCCCTGTCCATCTAAGAAGGGGGTTAATAGAACAACTTTGGTGGGTAGCTGGCCTCCAGCCAGGGCCAAGCCACAATACTATAACCACTGTTTCTAGCAAATATATTTCTGCACATACTTTACTATAAGCCAGTTGTTTAGATTGAACAAGGAAAATGTGAATTTATTTAACATTGAACAATACCTTATAATTTCTACAGCATATTTCACTGCTTCTGCCATATGAATAAGGCAGTGAAGCCTGCCTTTCCCTGGTAAAGACACCATACTACAAAATTAGACGTTTCACGTGAACCGGAGGTGCCAGCTGCTTGTAACTGTAGATGCCTGTGCTGAGACCTTGCAGAGATGAGACTTCTCCCTCCACCAATCATTTTCCTATGTGATCAATTACAATGATGTCCCTAAAGTAAAATTCATAGAATCATAGACCAGTCAAGGTTGGAAGGGACCACAAAGATCATCTAGTTCCAACCTCTCTGCCTTGGGCAGGGACACCCTACCCGACATCAGGCTGGCCAGGATCTGGTTGGCTTTCTGGGCTGCAAGTGCACATTGCCAAATTCACACCATTTCCTCTTGTTCTATAGCTTGGTACTGTGGAAAAGCGATAGACAACCACCTCTCTACAATCTTGTTTCAGATAGTTCAATAGTGTAATAAAAATAAATCTATGAAAATAACTAGAATAAGCACATATATACAAGTGATAAATATGAGGGAGTGTGAGTACACTGTAATGTACATGCACAGAAGCTCATGTATCTAACTTTTCCTTTGATGTTAGAGCTGTATAATAATACAATAATAAGGTATTCAGATTAGCTTTCAGTTTTCCTACTGCCATCTTAGTTTTCTGAGGACCAGATAAGGTGAGCTGAGTGTTTTAGTTGTTTTTTTTTTGACAGTGCTATGCATGTCACCAACAGCAAATCTTGCCTGACAAACACATCACAACATTAACAGATGAGGGGCAGCAACTGATGGCATTGACCTGGAGCTGAGCAAAGCCTTTGATACTGTCCCACATCACATCCTGGTCTCCAAGCTGGTAAAGCACGGGTTTGATGAGTGGACCATCAGATGGATAAAGAACTGGTTTGATGGCCTCACCCAAAGAGTGGCTGTCAATGGCTCCACGTCCAAGTGGAGGCCAGTGACAAGCAGAGTCCCTCAAGGATCAGTCCTGGGACCAGTCTTGTTCCACATCTTCATAGACAACATGGACAGAGGCATTGAGTGCACCCTCAACAAGTTTGCTGATGACACCAAGCTATGTGGTGCAGCAGACAGGCTGGAGGGCAGGGATGCTCTCCAGAGAGACCTGGACAGGCTGCAGAGGTGGGCACAAGCCAACCTCAGAGGAGTCGACAAGTCCAAGTGCAAGATCCTGCATCTGGGTCGAGGCAATGCCAAGTACAAATCCAGGCTGGGCAGTGAGTGGCTGAAGAGCAGCCCTGAGGAGAGACAATTGGGGGTGCTGGTGGAGGAGAAGCTGAAGATGAGGCAGCAGTGTGCACTTGCAGCCCAGAAAGCCAACCAGAGCCTGAGCTGCATCACGAGAAGTGTGGGCAGCAGGGCCAGGGAGGTGATTCTCCCCCTCTGCTGTGCTCTGCTGAGAGCCCACCTGGAGTAGTGCATCCAGTTCTGGAGCCCCTGGGACAAGAGGGATGTGGACATGCTAGAGCGTGTCCAGAGAAGGGCCATGAGGAGAGCTGCAGCACCTCTGCCGTGAGGAGAGACTGAAAGAGTTGGGGCTGTTCAATCTGGAGAAGAGGAGGCTCTGAGGTGACCTTCTTGTGGCCTTCCAGTATCTGAAGGGGGCCTACAAAAAAGCTGGGGGGGGACTTTTTGGGCTATCAGGTAGTGACAGGACTAGGGGGATGGAGCAAAGCTGGAGGTATATATATATATATATACACATACACAATATATATATTGTATATATATACATGAGAGTGTGAGAGTGGTGAGAGCCTGGAATGGGTTGCCCAGGGAGGTGGTTGGGGCCACATGCCCTGGAGGTGGTTGGAGGTGTTTAAGGCCAGGCTGGATGAGGCTGTGAGCAGCCTGATGTAGGGTAGGGTGTCCCTGCCCAAGGCAGAGAGGTTGGAACTGGATGATCCTTGTGGTCCCTTCCAACCCTGACTGATTCTATGATTCAAGTCGACCAGGAGAGGTTTATATTTGATGTCAGAAGAAACTTCTTCACTGAAAGGGTTATCAAATGCTGGAATAGGCTCCCCATGGAAGTGGCTGAATCACCATCCCTTGAAGTGTTTAAAGATGCATACATGCAGTGCTAAGGCAAATGGTTTAGCACCACACTTGGTAGAGTTAGACTCAATCATCTTCAAGGTCTTTTTCAACCGGAACAATCCTATGATTCATTGCCCTCTCTTGCTGTAGTCACCAGGCAAATAAATTTTTGCTTGGTTTCAGTTTTTTGCTACCTCACTGGTTGCAGTTTAAAGCATAGACTATATTTAACATAGCTTACATCCCTAAACTACTTGTTGCATAGCTTTATTGCTTTTTTAATATACATTAGTGCTTAGAATTCTGTATCTTAAGTGTTTCGGTGTACAGCATATACCTCAAGCACCATGTTCAAGCACCCAGTCATTCAAACAAACATCAAACATTCCACCTAAAGCTGCACTATGCTGGGGGGAGTCAGGGAATAAAAGAATTCAGAGTGCCATGTTAAGCAACAATAATTTAAGGATTATGTAGGTAGAAAACTTACCATCTCCAGCAGGCAGGCCTCGTTCTTTTTTTTCATCACATTTGTTGCATTCACTGAAGTACAGCAACAGAAACATATCCAGAAGGACCCAAACCAAAGAGGTGGCAAGAACCACCTTGCAATATGCAATTTTTTTCATGGCACTTTAAGTCAAGTACAAAAATTGAAAAGTATAAATAAAAGTATCAACAGAGTGCTTTAATCCAGTTTCAAAGATCACGTTCTGTATCTGGAAAAAAAAAAAAAAAAGAAAATAAAAAAATCACATAAAGCTCCCCAAGGACAGTAGCTAAAATTAGAAACTTTGAAGTTAACCATTTAATTGTCAAATGCTGTATGTATCAAAATGAATGTTCTATGCATTCCAATGAGATCAATGGAGTGGGGTCAATGAAAGCATCATTACTTCAGTCATTTACTATGTTAACATTCATTGCCTGAAACGTTAAATCAGTGACCAAAAGAGACTTTTCTGCTGAGCTACTCGATAAGAGGGTAGGCACAGCTAACAAAATTAAAAGGCACTCTCTGGATTCTCGGAACTAGATAAATGAGTGAAAAAATCAGGAATATCTCAGGAACATGGTATCAATCTTTCCTGCACAAAGCTAATATTTCTCATGCTCCTCTCCCATGAAGTAAATGCTGACTTTCTGGACCTATGACTAGGAATACTAGTCTAAAAATGTCTGTATTTTACAGTCTAACAGCACATTTCATCTCCATCACAAAGACAAATTCTTTGCTTCTAGGAAACAAAAAATAAAGATCCCTTTTGTAAAGCTAAACAGTAGCAAACTGAAGAAAGTACCCACAAGCCACTGTGATCAGTTTCTCGGCATTCAAAGATAAGGATATTAGCTGATGATTTTGATGCTTAAACTGATTTTTCTACATTTTCCAAACATGTATGCATTAAAATTTTAGAATGCCAACCTCTGAAATCCTCTTTTGCCCCACTCAAATAACAAGCAATTTTTGTTACAAGGACTGATTATTTCTATAACCGAAAACTGCGTAAGATGGAATCAAGAAGAGCTTTGAACTTCTTCACTTACATTAAAAGATGGCAGTTTTAAACCTTTTTTTTAAACTAGCATCTTCCTCACCAGTGCTGATGTCTTTCCAAGTACTTCTGAAGTATTTCCCAGTGAGAAGAGTAACCAGAACTGCAGCTATTCTTAGCTTATAAAATAAATAATCAGATGCTTCAAAAAAACACACTAGAATTTTAAAACTGACATAGACAATAGCTTCTCCCACACATTTTCTGCGTAAACTAAGGAATTCATTGGAAAGGAAAACTTTAATCATAAGCCATGATTATGCAAAAAACTCACAAAAAAAAGTGTATCATTAAGACTACCATTGCTTTAGCATTTCATTGTTGTGATTTGATTCCTGCCTCCCTCTCATTTCTTGAGGAAAATACTACCACATCCTTCTAAACTTACTTCTTACTGGACTGGCAGCAGAAATATTCATGTCTCCATGTATCCCTAAACACTTTAGTAGCATAGATTTGGATGACACAGCAACATAGAAGCCAGTAGCTTGTTCAAGACCAGAAAGGTGCATCCTGCTTCTTGCGTAAGTTTACAACAAATGCCATGAGATGTGTTTGAACTGCATCTATATAGTTTTGCTACAGCATTAAAGAATGGTTTGGGCTGGAAGGGACCTCCAAAGGTCATCTAGTCCAAACCTTCTAAAATGAGCAGGGACATCCTCCACCAGATCAAGTTGCTCTGAGTCCTCCTCTCAAGTCTGAGCTTTAATATCTTCAGGGATAGGGCCTCAACTACCTCCCTGGGCAACTTGTTCCAGTGTTCCACCACCCTTATGGTAAAGAACTTGTCCATGACACCCAAGCTGAATCTATTGTTCTCTAATCTCAAACCACTGCCCCTCATCCTATCATTACATGCCTTTGCAAACAGTCCCTCTTTAGCCTTCTTGTAGGCACCCTTCAAATAATGGAAGGTTGTTATTAGGTCTCCCTGGAGCCTTCTCTTCTCTAGGCTACACAAAGACTAAACAAAAATGAAACATTAAGAAAACACTAGGAAAAAATCCTGAGGATTGGTTGCTTCCTTGTGCTTTCCCACCCCTACCCCTCATTGCTGTTCTGTTCTTTTGGGAGGTTTGTTTTAAAAATAGGTGCAAGGATAGGCCTTAACTCTGGATCTTAGAGTTACACTTCAAAGCCCAATAGAACCATCAACTTGGTGATCAGCAGCAGTCAAAGAAACAATTTGTTACTCTTGTTAAGAGAAAAACAGAAACCAAAGCATCAGTATGCCATTACACAGTACCTGCTTTCTCAATTTTGAGCACTGTGTGAACACCCAATCTTGTCGTTTCAAAAAGGATAAGGATTGGAAAAGAAAAGTGAAAAGGGCAAAAGGGTAAAGACAGCAAGGAAAAGCTTCATTGTAACATTTAAGTGAAGCGAACAGCAGTCTTGCTGGAGAAGATGTAACTTTAATCAAATCGCGTGTCTATAAAATCAAAAGCTGCATGGAGATAGTAAATACAGAACAACTGCTGTCTGTTACTAATGCTTCTTGTATGAGTAGAAACCAAGTGAAGTTACTCATCAGGATGTGCAGTTATGCAGGGAAACCACCTGCTATTGTGCTGTAGTCACAGTCAGGAAGTATTTTTACGATTTCCCCTTTTCTCTTTCCTAGATATACACTGTCAACAACAAATACTGCATACAGAAGAGATCTGACAGGGTACAATTGTAATTAAATTCTCCATAAAAACAGATGTCTCCCTTTGCTCTAATTCAGGACACCCCTGAAATGATCTGGCAAATTTAAGTCATACCACCACACCGCTTTTACTTAAAGAGAACAAATGCTAATTAAAAGAAGCATGTTTTAAAAGAAAACTAAATAAATTCTTCTCTCGGATTTCTTGAAGTTCAGACTCTTGAAACATTAAGCTATTAAACAAAGTGTAAAACACACAAGCATAGTGCATAAGGGTCCTCAAATTAGCAAGGCACTAGGAGAACTGTAATCTAGGACCTTCATAAAACCACCAACAGTATGAAGTGTTTTAAAATGCAAAGGCTGGCACTGCATCTGCTTCAGTGCATAAAGTGCCTTTGAGAGCTCAGTGGAATATCAGAGACCGAGGGAACCCTCTAAGGGTTTGGGGAAGTGATTAAGAGACAGCAACGTAAAAGTTCAACACACACTGGCTGCCATTAACAAAGCCTCTCCCTGTATCTTCAGACAAAGGCTCTCATTCCCTCATGAGGATTTAATGAATTATATTGTATGTTTATCACTGGTTTTACCACAGCACTTCCACTGTTTGCTTACCAGCAAAATTTGGGCAGCAAAGCCATGAAACACAGGGGCCCTGAAACTCTGATAAAGCATATCCTTGACCCAGAGAGGATTCCACCAATCAGAGCCTGGGCTGTTAAAAAATACTAGAAGTATCTGGTCCTGGAGTCAAGGTGGTGGCCTCTCCCATGGGAGTGCTGCTTTGCCTAAGGTGCTGTTTCTTCCTTTGAAGGAGCTCAAGGAAAAGATTTGTACACCATGAGAAGGGCAAACAGTAAGCAGGTATGTTTTCAGAGACATTCCCATGTCACACATCTGAACCCCTTAATGAAGGAAGAAGAGACAGCCAGACTCCCAAGATGGAGGCTGAGTGACAAAGCCAGGAAATCACTGACTTGTGGCAACAGAAGGAAAGTCTGCAGACGTGCATTTCCACAATGGTTGCATTGTCCAACAGTCCATCTTCTTGGTTGTTCAGGGCATATCAGCCAGCCCCAAGAATTAAGACTAGTGCAACAAAGGAAAAAAAATGGAGCGATAGTTGTAATGGATGCAGTTCTGAGAGGAACAGAGGGACCAATATGTTGGGCAGACCCCTCTCATAGGGAGGTGTGCTGCCTATCTGGAGCCCAGGTTAGGGATGTTGCGGGGAAAATTCCCACCCTGGTGTGCCCTACAGACTACTGTCATGGTAGACCTGAAGAGTCAAAATAGGCTTCTACATGTGCTGGCTTGCCCAGACATTTTTCTGCTCTCCTTCCTTCTGTTTGGGGAGAAGCAACAGCAAGAAAAAGGACAAAAGCCATGGAGTCTGAGCACTCTGGCATATCCAACTTGTTTTTCTCTTGCTTGGATCAGTGGTAAACAAGGTGCACTCATGTGCCTTGTGCTAGGCCTGTGCTCTCTCCCTAAATGGTCATAGCAAACCTGTGGTTTCACCCAAATATGGCAAACTTGGCTTACTGCCATGCCAACTGGATAAGCTATTTATGTCCAAAGGCCCAAATAATCTCAGGTATTGCTATAAAAAGATAAGCAGATAAAACAATGTGCTTTTGCCATGCTTTTGGCATTATTCCGTGCTTTACCGTTACTCTGTTCTGCTGCATCTGTGCCTGTGATGCCTACAGGCAATGATAATGCTAATTGCTTTATAGCAATATAAGCTATATTCCTGCTTTGAGTTCATCAGGCGGAACTTGAACAGCTTTCACGCAATAGCTACAGCCAACATGACACATGTGCTGAGACATATTGCAAGACAACTGCCTGCACCTGCCAGAGCAGCCCTGCATCTCCTGAAGTTGAGCAAGCCCTGAAGGCATACAGATTATCAAAAGCCAGGACCTGGTCAGAAACCATCTGCCCTTCCTCCTTCCCTCAGCAGCATGTGGAGCCAGGAAAGGAACTCAGCAGCAGTAACAGCCATAGCCACATCGGCCAGAAAGGCAACAGACAGAACTCCCTGCAAGTGTTCTGAGTACTGTCTCAATTTATTGCTAGCCTTGCAAGTCAAGAAAATATTTGTGAGTAAATACCTTAAGCTTTTGTCATTACTTAGCCTTCTGCCTTAAGCAGAAAGGGCCCTGAGTTCCTTCTAGTGGCCAAGTAGCACTACTGACCACAGGAACATTCTTTTCCAGTTTTGTCAATTGAGTTAATGAATTTCAAGTGAATCCAATCATTTATGCATAGTGATAGTTAATATTAAATCTAGCCCCCAACACAAGGACATCAAACTGTTGCAGTGAGTCCAGAGGAGGGCGATAAAGATGATCAGAGGTCTGCAGCACCAGTGCTATGAGGACAGGCTATGAGAGTTGGGGTTCGATGGCCTGGAGAAGGCTTTGAGGAGACCTTGTAGTAGCCTTCCAGTATCTGAAAGGGGCCTACAGGAAGGCTGCAGAGGGACTATTTACAAGGTCTTGTAATGACAGGATGAGGGGTAATGGGTTTAAACTGGAAGAGGGGAGATTTGAATGGGATGTTAGGAAGAAGTTCTTTACAGTGAGGGTGGCGAGATACCAGAACAGGTTGCCCAGGGAGGTTGAAGATGCTCTCTCCCTGGAGGTGTTCAAGGATAGGTTGGATGAGGCCTTGAGCGACCTGTTCTAGTGGGAGGTGTCGCTGCCTATGGAACTGGATGATCTTTGAGGTTCCTTCCAACCTAAACCATTCTATGATTCCATGATTCTATTATTCATTGGTTTGTTAAGATGTATAAAATGTCTCTTGGCTTTTGGGCACTAGATCTATTTGCTGCTCCTTCGCTCCTCCTTCTGACTCCTCTAACATTTTTCCAGGTAACACGTGTGCTTTGCTAGTTGTTTTCTATCTAAGAAGAAAGGGTGGCACCAGCCCCTTCTAGGCTTTTTCTTTGTCTAGAGGGGGAAAGATTTGATTTCTGTATTATTTCTAAATTGTATATAATTGTAAATCCATGTACATATATTTTATATATATGCTTGTAGATTTAGCTTTACTGTAAAATATAGATTTATCTTACTTCCAAGCCGTCTAAGCTGGTCTGGTAAAATGTATTGGGGGGCAGGGGGAAGATCCCAACCCTCCACATTGTTCAATCAAAATCTACCTTTCTCTTGTTTAAAACCATTGCCCCTTGTCCTGCATGCCTTTGTAAGTAGCCCCTGCCCAGCTTTCTTTTAGATTCTCTTTAGTTAATGGAAGGCTGCTACAAGGTCTCTTCTTCAGACTGAACAAACCCAACTCTCTCAGCCTCTCTTTACAGAAGAGGTGCTCCAGGGCTTTGATAATTTTACGGCCCTCCTATGGACTGTGACCATCAGGTCCACACTGTTCTTGTGTTGACTGCCCCAGAGATAGACACAGGAAGGTCTCACCAGAACAGAGTGGCAGAAACTCTCCTCCCGATCTGCTGGCCACATGATTTGCTTTCTGGGCTGCAAGTGTGCATTGTTGGATTATCTCCAGCTTTTAATTCCACCAGTACCCCCAAGTCCTTTTCTGCAGGACTGCTCAAGAAGGAAAAAAATTAGTACCTGCAGGACCCAAGAGACATCCAAGAACTAGAAATCAGGCAGGATGAATACCTCACAAAATCAAATAAATGCAAATATAAAGTCCTGTACCTAGCATGAAATAACATTATTATTTGTATAGGCTGGGTGTCAACAAGCTGGGAAGGTGTTCTGTATAAAGAAACCTTTGGAGCCCAGTAGCAGCTCCCTATGGTAAAGAAATTCACTGCACCTATAAATGAGTCTGCTAACCACAGCAATAACCTCCAAAACATGTAATTGCCTTTGCTACTGATTAATGTAACAAAACTGAAAATTGTTGCAAAACTAGGTATTTTTCTTCCCTCCAAAACAGTAGATAATAGATGACAAAGTCTTTCCATCATGGAAGTAAAAGGAGTATTAAAAAAACCCCACAAACTTGAAAGAATTAGAAAGAGAAGCTGTAACTTATCAATAATGAAGTGAAAGGAGAAAAAATGGTACATTTGAGTCTTGCTACTTCTGAAGGTCAAGCAATTTTTTCCACCCACTCCTGACAAAATCCATTATATACTTGACACTACAGAAAAAGGTTATCTTTAAAATTACTGCTCATACAAAATTCACTGTTTCACTTCACTACTTCTTTTAACAACACAGTTGGCATGGGAAGGAGTGCTTACTCTTTTTCAGTGTGACACATGACTATTCAGTCATTTTTACCTTTGCATCAATTTCATCTTTGCTTATGCGAATTATCAGAATTCACTACGACTTTCAAAGTGTTTCATTGCTGCTATTCAACTAAATCAGAACTCTACACTTGGATATGACACCTAAATGGAAAAAGTTGACATAAAGCTTGTTTTCCAAACTTGCAGGTATGAATAAGCAGAAATTATCATAGAGTAAGGGCTCAAAATCCTGATACAATACTTAATATTTACAAGCTATTAATATCAATTTAAAACAAATGGAGAACAATTAACTGAAGAGTATCTTAGCAAAGATTGATGGCCTACTCAGCTACTCAGTCTACTTTGTAAACTGGGAGAAAGACTGACACAAGGGAACATGTTAGGCCTGTTTATGGATTTTTGAGAAAAATTCTAAAAAATAAAAAAAGTAAAAGAAGCAAATGCAAATAGTCATATGAGCATTGTCTAAATCTATTAACATGGCCTATCCATTTGAATGTGCCTATATGTAAAAACAGAAATTATTCCAACTCTAGATTCAGGTTTTGCTGCTATGAGGATGTATTTTTAAAATTTTTACTTGCCCACAGTCTGCCTGTTCACAGAGTGTTCATTATCATGAGCTCATCAGTAAATAGATCAGTTTGAGGACAAGCAAAGCATTACCTACTTTCAATGCTATATATGTCAAAAAACATTCCAGAGGATCAAGCTGTCAGATGTGTAAGACAAGTATATTCTGTCTTCTTCCTAGAAACACACAGGTCTGGTAAATTTCATCAGGCAAAAAACAATTCAGCAGCTAGAAGACACAATTGCTTTTCCTGTCAGAAGTTAACACAAGTACTCCTCATTGGGCTAGAATCATTTGATGGATTCAGAAGTCATCTGCTAAGTGAGATTCAGAAACAACCTTAACACTAGGCATCTGTTACCAAGCCCCCAAAACAAGACAATGAGCACTGAAGCAGTACTCCAGTCACTTCAGCAAGGTTCAGGTCAGCAAAACCTGGTTCTTATGGAAGACAAACTACTCAGACATCTGCTGGGAGAACAACACACCAGTTCACCTGTCATCCATTAAGATTCTGGAATACATGGAGGATTCCTCCCTCAGACAAAAGTTAGATGTGCCAACCAGGAATGAGGTGTTGCTGGATTTGCTGCTCACTAACCAAGAAAGCCTACTTTGCAATATCTCTGTTAGTGACAGCCTTGGCTGCAGCAATCACAATATTGTGGAACTTGGGATATGGCAGAGCATGCTAAAAGTTAATTCCAAGACGAAGTGTTTAGATTTTAGAAGAGCAGCCTTAAGAGTGCTCAGGGCTCAGTTGGAAGAGATCCCACAGGAAACTTCCATGGAAGATAAAAGAGATAGCAAGTCCTGAGAGTTTTTCAAGACCACTCTCCCAAATACACAAAGTGAGTTCATACTCTAACAAGGCAAGGAAAGCAGGTGGAACAAGAGGACCCCCCCACCCCTTGACTCAACTGTGAGTGTCTGGGTCTGCTCAGAACCAAAAGGGAAGTGCACCAGAGATGGAAAAGTGGAGCATTACCTGTTGAAGATTACAAGGGCCTTACCAGGATATGCAATGACGCAGTGAAGCAAAAGCTCAGCTTGACCTGAAATCGGCCAGAGATGTCAAAAACTTCAAGGAAGGGTTCTTCAGATACATTAACAAGCAAAACCAGGAAGATACTATAGATCCACTATTAAGCAGGAGATCTTTGACAACACAAACTTAAGAAATACCATACTTTCAAGTTCTTTATCTCCACTGTCAACCCATATGAATGTATCTATAGACAGTATAAAAAGAACAACATAAACACTTTCCGCAAGGACCCCTAAATTTGTTGATGTAGTCCATCTCTAAAGCTGGCAGGTGTTTTGGTTTTTTTTTGGGTTCTACTTCAGAAGGGTAAAAAAGAACTGTCAGATAAAAAGCTAAATAGGCAGAATAGTAAAGCAGAGCTCTGGAAAGTCTTTAGAAGTTGGGGCCACTTGCAAAACTGGACAAAGAAAGATGACACTCAAAAGGGAGAAGGTTGCTATAGCAGTTTGCAAACAGCCCAACACAGAAATGGCTCTTCTTCAGGACTACAGTCCTGAATGCATTCCTTGTCCCCAGGGCATCTTGGTTTACATCACTGACACTCCAGATGATTCCTAAATTATAAACAAGAAATACAAACTTTCTGAACATTTTTTAATAGCAAGTAAATAAAATAGAGGATTGGTTATAGAAGAAAACTAATAGGAAAGTCTGCATAATTTCATTCATTTGCTGGACTAGTATATAATTTGTTGCACAGGCTCTGATGCTTCCTGCCTCCCCCTCTTCTTTTCCCCAGCACTGGCTGATCTTGCATGGCTGCACTAACCTTGGCTAAGTAGACAACAATGGGGCCTCATTTTCTCTCTGGGGCCAGGAGAAGAAGGGGGCTGTTAGCCCCTTCTGCATTTGTCCAGGGGATGATCTTTGTGTTATTTCTGAATTGTAAATAACTGTAAATATATGCTGTACATATGCACTGTATTATATGCTTTTAGATTTCAGGTTTTGCTTTAAAAGATAGCTTTATCTTACTTTCAAACCAAAATCACCTAGTCTGGTGATTTTATTTTGTGAGCTAATTTTAATCCTACCCACTGGTCCACCCCAGAATTCACATTTAGGTGAGCTATAGAGTTTTGTATTTTATAGAGGTGCTTACTGAAGCACTTGTGATCCTGACAGTATAAGAAAATTTAGACAAGTATCAGTACTGTCCACTTTGAACTGGGTGAAAGGCTAGTTTCATGCTTTAGGACATTATCACAATAGAAATCTACCTTCTTTTGCTGCATTGTTTTCTTTTGATATCCAAGCAGGCAAACTATCCTTAAATCTCAGGCAGGCAGAAGCTCTTACCAATTCTGTTTCATGCAAGCAGATTCACTCTCCTTCCCCCACTGCTTCTTATATCTACATCTCCTACATTGCTATCTTAGAAACAAAGATGAAGTTAACAGGTAAAGCCAGGATGAAAAAGCAATCTGTTACTGCTGTAATCAAGACTATATACCAAAGGAGGAAAGAAGAGCAGGAGGCAGGAGTTACGTGACCTAAGAAACACACAGCTGCCCATGTGATTAAAAAAAAAACTGAAGCACACATTATTCACCTATACACTGAACATCCTTCAGTAAGAATAAATGCAGACAATTGCAAATGATGGACCTTAAGAACAGAAACTGTACCTGACCATGAACAAACACCTAACTCATTTTAAGTTATCATCAAATAGACATTCCACATTTCATTAAGTGCAAGGCAAAAACAAGTTTGATCCACTCAGGTCATACATCGGTCCTAAACAGTTTTTTACTTCAGCAATCCCTACTAGCAGTGTGAGTATGTGAAAAAGCTAGGTTGGTAGACAAACAATACAACAAGCTCAAAAAGGCAGAGAATTTTGACAGCAAACAAATAAAAACCAAAAGGCAACATATGACAAATCAGAGGAAAAAAAATACTTAACTGCAGAATATTGACACTATATACAAAAGAATCCCAATCCTACCACCCCACCCCCCTCAAAAAAAACCCAAAAACCCAAAAAGGACAAGAAATCCAGTCTATTAATTTCATTGTGAACAGCCTTGTCTTTTCTCCTATGGCTCAAATCATATATTACATAACCTTATTAAAACAACTAAATTAAGAAACCAAGACCACATTTGGCAGTTTTTAGATTAATCTTTGATATTCCAGTTGTAATGGCTTAATACTTAAATCAATACAACAATAAATATTTTAAACCTTGAGTTAGCTCCTTGAGGAAGCTGGGCTTGTTTAGCCTGGAGAAGAGGAGGCTCAGGGGTGACCTCATTTCTGTCTACAACTACCGAAACGGAGGTAGCCAGATGGAGTTGGTCTCTTCTCCCAGGCAACCAGCAACAGAACGAGGAGACCAAGCTCAAGTTGTGCCAGGAGAGGTTGTGCTGGATGTTAGGAAGAAGTTCTTGACAGAGTGACTGGCATTGTAATGGGCTGCCCAGGTAGGTAGTGGAGTCGCCATCCCTGGAGGTGTTCAAGAAAAGCCTAGATGGGGCACTTAGTGCCATTCGATAGGGCTGTGTGCTAGGTTGGACTGGATGATCTTGGAGGTCTCTTCCAACCTGGCTGATTCTATTCTATCTTATCCTATCCTATTCTATATTCATTAGTGTAATCTTGCAAACAATTAAGAAAATCTAAGAAGTAACAGAAAATTTGGTAGTTAAACTTAGTTTGCTGGTATGTAAAAATACAAAAAGCATGAACACTGAAACCAAGAATATGTTGCACCTAAGTCCAGCCAACAGTACCAAATAAATGTCTTGATTTTACTGTTTTTCAGAAATATTTTTTTCCCAACACTCTGGACACACTACTGTAAGAAGCATAACATTATTAATAGGAGACTATAACATGAAAGCTAAATGTCTAAATGAAACAAGTGGACATAAATTTAAAGCTCAAGTAACCGTATCAATTCATTGATCAAAGAATTCTGACCAATCAGGTACGTCCTCCAATAGCAGGTATTTTTTACAGTGAGGGTAACTGAAACAGACTGTCCAGTGAGGTAGTAGATCCTCCATCTCTGGAAACATTCAAACTCAAGCTAGATAGGGCTCTGGGCAACCTGATCTAATTGAAGATGTCTCTGCTCATGGCAGTGGGTGGCCTAGATCATCTTTAGGCCTATTAATTTCCACTTGTTACTTCATTAAACTCAGAGTCAACAACTACAAGAAAAGGTGGCTGGGCTACAGTGGAACTACAAGTTGAGAGGCAGTAAGTAGTACTTCTATTATTTAAGAGCATTAGGTTGCAACGCTGGATACATTTTTCCCTAAACTGCTGTTCAAGCTGTACTTTTTACATACTGAATTTAAAAGTATGTATCAGATTAAGACATTTTGAAGTTGACTGGAAAAGTATCCACCTAAGGACCTGAGCTTTTTCTGCTTTAGCCCACTGAACCTGGAAGTTGGCCTCAATGAAATCTTGCAAATTCAGTCTGTGAAAACTAATTTTATGAAAGGTGCTATTGTATTAGAAAGAAAGAAAAAAACCAAGGTGAAAAATAAGCACAAAATGCCAACACCAAGGACATCAAGTGAAGGTCAGTATGTAACACAAAATATAGAATCATAGAATGGTCTAGGTTGGAAGAGCCCTCAAAGATCATCCAGTTCCACCCCCCCGCCACAGGCAGGGACACCTCCCACTAGATCAGGATGCTCAAGACCTCATCCAGCCCGGCCTTGAACACATCCAGGGAGGCAGCAGACACAACCTTCCTGGGCAACCTGTTCCAGTGCCTCACCACCCTCACTGTGAAGAATTTCTTCCTAACATCCCGTTCAAATCTCCCCTCTGCCAGTTTGAACCCATTCCCCCTCGTCCTGTCATTACAAGACCTTGTGAACAGTCCCTCCCCAGCCCTCCTGTAGGCCCCCCTCAGATACTGGTAGGCTGCTATAAGGTCTCCCCAAAGCCTTCTCTTCTCCAGGCTGAAAAGCCCCAACTCTCTCAGCCTGTCCTCATAGCAGAGGTGCTCCAGCCCTCTGATCATCTTTGTCGCCCTCCTCTGGACTCTCTCCAGCAGTTCCATGTCCTTCTTGTGCTGGGGGCTCCAGAGCTGCACACAGTACTCCAGGTGGGGTCTGACAAGAGCAGAGTAAAGGGGGAGAATCCCCTCCCTTGCCCTGCTGGTAATGCCTCTCTTGCTGCAGCCCAGCACACAGTTGCTGTCTGGGCTGTGTGTGCACACTGCAGGCTCATGTTGAGCTTCTCATCCACCCAGACCCCCAGGTCCTTTTCCTCAGAGCTGCTCTCCAGACACTCACCACCCAGCCTGTATTTGTGCTTGGGATTGCAGCGACCCAGGTGCAGGACCTTACCCTTGGCCTTGTTAAATTTCATGAGGTTAGCCCGGGCCCACCTCTCCAGCCTGTCTAGGTCCCTCTGGATGGATCCCTGCCCTCCAGCAAGTCAACTGTGCCACACAGCTTGGTGTCATCTGCAAACTTGCTGAATATAGCTGAACTGGTAAGTATTTTCTGCCAGAGGAAACAGGCTTGTCATACTGCATTTTTGCCCATCTCTCCTGTTAAACTTTGGTTAGAATCATAGAATCAGTCAGGGTTGGAAGGGACCACAAGGATCAGCCAGTTCCAACCCCCCTGCCATGCCCAAGGACACCCCACCCTAGAGCAGGCTGCCCACAGCTTCTGCCAGCCTGGCCCCAAACACCTCCAGGAATCTGGCCCCAAACACCTCCCTGCAGGGGCAACCCATTCCAGCCTCTCACCACTCTCATGCTCAACAACTTTCTCCTCACCTCCAGTCTGAACCTCCCCACCTCCAGCTTTGCTCCATTCCCCCTAATTCTGTCACTACATGATAGCCTAAAAAGTCCCCCCCAGGTTTTTTGAAGGCCCCCTTCAGATACTGGAAGGCCACAAGAAGGTCACCTGGGAGCCTCCTCTTCTCCAGCCTGCACAGCTTCAACTCTTTCAGTCTCTACTCATAGGAGAGGAGAGGTTCATCATCTTGTTTCAATCACGCTTGAAAAAAAAATGGTAGCAAGTGGCAGACGCATACAGAGAGAAAGTCTGAGAAAAACTAGACTGTTAAACAGTGGCTACACAGTAGTAGTTTAATAAGTCATCTCTTGGACAAGAAGGAACTATGCCTACTGCAGAAACACAGAAAATAAAATCCAGGCTTTCTCAGCTTAGGTGGATAGAAAGTAGATCTGAATTCCAACTCACTGGCCTAAATAACTCTTTTCAAAATGGCACCATACTGAGAGACCAAAGACTAGTTTAGAAGAACTAAAAATGTTCTTTACCCAGTTGGATATTGCACTTTCCAATACCCAGAGACAATCACAGTAACAGATAAATTATGCTTGGGCTAATATCTAAAGGGATTCTTATCAACATCCACTTAATAGCTGCACATAACAGAACTCGTCCATCAGGACCCTAAAAGAACATAAAAACATAAGATATTAACATGGAATTTTAACCTGTCTAGAAACCAGGTGCCGATCAAAGCTGTTCTGTTCCCTGCTCGGCAGGACAGGAAAGAGAAATTACAAAATGCTTGTGGGTCAAGATAAGGACAATTACTGTCACAGACCAAACAGACTCAACTTGGGGAAATCAGTTTAATTTATTATCAATCAAATCACAGAACAACATTAAGAAATAAAATGCAAATCTAAAAACACCTCTCCTCCAACTCCTCCCTCCTTCCCAGGCTCTCTCTCACTCCCTGTTTCTTTACCACTTCCATCCCAGCCATGCAGGGAATAGGGGTTGCAATTAGTTTATCGCACTTTGTCTCGGCTGCTCCTTCCTCACAGGGAGGACTTCTCACTCTCTTCCTTTGCTCCAACAGAGGATAATCCTCCACAAACTTTGCCAACATGAGTCCTTCCCATGTGCAACAGTTCCTGGTGAACTGTTTCAGCATGGGTCTTTCCCAAGCAGTGCAGCCCTTCGGGAACAGACTGCTCCAGTCTGGATGCCTCACAGGGTCAAAAGTGCTGCCAGCAAACCTGCTCCAGCACAGGCTCCTCTCTCCATGAGTGCACTGCTCCAGTGTAGGCTTCCCAAAGAATCCCAGACTCCTTTGGACATTTAACTGCTCCAGCATGGGGCCCCTATGGGCTGCAGGTGGATATCTGCTCCACTGTTAACCTCCAGAGACTGCAAGAGGACAGCCTGCCTTACCATGGTCTTCAACCCAGGCTACAGGGGAATCTCTGCTCTGGGACCTCCTCTCCCTCATTTTTCACTGACCTTGGTGTCTGCAGAGCTGTTTCTCTACCATGTTCTTACTCCTCTTCTCTAGCTGCTGTTCTGCTGCCAGTTGGTTCCCCCTGTCACTTCCTTCTTAAATATGTTATTACAGAGGTGCTACTGCCATCACTGAGTAGCTTGGCCACAGTCACCGGTGGATCTGTATTGGAGCCAGCTGGCATTGGACACAGAGGAAACTTCCAGCAACTTCTCACAGAAGCCACCCCTGTAATTTCCCCACTGCCAAAACTTTGCCATGCAAACCCAATACAATGCAATGACAAAAGAGTATCATATATGCAGTCTCTTAAGTGCTCCCTTTGCTCTAAGATACATCCAAAGCATACAGACCTGACCAAATGAACAAAAATTTCTATAGAACATTTTATACTAACCTCTTCTGCAAGTTTACAGCCATCTGGATGGTTGACTAACACTGGCAGTAAAATCCTGATACATCGCTGTAGCGGTCCTCTGGTAGGAACCATAGAGCAGAAGAATGGCCTAGGCCATTCTGACAGGAACAGAGAAGCAAAAGAGGTCTTCCATTCACAAGATCTCAAGGCTGTCCTAGAATAACAACAGAAATTCAAGTAAGTTCCATACTCAGTTCTCGCAGAGCTTGAGGTAGAAAAGGAAAGAGAGGAAGTTCCCTAGCATTTAAGGCTCCAAAATCCTATGCAAGGGAGGAGCCAAAAGGAGACAGTGAACTGAGCCTGTGAGGAAAACAACATATGTAAGGTAGAGTGGAGAGGTGGAACAGTCATCAACCTTTTTTAGCCTTTCAGATAATGTAAGTGGGAGGATTGCCTGCCCTCCCAAATAAGCAGTCATCTACTTCTGAATGCTCTCTCTATCACCCTTTATCCAACCACAAACACCTAACAAGAACAAACTATGAATTGTTTTCCATAAGGCTAGAAAGGAGCACTATCAACAGTGCACGTTCATGTCAGCAGCTCCACAAACGCTCATTCCCCCAGATTAAGTTTCCCATACATATTCTAGTGTAGAGATGTAAGGTTTTGTACATAATTTCATCTCTCACCCACAAGTTACACATTAGCATTTATAGCAGCAGCTTTTGGGTTTTTTTTTTTAAAGTTAAGCTAACAGAAACCTAATCCTTAAGAAATAATGCTTTTTTTTCCACTTCTAAAATAGCGACAATTCTAAAATAGTGACACTTTATCAGGCCTGAGCCTTTCCAGCTGTAATTTGTTAAATTTTTAGCAACATTGAATGGATTACTTCAAATAGTAACACTAACTATAGGGTGGACTGGATGGCCTTGGAGGTATCATCCAACCTAGCTGATTTTACGATCCTAAATCTCTTCCTTTACCTAGTTAACAGAATTTCCTTCAGACACAGCTGCAAGCAGCTGAAACATAAACAATGTATCTTAACAGAAACAGATTCCCCCTCCCCAACAGTTTTCATGCAGGTATGAGCTAATGTATTGTGTTTGCCATACTATATATGAGCCTACTACGTTATTCACATGTATTGCTCTGCCTGTTTAAAATGTCAGCTTTATGTACAACAGAGAAAAAAACCCACAATACTGACACCATGGCAACATGACAGCATGGAAGAAACACATGCTAAGGAAAGCTAAGATTGACAGCAACAGAAAAGATGCTTTTCAGCTGGTTAATCTGAAACAAATTATTACCCCAGTACCGAGGCAGGTAAAGTAAGTAAAATACTTGTCCTGTTTCCCATTTTTCTGCATATCAAAATAGAAAGGAAAAACATCTCAACTCCTAATTTTGTTTTCCATTTGAGGATAAACTATCAAAATACTGATACAGGAATACTGATAGGAATAAGCATCCACAGAAGTGGCTTAGAGTCTAAATTTTAGAAGAACTAAGGATCTCCCAGAAATAACTTTTTTTTACAAAATCTGGATAAAAGAGATTCACAAGATGATCCAAGACATACCCAGCAACACACATAAAATAAATCATGATTGCTACTTTTCTGAAAGTGTTACATATTGAAATCAATATGTAATTCTGAAGAGACCACAGAGGAAAGCCTCAAACCCCCCATTTCTCCTCATGGGTTTCAATGAGGAAAAGCAAATCCGCATAAAAAAGAGAGCCAGAAGGGCACTCTTTTTCCCACCAGGGTTGGTGCCCACTGTCCTGAAAGGCTAACAGGCCTAAAACATGTCCTGGTTTGCCCCACCCTTCTGCTGATGGGGGAAGAAAGAGCAGGAGGAAAAGAAAGCCTTGGGCCATTATGTCCCTTCCCAAAGTGATAAACAGGTACTCACAGGTGTTTATGCACTTGTCAGTGTCTTGCCCAAATAAGGGTAAGCAAGCCCTGGGTTCACCTAATATGGTCAGTTTGGCAAAATGCCATTCTGATTGGTGAATCTCTGTGGCCAAAGGAGCCACTGCACTCAGGCAAGTAACATAAATAGAGCTAAGGTGAAAGCAGTGTGCTCTCCTCTGCCCTGCCTTGCTGCTCTGCTTGGACAACGTGTTCTGCTCTGCCTTATGCTTCATATCAGCAAAGCTCTGATGTACAAGCTTTGACTACCTGGAAACCCATTGTTTTTCAAGGTTACCAGTGGAAGGCATTAAGTGCCTCACGACGTAGAGAGAAATGCCACTGACATTGTGCTCTCTACACAAAGTCTTGCCTCCATGTCAAGTCTGGAGTCAAGAGGAACCAGGATCAGGTCAGAGATCATCTGCCCCCTTCTCAGCACCCTTGTTAGAGGCTGGGAAGAGCTAGAAGCCTCAATGGCTAGCAAGACACCAACAGAACTCCCTTCAAGTGTTTGGGTACTGTCTAGAAACTGTAGTTAGCCTTGGGAATTTGGAGATAGTACTTTGTGAGTAAATATTCACAAGCCTCTCTATAACTGAATTCTACAGTGCCTTCTGCCTTAGCAGAAAGAAGCCTCTTGGGTTTCCCTCAAGAGCAAGTTGCATATTAGCTGCAAGATTCTCTTTCCAAAATAGTTTAATGTTTGTTATATATTATTGCTAGTTAAGTGTTCTAGATTCCCTGGTTTTTCCCTCCGTGCAATACTTTCCATGACCATGCAAAAAATTTATTATTATTGAAAATTATGGTCTGTGGCAAGATTGCTAAATATTAAAATTAATAAACTATATGAATTTTGGAATAGATCCTACCCATAGTGCTACACCCACGCATAGAATTTACCCATGCCATGTGAGTTTCCTGTGGTGTAGAATAGCGTACTAGAGTTACAGGCAGAGTAGTTCCTGCTCAATATTTAATGCCAATGGGCACATTTGTCTGAAGAGGTAATACATGGAGTGATCCAAAAGAACACGTGGCTTTCTCTGTAGATTCTGTTACCTAGACCCTGTCTACACACCAGACTGAGCTGCTGCTGTGCTGTCATAAAACTGTCGTTTGCTGCTACACACAGTCAACATGCTATTGGCTAAAGCATACCTTTGCTGCAAACCTGCAGCACTCTCATGGGTCTAGGGGGCTGCAGCACTGGTCATTTTGTCGCATTGTTCGTGCCTCCACACACAGATTATATTTGCAGGTTTGCAAGCCAATTCCTGGACTTGGTGGTGAGACACTGGAACAGGTTGCCCAGGGAGGTTGTGGCTGCTCCCTCCCTGGATGTGTTCAAGGCCAGGCTGGATGAGGTCTTGAGCGACTTGATCTAGTGGAAGGTGTCCCTGTCTATGGCAGGGGGTTGGAACTGGATGATCTTTAAGGTCTCTTCCAATCTAAACCATTCTATGACTTCAAACCATGATAAATTCTCCATTCTCACACATCAGCTTTGTGATTAAATCCCACTTTTTGGCTTCTCATTCCTAGATTTTCTGGAACCTTGCCTGCTGTCTTTGTAGTAGGGAAAAGCTGCTTGTTGCTTATTTCTTTTCCAACTATCTGAACTAATGAGAGCAATATCATTAAATATCTCCCTATTGTGGCCAATATAGGGTCCAAGAGTGAGTTGAGGGGCAGAAAAAACAGACAATGGGGGGTTGGCTCCACTAAGCCTGCCCTAAGGGGTAGTAATCCAGCACCATATCTCATCTGTCCCGTGCAGCCCAAAACACGTGCCTTACTGCCTTTTGGGGAATAGATCTATGGCTTACATTAGACATGACATTGGCCAAACTCCCGATGCTTGTGCCTATTGGACAGTTTCATTTTCACAATGTAATTAATAGGGGAATGACCTGCAAAAGCACAATTCTGCAACTCCCTCTGCTGCGATTCTTAGCAATTCCCTGCCTGGCAATCCCCAGTGGCTTTTACCCCATTAGCAGCTCATTAACTGGGTTTCTGCCTGCAGCAGTACAACTCACAGTTGATAACTTTTGTTTCACAAGGGCCATGTCCACAGCAGTTCAGCTTACAGTGACTCAGTTTTCCTCTCCCTCTCTCTGCCTTTAGAATATATTGTATCTTTACCCTCAAGATTATAACTGTGGGGTTTTGGAAGCATCATTATACAGGAAACTCCCTCGGCAAATCCTTTGTGAGTAATTTTTGGGTTACTTTTCTGTAAGTCTCCATAAGTTATAAGACTTAGTGAACTTGGGCTCACTAAGCAAGTGTGTTTGGCCCACCTTGTGACCATAGCTGGCATTGCGCCTTCTGCTTTCCTGTTTTCCAAGTTCTGACTGCCTTGGACTGTTTAATTCTGTGTTTATAAATACTCGTTGTGTAAATACTTGCCACTGACTGAGAACGCAAGTGAAATTGACACAGTCCAGTGAATTTCTGAAATTAATATATGATAATTGATATTCAGACCGTATTTCATAAAGTCGTGGAAGACCAATATAGACCTAATACATGTTGTGGCTTGACCTTTCCGCCTTTGCTAGAGTGGGGAGTAATGTGGGAAAAAAGACAAAGGTCTTGAAGCCATCGAGTCTACTCTGGTGGAAAAACAAAGTATATACTCTTGTTTATGCATGGCCTGTGCTTTCTCAAATTTGGGTACAGCAAGCCCCTGGTTTCCCCTAACATGGTTAGTTTTGGAAAAGTACCATTATGATCGACTAATCTCTGTGGTCAGATGGAGCCATCAGACTCAGGCAACTGATCAAAAATAGGAGCAAAGTTGTAAATAATGTGCTCTGCCTCAGCCATTTTGCCTTACTTTGCCTTGCCATGCTGTTGTCATATGCTTCAGACCAGCTGTGCTGTGCAAGAACAAGCTTTGATGCTTCAAGCTCGTCCACCTGGCAACTTTGCTGTGCCTCAGTTTACCAGGGAGAGGAGTTAAGTGCCTCCACAAAGTAGGCAAGACTTACTGGCAAAAGCTGCCCAAAGCCCACAGCCAGCCAAGCATGAATTGAAAGTGGTAAGGTGCTCCTAACTGGAAAGCCCACTTAGAGAAAACAGGTTACTGCTACCACCAAGACATCATGTCTTTGCCTGCACACCTGCAAACCTCTCTGCCAAATCTAGAGCCTTGGAAAGGACACCATTCACCCAAGAAGCAACCAAGACCATGGTCTGCAGCCATTTAAGCCCCAGCACCTTGCTAGCCTCCTGGGGAAACTCCAAAAGCCTCCAGCAGGTACCATACCACTGACAGCAACTGTCCAAGTGTTTTGGGTACTGTCTGGAACTGTAATGCAGCCCCGGAAATCCAAAGATACTGTTTTGTGAATAAATATTCTAAAAAGCCTCTCTGCAATTCAAGCTGTTGCTTTGGTTTTGTTCTGTAACTAACTGTGCCCTCTGCTTCAGCAGAAAGAAGTCTCTCGAGTACCCTTAGAGGGCAAATGGCATATTGTACCACAAGAATCTCTTTCCAAAAGCTCTAGTATTTTGCTAGTTCTCCTTAACTGTTTAAATTGCTTGTTCCCTGTGCACAAGCATGCATTTGAACCTTATAAAGAAGTTTTATGGCAGGATTTAATATTAATGAATACTTTTTCAGAGTTTATCATTTTCATTTGGTTATTAATATAAAAATCAATAATAGAATCATAGAATGGTCTAGGTTGGAAGTGACCTCAAAGATCATCCAGTCCCAACCTCCTGCCATAAGCAGGGACACCTCCCACTAGAACAGGTAACCCAAGGCCTCATCCAACCTGGCCTTGAACACCTCCAGGGAGAGAGCAGCCACAACCTCCCTGGGCAACCCATTCCAGTATCTCACTACCCTTACTGTAAAGAACTTCCTCCTAACATCCTGTTTAAATCTCCCCTCTGCCAGTTTAAACCCATTCCCCCTTGTCCTGTCATAACAAGACCTTGTGAACAGTCCCTCCCCAGCCCTCCTGTTGGCCTCTTTCAGATACTGGAAGGCTACTATAAGGTCTCCTCAAAGCCTTCTCTTCTCCAGCCTGAAGAGCCCCAATTCCTTCAGCCTGTCCTCATAGCAGAGGTGCTCCAGCCCTCCGATCACCTTCATGGCCCTCCTCTGCATCGTAAAAGTAATTAACCTGTTATATTACATCACATAATGTTGATATAAAATTATCACAGATACAGGAAAATTTTAAAAATAAAAAGAATCAGTGTTGCTTGTCTTTAATTGCCTTCTTTAATATCACTTTTCTTCAGTAAAACTCAAGAGCCTTGCAGAGGTGGAGAACCTGATCCAATTTTACAGATGAGGAAGTCACTCCATTGCTGGCTAACAAGTTGGCAAATCTGGGAGCAATTTTTCTTCTATCTGCTCAAGAGTTTTAACTGAAGTATTTATGTGCCTGGTTAGATGAAGAATATTTTAGTGATTTTGCTAATTTATCTATTTCTTTAAAGGATCCTAAGATGACCAGCTCTTTCTGCAGTGCTGTCCAGATATCAAACAGAAGCAGCTCTTACAGAACAAACAAACAAACAAAAAGTAAATGACAGGAGAATGCAGAGAATGCTCCATGTTGCCAAGAGTAAGTAAAGCATATCTGTATATCTACCAAGGTCAGATATTCACCTCTTTTTTTTGTATTGATCTTCCATGTATGTAATAGCTAGTAATTTCCCTTGATATTTCTTTTGGTTTTCTGGGTTTTTTTGTTTTTTTTTTTAATAAAAAGCCAATTCAACTATTCTTTCTGCACATACCACCTTCTCTAAATTGCCAGCCCTCCTTAGGCAAACTGGCATGATCATCCTTCTGGCCACGAGGATGTTCAGAGGGCTGGAGCACCTCTGCTATGAGGACAGACTGAAAGAGTTGGGGCTGTTCAGTCTGGAGAAGATGAGGCTCCCAGGTGACCTTCTTGTGGCCTTCCAGTATCTGAGCGGGGTCTACAAAAAAGCTGGGGAGAGACTTTTTGGCATGTCAGGTTATGATAGGACATGGGGAATGGAGCAAAACTGGAAGTGGGTAGATTCAGATTGGATCTTAAGAGAAGTTCACCATGAGAGTGGTGAGACTGGAATGGATTGCTCAAGGAAGTGGTGGAAGTCCCATCCCTGGACATCCGTAAAGCCAGCCTGGCTGGGGCTTTGAGCAACCTGATCTAGTGTGAGGTGTCCATGCCCATGGCAGGGAGGTTGGAACTAGATGATTCTTGAGGTCCCTTTCATCCCCGACAATTCTATGAAATGAACTGTGCCCACATCTTTGTAGAAGTACAATGGCCAAAACTGATGCAGTACTTCAACTTTACAACAGAGAATGGTTTAGGTTGGAAGAGACCTCAAAGATCATCCAGTTCCAACCTCCTGCCATAAGCAGGGACACCCCCTCTAGATCAGGTTGCTCAAGACCTCATCCATCATGTGGCCTTGAACACATCCAGGGAGAGAGCAGCCACAACCTCCCTGGGCAACCTGTGCCAGTGTCTCACCACCCTCACTGTGAAGAACTTTCTCCTAACACCCCCTTTAAATCTCCCCTCTGCCAGTTTGAACCCATTCCCCCTTGTCCTGTCATTACAAGACTTTGTGAACAGTCCCTCCCCAGCCCTCCTGTAGGCCCCTTAAGATACTGGAAGGTTGCTATAAGGTCTCCTGGCAGCCTTCTCCAGGCTGAAAAGCCCCAACTCTTTCAGCCTGTCCNAATCCCCTCCCTTGCCCTGCTGCCCACAGCTGCTCTTGCTGCAGCCCAGCACACAGTTGCTGTCTGGGCTGTGTGTGCACACTGCAGGCTCATCTTGAGCTTCTCATCCACCCAGACCCCCAGGTCTTTTTCCTCAGAGCTGCTCTCAGCTATTCAGCACCCAGCCTGGAGTTGTGCTTGGGATTGCGCCGCCCCAGGTGCAGGACCTTACACTTGGCATTGCTGAATTTCATGAGGTTGGCCTGGGCACACCTCTCCAGCCTGTCCAGGTCCCTCTAGCAAGTCAACTGTGCCACACAGCTTGGTGCCAGCTGCACACTTGCTGAGGGTGCACTCGATTCCTCTGTCCATGTCACTGAAAAAAATGTTCAACAGCACTGGTCCCAGCACTGACCCCTGAAGGACACCACTTGGCACTGGTCTCCAGATGGACATTGTGCCCTTGATCACCACTCTGTGTGCCACCATCCAGCAAGTTGTCCACCCATCAAGTCCCTGTTTTTCCAGTTTGGTGACCAGGATGTCCTGTGGCACAGAGTCAAAGCCTTACTCAGGTCCAAGTAGATGACATCAGTTGCCCTTCCCTTGTCCACTGCTGCTGTGACTTCATCACAGAAAGCCACCAAATTAGTCAGGCATGATTTGCCCTTGGTGAAGCCATGCTGGTTGCCATCAGACACCTCTACTTTACAGAATAGAGCAGAAGGCTCAACTCTTCATATCCTTCAGATTACACCATCGTTGATTCATGTAAAAATATACACCTCTTCTGTCTGAACAATGATACATTAACTCTCCTTTTATAACCCATGGCATTTCCTAGGTTGGGGTAGGGAACAGGAGATAAAAAATAGTGGTTGTTTTGCATGTTTAGTTTTTATGTTCTTTTGAGATAAATATCGTAGACTCAACCAGGTTGGAAGAGACCTCCAAGATCATGCAGCCCAACCTAGCACCCAGCCCTATCCAATGCCACCAAGTGCTCCATCCAGGCTTTTCTTCAACGCCTCCAGGGATGGCAACTCAACCACCTCCCTGGGCAGCCCATTCCAATGCCAATCACTCTCTCTGGGAAGAACTTCCTCCTAACATCCAGCCTATACCTCCCCCAGCAAAACTTAAGACTGTGCTCCCTCGTTCTGTTCCTGGGAGAAGAGACCAACTCCCACCTGGCTACAACCTCCCTTTAGGTAGCTGTAAACATAATGCACAATTACCTTAGCCTATTGTGGAATTATAGTAAAATGCAGAAAAGCAGCAGAATGAAGCACAAAACAAGAGAGCTAGCCAACTCCCACCCATCCCACTGCCATCCCTGCCAAAAAGAGCCAACACCCAAAACCCAGAACACAAAAGCAGCAACCAGAACAGAAAGCCTCTCTCCTATTACAATCTGAACCTCAATCTCCAGTCAGCACTTTCCTTTTGAAGCTGGCATGAGGCATAATATTTTTTTAATAGTAACAGCAGTACATTTTCAAGTGAACCCATGAGGCTCTCCACCTCTTATTCTGTAAGATCTGCATCATGCCCAGCAGCAATTAACATTGAACAATATAAATCATACATCATTCACTGTCCATTTTCACTCAACATGAGATCACTTTGTGGTACACAGAAGACTTCTCACTTCAGATGTTATGGAGCTCCATCCTGCTCCAATATGTCTGGACCAGTCCAAATGGTGGGGCTGTGTTTCTATCCCTGGGGCAGTTGATTCCAGTGATTCCCTCCCCTCCAAGTGAAAACAAACTGTGTTGGAAGCTGTGCACCAGGGTCCAAGCCACATGTAGTTGTGGGGATCCCCCTGTCACATCAGAAACACAGATGGGTTCCACCCCTCGAAATTTCATGGCATCAGATTACATGGGGCACAGTATAAAGCTGTATCTACTACAGCTTTATACTCTCACAGGTTCAACTTGCCAAGCCATTGGTTCCGTACAGTCAAAAACACCCATCTGTCCCTCCCCTCCATCTGGTTGGAGGCAGGGCCCCTCTAATTCTGACAGGAATCACTTGCATCTTGCAAGGATGCTTCGGGAGTCCCTTCTGGAGGACCAGAAGCACTATTAGTTTTTCTGCTCCTTTGGGGCAATTTTCCAATGAAAACTGGAGCAGCATTCTTCTAGGCAGAACTTCCTTGTAACCCACATACTTACGCAGACAGGACTAAAGTGACTTTTCCATCCCACTTCCTAATGTCCTCTCCATGGTTATGCAAGTAAAAGCACAGGGTATGCCATAGTGTATACCTCCTAGATTCTCCCTCAGGCAGAAAGCACCTGTTCCTCACAGCTGAAGCACAGGATCATACAGGTAGGGAATAGAACATGTTATTTTTGAGTTGATGGATCTCCCAGGGCAGCTCCCTCACAGCTCAAACAGGCTTTTACAAAGGAAGAGAGATTTTCTATGCCTTGCTGAGGCCTGCTGTTCATTCCATCCACTATTTGTCCTTGGCCACCTTCCAAAACCAGAGATAAAAGCTGAGTGAGCAGCTCTGGCTCTTTCCTCTTGTTCCCCTGATAGCCCTGGTTTGTCATTGTATGCTTCTTTTTCCATACAGGGGCACCTGATACTGGCACAGGCAGGGTCTCTGGTGCACCTGCCATGTCTGCTGGTCTGCCTGTAGAACGAGAGACCTTCTCTTGCCCCTGAGCACTCTGAACACCGATGAGGGGGGCTTGACAGGCATGGGTCAGGCCTCAGCACATCACAGTGACTCTTCTCTCTCAGAAACTTCCAGGATGACAACTATTTTTTTTTCAAGTATTTCACCAGCTTGTCAGGATTTTGACCTTTCTAAGATGTGAAATGCCAAACCACTGGAGGGGACCATTTGCCTAAGACTTTCCTCAAACACTCACAACTACCTAGCATCAGGGCAGATCTCTCAGTAGGAGAGTCCTATATTGCTCTGAACAAAACATGGCATGCCAGTAGCCAGCACAGAAACAGCACAGCTCTAAGTCATTCCTCTGAGACAATGCTCACTCACAGAAGAAACATACAGAATGACAGCACATCGGCCCCAGCAGCCCCCCCCCGAAAGCAAACACATTAACACAGTGAACAACCACAGTAAAACAAACACACACCACAACAAAAACCCAGCTTACAACAAACTCTCTTTACAAGCCTCAAGCCTTAATGGAATGCTCTCTCATCATCTCACTTCTCATTATCTAAACCCTTTTATCTCCTGCCAAAATCGACTTAGTTAAGACAGCTGCTTTTGGGCCCCACATTGGGCACAAAAACAGAATGTAACGGGTTAACTCACCTGTTCCCCTTCAATACAGAAGTGAGGGAAAAGTAACACACACAAAGAAACCTCCACATTGAGATAAACATTTGAAATAAAAAGAGTTTAATATAGGGGTATTTTATTTTGTTGCAATTGGTCAAAGACATTTGGCAAAAAGCTTAAATTTAGCTAACTTGTTTTCTCACCGCTGCTCTGTTTGCATGCTACCTGCCCTGCCTTGCGTGCCTTTACATCGCATGCATTGTGATGTATTGTGTGCCTTTATGTTGCATGTATTCATCTCCCATGAATGGAAGATGCTGGCACTGCCTGTATCCCAAACTGAGGCAAGGATCTGAAATGGCTTTCCCCACTCCAGGAAGCAGCTAACCCACATGATCTCAGCAGAGGCTGAGACAGGGACCTGCTTCTGCTGCTCCTGGCCAATGGCAAACAGGTCCAGCCTTGGACTTGGGGGGTGCTGGTGGAGGAGAAGCTCACGATGAGGCAGCAGTGTGCACTTGCAGCCCAGAAAGGCAAGCAGAGCCTGGGCTGCAGTAAGAGCAGTGTGGCCAGCAGGGCCAGGGAGGTGATTCTCCCCCTCTACTCCGCTGTGGTGAGACCCCAACTGGAGTACTGCATCCAGTTCTGGAGCCCCTATTACAAGAGGGATGTGGACATGCTGGGTCATGTCCAGAGAAGGGCCACGAGGATGGTCAGAGGGCTGGAGTAGCTCTCTTATAGGGCCATTCAGTCTGGAGAAGAGAAGGCTCTGAGGTGACCTTATTGTTGCCTTCCAGTAACTGAAGGAGGCCTATAAAAAAGCTGAGGAGGGACTTTTTAGGCTATCAGGGAGTGATAGGACTAGAGGAAATGGAGCAAAGCTGGAGGTGGGGAGGTTCAGACTGGACTTGAGGAGGAAATTGTTGAGCATGAGAGTGGTGAGAGCCTGGAATGGGCTGCCCAGGGAGGTGTTTGGGGCCAGGCTGGCAGAGGCTGTGGGCAGCCTGCTCTAGGGTAGGGTGTCCCTGGGCATGGCAGGGGGGTTGGAACTAGATGATTCTTGTGTCCCTTCCAACTCTAACTGATTCTCTGATTCTATTCTATGATCATCACATGCTCTGGATAGCTCCAAAGCCTGTAAGCCTGGATCCTTTCCACCCAAGTGGCTGGCTGATCTGCCAGCTTCCTGAGAGCCACAGAGGATTTGCCTTGTGTCCATGGATCATCTCAGACAACATGCTCAATTTGAACTGTGCAAGTAGCAAACCTCCCCCACACTCTGAACCATTGCCACATGGAAAGGTCACCACATTTCCAGGACTATGTTTTCCTTGTTTGTGATTCTGGATTACCAATATTGAGACTCAGAACAGCGTGTAAGTTAACTCTCTTTTCTCAAGTTTGTTATGGTTTATGCTTGCGTTTAACTTTTAAGTGGCAGGTTTAAATTGCTAAAACTGTTCTAAAGTTGTTTAAATCAACCTGATTGTACATATACATTCTGCAAAACAATCTTTACCAACTGCATAACAATCTATGTGTGTTGAGTGTAAATAAGTTTCGGGATTAAAAAAATAATTTTTTTTTTGTCAGCCTCATTCTAATTCACATCTAACCTAGATTCAAATCCCTCCTCAACACCTTGCCAATAGTTTTTACGGTCCTGTTTTATACTGCATTAATACAAGCTAAATGTTCTGTCGCCACAAGCAACGAATCCTCTGCACAATGGGTGCTTTAGCTTTTCTAAGTGGCACCTAACAATGTCCAATATTCTGAGCTTTTATTTAAATCTAAACAAAACTTGTCCAGCCACTCTGATACACTGACCAGATTCATAGCTACAGCCGTCTGTAGTGCAAACCACAACTGTCTTGCATTCTAGTATTTATACTGAATGGTCTCAATATTTGCACTCTCCTTGTTCAGAGGATTTCCTCCTGACACAGTCAATGTTCATAACAGCAACAGACATAAAGCCACTTATGCACACACAGATGCCACAAAATATGCAGCCAATGCCATTTCAACATCTTATTTTTCTACCAACTCAGTATGACCCTGCATTTGATCAGGGACATCAGAGCAAGAGAGTGAACACAAACAACATGAAGAGGGAAGAAAATTAGTAGCCTGCCATGAAACTCCAGAGAAAACAGATTTGTAATACTGAGAAAGCCACATATTCTACTAGTTGGTCTTGAAGTGACCAACAATACTTTATTAAAAAAAAAAAAAAACACAACAGTTTTATTCCGTGGCTTTATCTTAGAGTTACATAAGATTAAAAATTATTATTTATAAAGACTATGTAAATATTTGTTACTGCATACAATTTATCAATTGTCAAAAAAAACCTGGCATGCTTGCATTCAGTAGGACTATCAACAAAGAGTTGCATGTTGATTGCTGTGAGATGGCAAATACCCTCAGCACCTTCTCCTCAGCCATCAGGGAACACTACCCTCATTGTTTCACAAGTATGAAAGCAACCAGCACATTCCTACTGAGGATGTAAGCTGCAGTGCAAAAATGCATTGTACACCTGCCAGCTCCTTCAGCTGACACAACATTCACTATGAAGGTACCTTGAAGTCAAGAAAACAAGATTTAGTGTCAGCTACAAGTTTCTTGCTTGTTTGCTTACTGTAAGAGGAAGATGACTGCTTGAGCTCATCAAAATGCAAGTCTGGCAACAGTCTGAAACCTTGCAGCAGCAACTAGGCAGAATCATCAAACCTCTCTGATATGCCAACTTGTATCAACTCCAGCTAACTATAGAGATGTGTGTATGCACACTGCGGATTTCATTGTTTAGTTTTTCTCATGGTAGCTGAACTTCCACTTTCAGAGTGCTGTTCTTTGCTACAAAAGTGTGCATGACATTAGCACTAGAAAACAAACAGGATTCCAAGTCACCATCCCTGGAGGGTGTTCAAGAAAAGACTGGATGGAGCACTTACTGCCATTGGATATGGCTGGGTGATAGGTTGGACTGCATGATTTTGGAGGTCCCTTCCAACCTGGCTGATTCTATTCCCATTCTACCCCTACCCCCAGAAAGACTATGCTTTCTGTTTAAGCTTTTCTAATCTTCCTTGCCTCAGAATAAAGTAAACATTCCCAGACCTACTGAGAAAAACAAAATCCCATTTAATGACAAATACAAAAGTAGTTCAGTATGTAATTATATTAAAATCAACCAGGGAAGCCCTGATAAATGTTCGGTAAAACTGCATGCTCTATGATTACCAACAGTGAGCAGAATGCTTCAGGAAAGCTGTATGCTACATTTTCATGTCTAATATTCAATTCAGTAACCTGCAACATCTTGTATGCTGATCTGATGCAAAAAATCTAAACTTCAGGCAAGCTCATGGGGGAAGATGAGGGAGAACAGAGTTTAGGAGGGAAAAAATAAAAAACCACACAAACCCCCTTGTAACATACCTGAGTCATTATCATACCTAGTCTCTCCATTTCCATTGATACATTTTCATGGAACTACAGACATTCAATTATGCTGCTTTAATGGTACTTCGAAGACCAAGAAATCAGTTTGCAAGTGGCAAACTGTCCCATGTAGAATTCTGTAGTTCTCTTTCTCTATTTCTAACCAAAGACTTTGCTGTTTTGGTGAAACCACACACATACAGTATTATATGTTGTGCTATAGCACAATACTAGAAGTGAGAAAAGTTGGAGGAGGAGGTATCTCAGCAAAGCTCTTAGAATTGCCTTTCACAAGAGTCAAGACTTAAATTAACTGATAAATCTGTAAAAGCAAATGTCAAATTTACACAGTGCTTCTTAACATTTGCAAAGGATCTCTGTGATTATCACCATGAGAAAACATTAATATAAAGCAAAAGTGTCAAGTGGCAGGAAGTCCCCAAAGTAAAGCCACTGCTCCACATATCTAATTATGTCTCTCTAGACATTGAGAAATCATTTCTTCTGGTACTCTGGCATAAGAGACAATCTGCTCTCTATTAAGCTCTATACCTTCATTGTGAACTAAATAAATTAAGAGTTGTGGCTGCATACAGAGCTAAAAAAGGCTGTTTATATATTTACTAACTTAGGAACCAAACATAACCATAAAAAACCTTCAGAAATCAAATAGGAAGCATTATTTTGAAAGATATAATTAGCACTTGTCAATCAAGGAAGAAAATAAGAAAGCTGTGTTCTTGCCCATGAACTTTTACAAATCCAAATACACAAGTTCCACAGTAAGTAATGGAAATATTAGCAACAGTTGTTTAAGAGATGAACAAACATATCACCCTCAGCAAGTTTGCAGATGGCACAAAATTAAGCAGCAGTGTCAATCTGCTGGAGGGTAGGAAGGCCCTGTAGAGGGGTTTGGACAGGCTGAAGCAATGGGCTGAGGCCAATTGCATGAGGTTTAACAAGGCCAAGTGTCAGGTCATGCACCTTGGCCACAACAACCTCCAGCAGCCCTACAGGATGAGGGAGGAGTGGCTGCGGAGCTGCCTGGTGGATAAGGAGCTATGAGGAGCAGCTGAGGGAGCTGGGGTTGTTTAGTCTGGAGAAGAGGAGGCTAAGAGGGGACCTTATTACCCTCTACAACTACCTAAAAGGAGGATGTGGTGAGGCTGGTGCTGGTCTCTTCTCCTCAGTTACTAATGACAGCACAAGAAGAAACAGCCTCAAGTTGCGTCACGGGAGGTTTAGATCGGATATTGGGAGGAAGTTCTTTACTGAGCAGGTGGTCAGGCACTGGAAGGGGCTGCCCAGGGAGGTGGTGGAGTCACCATCCCTGGAGGTGTTTAAAAAAAAAGAGTGGATGTGGTGCTTGAGGTCTGGTGATGCCGGATGTTGGGATGAAGGCTGGACTGGATGATCCTGGTGGTCCTTTCCAACCTTAGTGATTCATAGTGATTAGATGTTGTGCTGAGGGATTTGGTCTAGTCAAGGACTTGTCAGTATGAACCTAATTACTGGACTGTATGATCTTGAAAGTCTTTTCCAAGCTAAGAAATTCTGTGGTTCTGTAATTGTAAGTGCTTATGAGGAATTTGGGAATAGCAAGTTTATTGCATATAAAAGTAAACCTTTTAAAATACTTAGCTTAGAGCACAGAAGTAAGTAATAGAACCTCCCTTAGGTAAAAAGACTGGCCTGGGGACTCATTTCTTTGACAATATTAAGGCTCTATTTAAAATAAGAATTCTGTGATGAGGGAAATAAATGGAAGTGAAGAGGGACTGGTTTGCCACCTTCTGCCAGATTAAAAGTGTAGTAAGACTGTCAGTGTCAACAGGAAAATACATACTCTAAATCAAACCGTTTAACTGAACATATGTCTTCACACACAAATACTTACCCTCCCACAGAAACTCCGAGATCTTCATCTGCCCCCAGGCAAAGTTGTGCTGCTTGCAACAGTATCTGAAATTTGGCTGAGCTGACAAATGACTATCATTTCTCATTTGCAAGAGTAAGAAGATCACTTTAAACAAACAAACAAAAAAAGCTTATTCCATTCTTCTAAATAAAAACAAGCAGGCAAACGCTTTCTGGCTTCAGCTGAGACAGTAGTCCCTATCATCAGAAGGTTTTGTTTACACAGGAAGTGTTACTTCATCCGTTGTTTTGGAAACTTGGTAATATTACTAACACAGATGCTAACTTCTTTCTTGTTCTTGTCTGTAAAATCACTAACAGGTAGTTGAAGCAGAATACTCTAGAGTTAGGAAGACTTTCATAACAAAGACAAGTAAACTGCAACATTAAACCAATGAATTAGCTTTTATAAAAACAGCACTGCTGTTTTAATACAGCTTCTGGTAATGCAACAATCTAGCAGTTTCCCAAATCGTGCTGCAAACCTTAAGGTTTCATCCTAAAAACAGTCCCTTTCACTTTGTTTACCAGCTCCTGAGTCAATCAGCTCTTCACAGTGTCTTTCTTTTTACAAGCATAAACCCAGAAAAACAAAACAAAAAAAACCTAACAAAACACAACAACAAAGCCCACCTGGAATACTGAACTTCAGCACTGCAGTTCAAAGAACACCTAATAGTGTCTCCTAGTCCCTAAAATTTGATTCTGTCCTCACAGTCTTCTGTAACAATAATAATGTTTGAGTATAGGCTAGAGACAATTTAGTTTTGTAGTGCAGTCCAAAAAAATCTGCAACCTATTTCACAATACAAGGGAAGGGAAAGAATGGCCAGGAAAAAGACTGTTCACTTCATCAGCTGTGGCAGACTGGCATGCTCATGAAGCTAACAATCTAATTCTTAAATTTTGAGGTGTTGTTCCTGTTAAACTGAATCTCAACAGGGCTGTTCTTGTAGCAATTGTGACTTCGGGTTTTTTTTCCTAATTGTTTGGGTTTCAGTTACTCTGTATCTGTTTTCCATATCAATTTCAACACTTCTTTAGCAATTGGACAAGGAACATTGTGAATTACATCATAACACCATGAAGGAAGGATTATTAATATGATACCTGACAGAACATTACTGGAAATCTTCATCAGCAACATAAAGGGTTAAGCCCTCCCAGGGAGGCTTACCTGGAACAGGAGCCTGACTCCTCCCTGGGGTGGTCTGACCTGCCCCCAGGTGTCATGTTTAGCCCCTCCCACTTCCTGCTGAGGCCCCTATAAAGAGCAGATGAACTTCCTGTTTCTCTCCTGGGTCCCTGCTCCTCATCAGCCAGCATCAAGTTTTCCTGCTGCTGCTCAACACCTGCTCTCCAGCAAACACATGGAGAGAGCAACCATATTTGGAACTCTCTAACTCACTGCATGTTCACCATCATCTCGCATCCCTCTGCATCTACCACCAATTTCCAACTTCACTACTTGGATTCAAATTCCATCCACTGGTTATATTTTATATTTTGTATTTTGTTCCCTTTCCACTATCCTCTGTAATTCCCCTTACCTTATACCTATATCCTGTATTTCGTTCCCTTTCCCCCATCCTCTGTAATTCCCAAATACCTTCTATTTATTGTTAAAGCTTATTTTTCACTTCCAAATCAAATTAAGTATTTATTGAGCTTTTGAGCTCAGGGGGACTGGCTTAAACCAATACAAGCTATTCAGATATAAATTCAAGCACTAACCATTTTTGGTAACTGCAGAGAATTCAGCAGTATAAATCTCTTGCTTCTACAAAACATCTGGCTAGTTCAGAGACGAGGAATAATTGTTGTCTGAATATTGTGAAAAGAGATGAACACAGGGATCTTCCATACAAAAGGGTACATCAAACATGCAAAAATTCTTTTTATTAAAGTTTATAATCAACCCCTAAAACCAAAGTTGCTAAACATAAAAAAGTGTAATAAGTAGGCTAAGTACTTGCCATGGTGAAAATAAGGTCAAGATAGAGACAGCAGCATGGTATGGAACACTTCGGCAAGCACCAAAATGAAAGAAGGCACTTTTAAAAAATACAGTTAAATTAAAAAAATCATTAAAATATGGACATACTACTTTCATTCAATCAACACAATTCTTTCATAAAGATGGTAAAAATTTCTGGAAGTACTTTACTGTACAAAGCTACTGCCCCCAGAATCAAGAAAAGCAAGCAGGAAGCTCTCAATGCTTCTGTACAATCTATCCTAAGTCTCAACTTACTCAGCTTTCTGCTCAGCTGTTTGACAAACTTGTACTCTTAGCACATCACCTTTTAACACCGGCAAGGGTAGAAAGTATCAACTAACTTTTTTTTGTTATATTAGGAAACGCATTATGCTATTTAAAGATTCAAATAAAATTCACTATATATTAATTAAATTAGAAAAGCAGTGTCAGTTGAAAAAACATTTCTAGGACTTTCCTCTGCAACTGAAATTCAGGGTTTGCGATTCACTGTGAGGCTCCCACCAAAACTGAAACCCATCCATTTCTCAAAATGCATACATTTAGCTTCAAATTACTTTGATATAAAATTAGTAAGAAAAAAAAATCAGTAGCAGACTAAGTATTTTATCAGCTTTAAAAAATAAGTAAATGCTGAGAACAGTTACTTGCTTTGCAAGGTCTACAGATCACAAATTCTCAAACTAATGATTTGTCAGCATTGCTCTTAGATTTGCACCAAAGTGTCCCACACCACACTTGCAGAAACTAAGTTCTACATAAACTCTGAGTAAGCACATGACTTAAATAAGATTCTTTCAGCAAAAGTCTTAAAAGCCATCTCCACAGGTCAGTTTTATACAGAAAATTCAATTTGATTTTCCATGCCATAACAATAGCATCCTGCTTACTCATCAAGAATGAATACTGCTGACTTAAAAGTTCAGTGCTATTTTCACTCCATGCATGTAAAAGAAAACTGCAAGAATTTACAGAGTATGTAAATTTAACGTCTTACATAACTACATTGTCTGTCTGTTTTGGACTACCATGTAATTTTTTTTGTCCAGGAAACATCACACCTTATGTACATCAACTGTTTTGCCTACCTTCTTTAATATTATTTCAACACACCCAAGGATGTAACAGTGTGCCCCATGTTTTAAGTGAAAGCAGCTTACTTTACATTTTATCCGGTATATAAAATCCCTCACATCTCTTGCAAAGATTCCACTGATATTTCTGTGCAAATTGTAGCTTATTCTCCTTTACCTGAATTATACAGTATTCAAAATCTAAAGCATTTTTAAAAATTATTTTTAAAATATTTTAAAATTATTTTAAATTTTTTTTTAAAAATAATTTTAAATTAGTTTAAAGTTATTTATTTTATACAATCTTTAACATTAAAAACTTTTTTTTTTAATTATGCTTTGAAGCACAAGCAAGCATGAAAAGGAGACTACGTTCTAGGTAAAGAGCACGTTTTACTCTTTACATAGTCAAGAGCAGCAGGAATAAAGAAGTTCCAACTGGTTTTTATTCCTACCTAAAACTGGCTAGACAAGGTAATTATGAGTCAAAATTTTCACCTGTCCATAGGTAGATTCTCCCCATTCTTCTACTTCTTTTATATTTTCAAACTCTTTTACTAATTACCTTGTTATGGAACCATAATTGCCCATATTTAACAAAAGAAATTGTGAAATACTATTTAGCCCCTTAGATACTTGTTGCTTTCTACAAGGAAATAATTTATGTATTGCTCTCTCATATCACCTCTTCTGCTTTCTTACAGGTTGTATTTGTTGCCTAGCTCATGTCTGACTGTACTTGGACAAAGCATTGACACTACTCAATGTCCTGATTTTGGTTGGAATTGAGCAGATGTATGTTTTCTTAGTAAGTACAATAGTAGTGTGTTTTGGATTAAATATAGGACTTGGTATGAGCAGAATTGTTGATACTATACTGATGGTTTTGGTTGTTGCTAATAAACTAAATTTAGAATCATAGAATGGTTTCAGTTGGAAGAGACCTCAAAGATCATCTAGTTCCAACTCCACACCTCCACACCATAGGCAGGGACACCTCCCACTAGAACAGGTCGATCAAGGCCTCATCTAACCTGGCCTTGAACAACCTCCCTGGGCAACCTGTTCTAGTATCTCACCACCCTCTCACTGTAAAGAACTTCCTCCTAACATCCCTCATCTGCCAGTTTAAACCCATTACTCCTCATCTTGTCATTACAAGGCCTTGTAAATAGTCCCTCCCCAGACCTTCCTGCAGGCCTCTTTTGGACACTGCAAGGCTACGCTAAGGTCTCCTGGAAGCCTTCTATTCTCCAGGCTGCAGAGCCCAAACTCACATAGCCTGTCCTCATAGCAGAGGTGCTCAAGCTCTCTGATCATCTTTGTGGCCCTTCTCCAGACTCGCTCAAACAGTTCCACGTCCTTCTTTTGGTGGGGGCTCCATAACTGTACACAATACTCCAGGTAGGGTCTGACAAGAGCAGAGTAAAGGAGGAGAATCCCATCTCTTGCCCTACTCTTCATGCAGCCCAGGACATAGTTGCTGTCTGGCCTCTGTGTGCACACTGCCAGCTCACGCTAAGCTTTTATCAACCCAGATCCCCAGGTCCTTTTCTTCAGGGCTGCTCTCAGCCATTCACCACCCAGACTGGTCTCCAGGTGGACATTGTGCCCTTGATCCCCCCTCTCTGTGTGCCACCATCCAGCCAATTCCTTACCCAGCAGTGCTCCACCCATCCAGCCTGTGTTTTTCCAGTTTGGTGCCCAGGATGTCCTGTGGGACACAGTCAAAGGCCTTACTCAGGTCCAGGTAGATGCCATCAGTTGCCCTTCCCTTGTCCACCTCTGCTGTGACCTCATCATAGAAAGCCACCAAATTAGTCAGGCAGGATTTGCCCTTGGTGAAGCCATTGCTGGGTACCACCACTGACCTCTGCTTTGTTTGCCATTTGCCTTAGCAGTGCCTTCAGGAGGATCTGCTCCATGATCTTGCCAGGCACAGAGGTGACACTGACTGCTCTGTAGTTCCTGGGGTCGTCCTTTTTTCCCTTCCAGAAGGTAGGTGTTATGCTTGCCCTTTGCCAGCCAGCAGGAACTTCACCAGTCTGCCATCACCTTTCAAATACAATGGGCAGTGGTTTGGCAACTTCATCTGCCAGTTCCCTCAGGACCCGTGGGTGGATCTCATCAGGCCCCATGGACTTGTGCATGTTCAAGTCCCTTAGGTGCTCATGAACATGATCTTCAATTACAGTGGACCGGTCTTCTTTCTCCCAGTCCTTCCTTTTGCCCTCTGGAATTTGGACATTGTGGCTGGAGCACTTCCTGCTGAAGACTGAGGCAAAAAAAGTCACTTAGCACCTCAGCCTTATCCATATCCCTTGTTGCCAGCTCCCCTTTTCCCTTCNCCTGTCCTTGCTTCCACTCTCTGTAGGCTTTCTTCTTGCATCTAAGTGTGTCCAGGAGCTCTCTATTCATCCATGCAGGCCTCCTTGCATTCTCACCTGCCTTCCTCTTTTTTGGCATGCATTGCTCCTGGGCCTGGAGGAGGTGGTTCTTGACCAGCTTTCCTGGGCCCCTCTTCCTTCCAGAGTTTTTTTCCCATGGCACCCTGCTAAGAAGGTCCCTGAAGAGACTGAAGTCTGCTCCAGAGAAGTGAGTTTGCTGTGCACCATCCTTGATGCCTTGAGGATCTTAAACTCTACCATTTTACGGTCATTGCATCCAAGGCTACCCTTTAGCTTCACTTCACTCACCAGCCCCTCCTTGGTGCTGAGGACTAGGTCCAGCATAGCACCTTTTCTTGTGGGTTCCTCTACCACCTGAAACAGGAAGTTATCATCAGTGCATTCCAGGAACCTCTTTGATTGTTGGTGCTGTGCAGTGTTGTCCTTCCAACAGATGTCAGGGTGGTTAAAGTCTCACATGAGTACCAGGGCCTGTGAGTGTGAAGCTTCTCCTATTTGTTTGTAAAGGGCCTCATCATCTTCACCATCCTGATTAGGAGGTCTGTAGCAGACACCTACTATGATGTCCCCTTCCTGTTCCTTCCCTTTAACCTCTACCCATAAGCTCTCTGTTTTGGTGTTGCACATCCCCAGGTGGAGCTCCATGGATTCTAGTTTATCATTGATGTAGAGAGCAACACTCCCTCCCCTTTTCCCCTGCCTGTCCCTCCCGAAGAGTCTGTAACCACCTATCCCTATGCGCCAATCATGAGATCCATCCCACTATGTCTCAGTTATGCCAATGACATCATAAACCTGAAGACTTGCACATATTTGCAATTCTTCCTGTTTGTTCCCCACGCTCCTTGTGTTAGCGCAGAGGCATTTCAGTTGTGCCTCTATTGGAGCTGAGTTATCCACTGTTTTTCTTTACCCTGTTCTTTGGGCACTCTTTTCTCAGTCAGTACTTGCACCGGTCCAGGCTCAGACACCTCTGTAGCTATCAGCCTATTTCTACCCCTCTTATCATCACTACCACATGGATTACCACTTGATGTTTCCCTTTTGGTAGCTACTACCTGAAGTGGATCTGGCTCATCTCTGCAAAACTTTGACTGCATTATTCTGTCCCCAGAATGCTTCTGGGCAGCAGGTTGAGAGCCCTTACTAATTCCCCATTGCTCTCACACTGATCTTTCCTCCCACACCTTGCCACATGGAATCCTGGTGACTCTGTCCCACTTCCCCCTCCCATCCCATTTAAAGCCCTGTCAACTAGCCCTGCTATCTCCTCTACAAAGACCCTCTTCCCCATCTGAGAGAGGAGTCTCTTGTTTGTTGTCATCAACCCTGGTGCTGTATAGGTCATTCTGTTGTCAAAAAAACCCAAATTTATGGTGGTGATCCCATCCACGGAGCCATGTATTAAAAGACTGCATTCGGCTGCTTAATCCAGTGCCTCTGCCATCGGTTGGAATAACAGATGAGAAGATCATTTGTGCCGCTGAGTCTAGTACCACTCATCCCAGGACCCTGAAGTACTTTTTTTTCCCCCCTGGGACTACCAGTCATTATTTCTTTTCCTCCTACATGGAAGATCAATAATGGGTAGTAGTCTGAAGAGTGGACCAGATTAGGAATTTTCCTGACAGCATCCCTATCCCAGGCTCCATGTAGGCAGCACACCCCCCTGCAAGAGGAGCCTTCCCAGTCCCTCTGTTCCTCTCAAAAGCGAATCCCCTACAACTATCACTCTCCTTTTTTACTTTGCTTGATTATTCTTAATTCTTGAGCAAGGCTGACACACCCTGGGCAACTGAGTATCTGGGAATCGCTAAAGAAATCCTTTCCTGACTTGATAATGTTATGTCTTCTCTCTATCTCTTAATTATCAAATCAGCAAGAGGTATCACATGCTAGGTTTTTTCCCAGTATTTAGGTATACCACCTGTTCAGTCAAAAACATGGATCACTGCTGAACTGGCAGGCTGTTCTGTTGAACTGCCTTTCTTCTTCCTCATCATTACTTTTCTCCAAACTTATGCCAATGTACTTTTGGGGGACTTCGGTCCATCAAGTATGACTACAAGTAGCCTACAGATTGAGAATGAGATGGTGATGGAGGGCTGAAGGTGAACAGACCAGGAAATCAAGCTGCCTCAAAAGGCAACTCCTTTCCTGACATACTGATTTTTGTTGCCTGGTTTGGGCAAGCATTCACCTAAATACAGTTCCAGCTTTTGACTGCCACAACACAAAGTCAAGATTGACATGCGAAGAGAAAACAGGAAAACTGCAGCAGAGAACAGATCCCCAGACACCACTGGTACAGCCAGGATAATGTCCCTTCCATCACTTGGAAGATGGGACATCCGATCACACAGATGAAACCAGAGTAAGTGCCTTCACACTTTTTTCAAATATCCTTCAATTTTTAAAAAAAATTATTAAAGTGTAAGACATTCTTCCTCTCTCCTAAAAGGTCAATATTTATTTATAACTCTATTAAGCATTCATTATAAAGCTGAAGAGAAAATAGTATTCCTTCCACTAACCTTATTTTACAGTAGATAACTTCCAGACCTCTACATAGTTTTAAGATAAACCTCTTAAAATTTCTCTAGTCAATGTACAGTTGATTTAATAAACTTTGAGGATTTTCCGTAAGTTCCTCCATAAGCATACAAAATTTTATTAATCTATTTTTTCTCTCCATCTGAAACAAATCCTTTTAGGAAAAGAAAGATAATTATTCAACAACTGTTCCTGTAAGACAAGCTAAGCTTTCTCCTCCTTGTGTCTGAAAATGACTGCTCAGCCTATGGCAAGTTTCACAACCCCAAAGCAGTAACAGTTACAGCTGCCAAGCTGCCACCAAAAAGTAAAACTAATCCCATTCCTCCAAACCATAAGAGTCAAATTTGTAAATCTTTAAATACAACATTTTTGTACTTGGGCCTCTCTATTCATTTCCTCTTCAATATGCCCACCCATAAACAGATTTTAATTTACTTCAAAAATGCCAGACATCAGTTTTCTTTCAAAGGATTCTTGTCTTTCCTCATATATTCTAGACAAGAATGTAACAAACTGCTACACAGACAGCAAAAACTAAAGGAACTCACTAAGTAATTCAAAACACATCAAAATATCAGAATGTCAGAAACTTGCATACAAAGGAAAATACAAGACCTCATATCTTTTCTTAGTACTTTCCACATGCAAACAGAGTGAAATGAAAATTCTCAGTAAGCTGACTTTAAGATTATTTTATTTTTATGGAATACTTAATACTAAAGAAAGCTATTAATTTCTGAAAAAGGGTTGAACTTCACTTTCAGACAGCTTATGATACGTTGAACTAGATACCCAAACCTAAAAATTACCAGCAATCTCTATTATTTTTACTTCTGATAAATTTCTCCACTCTTTCTGAATCACTTCCAAACCATCCATTACACCCCCAAACACATGAAAGAAATTAGAAATCAGAAATTATGTATTATAACAGTAATTGATAAGAGTTGGTTTAAACTAACAACTAGCCAACATTTTATGAGTGACAGAAGCAAACACAACCTCTTAGCATAACAAGAAACTGTTCCTGCTGCAAATCTTTAAAGCTCATCCTTGCAGTCAGAAGCAGTACTGAATCATAGATAACCAAACAATTATAAGAAGGTTGGTATAAAATACTTCTACAGCCTCAGATTTGAAAACTTAGCTCTAAGGATCTCACTGTCAAACATCTGATCTGGAAATCAGTGCTCAACTTGCAAGCAATTCAACTCCGAGCACTTCTGCAAAGAACTCAGAATAAAAAGAGCAGGCTTTCTCTTTTTCAACAAAAACGTCCCATTTCAGATACTTTACTTAAAAATGCCAGTGGTGTAAACGAGTAAATTAGTACAAACTAGTGACCACAAGTCAGTGCTATTCAACTCTGCTGCAAATAAGATGAGATGTGCTATAAAAACAAAGCACACTGTTGTTTTCTTGGCAGAAGCTGAGATGTTTTATGAAGTTTCCAACAAAAAGGAAAACATGGTTGAAGAGAGTGGTTCAAATATACACAGCAGTCACAAAATAGAGAAAACCACTGTCACAGCTCTAAGAAGTTCTGTGTTTGGGAAAGCACAATTTCAAGGGAAAAATGAACAGTTGTGGTAGTCTAAAACTAGGTAAGAAAGCTTAGATACACTCCAAAGCATGAAAATTAATGTATTCTTGTACTTCTGTGAATCAGATCACAGCTGAGGTTGTAACAATTGCTTTCCTGCACACAGCAGATTTCGGGCATTAACTGGTTGCAGAAGAGCAATTAGTCTTTCTGGACACGGGAAAACAAAATAAAAGACGTGATCTGACAACTCCAAAAGAAACTAGAAGGAAGGAAAATAATCGACTTTTGAAATAAGGGACTTGGCTTTCTGGGGTTTATAGAGCTTCTTTTTTAAAAATTTAACAAGATTTCTTGGTTTCCTTCAAGCATTTTTTTTAAATTAACTACTGCAGATTCAGAACTGTAATGCAAAATTATTATATATAGCCTGACAAGCATATTTTTATTTTAAAAAACATTTTGTGGGCTTGAATACATTGTTTTGAAGTGTTTCAACCTGTTCTGGTCACTTGCTAGACTTCTAGAACTGTTCATGTTTTTTTAAGACCCCGTTTTGCTCAGTGAGATGTCACCTTAACAGAATAATGTGAATATTATGAAGCAGTACTAGATTTTATTTTTATATATATATAAACAAAAGCATTTGTCTTCTACCAAGTGTACCATATGTCTTTTGAATGCATAAATTAAGATTTTCAGGCACTTTTGTCGGAGTGACTCTAATTCAGCTGTACCCCATTTAGGCATCTTTCTCCCAACTACATTTCTACAGGAGTTCATGGATTGTTATTTGCAGCAGGCTGTGAAGTTACTAGACAGCTGTACCAAATTTTGCCTTGCACTAACAACAAAGTACAACAAAACAGTATTTCAACTATAAACACACAAATTACTTTAGACTTGAGAAAACATTAATTCAGTTCCCAAAATTCAACAAATCTGTAACAGCTGAACATCAGGTACTGACAGGACAAGGGGAAATGGAGCAAATCTGGAGGTGGGGAGATTCAGACTGAACGTGAGGAGGAAGTTCTTCAGCATGAGAGTGGTGAGAGGCTGGAATGGGTTGCCCCTGCAGGGAGGTGTTTGGGGCCAGATCCCTGGAGGTGTTTGGGGCCAGGCTGGCAGAGGCTGTGGGCAGCCTGCTCTAGGGTAGGGTGTCCCTGGGCATGGCAGGGGGGTTGGGACTGGCTGATCCTTGTGGTCCCTTCCAACCCTGACTCGTTCTATGACTTCTATGATCAAGCGTAGATTTTAGAACATATAAAACTTATAATGAACACATTTTTTTCTGAAGCTAGACTAGCAATACTTTTTAAGCTGTCAGCATATCAGAGTTACTTTGAAGGCTAGATAAGCAACCATTTACTTCTGGAACTCTGTGCAATTGAAGTGGTCCTTAAACCTGATGTTGATCTATATAATCTGAAGATGTTTTAGTCCACTGTTCATAAAGCTTGTGGTGCCATACATCAAAAACCAATTTGAAGCTGAAAAAAAACCTAAACCTTTTTTATGAGCATGACACATAACACACCAACGGCTGCCCCATTCTGTTGTTTTAGCAAGGAAATTGAGATTTTACAAAGAATAGACAATTCCTGTGCATCCTTCCTGTCACATTATTCTCTATAAACACTTTAATGCCTAAATCAACAACAGTAAAAGTTGAACACCTTGGAGTTTTCCTACAGCCATCCCAGAATGCATTTCCAAAATGTTATCAGCCTGTTCTTTAAAGAGGCCAGATACTTATATTAAAGCTAAGCCTCACACAAACACAAGTTTAACCAAATAGAATTTTCCTATCCTATCTGTAACCCTTTATACATGAATATCACTGGAGCAAGGAGTTAAGTCATAGTAAGTATCTAAATGCCCATTAAAGTTTGTGAGAAGATAGAGTCTGTATAATTAGTCTGCATTAAAACTCTCTGGAGGTAATACTGAGCTCTCTCACTCTCTAAAGTTTCTGAGCTGAATACCTTTGTATTCTTCATGATGTTTCTCCGACTTTCAGTTCAGGAAAATAACCACACACACACCACCTCCCACCAAAAAAAAAATTTTGGAAATGTCACCCTGCAAAATTTCCATTTTATAACCTCTCTGAAGGCAAATGGCCTTAAGGGGTAAGGTTTTGTTTTCTTGAAATACATATTTCAAACAAATGTATTTCAAGTGTGGTACCTCCGCTGCACTTTAGAAAGCTTAATATTTGTAGTGTGTGTACCTGTCTGCACAACCTCCAGATTTGGAAAACTGGAAACAAAGTACACTTACTACTAAGCAAACTCAAGTGGAAGAAGAGAGTCTACAGATGATGGAAGGAGGGGCTGGCCACCTGGGAGGAGTATAAGACTGTTATCAGAGGATGTAGGGAGGAAGCTAGGAAGGCTAAAGCCTCATTGGAACTCAACCTTGCAAGGGAGGTAAAGGACAGGAGAAACAGCTTCTTGAAATACACTGCAGAAAAAGCTAACACAAGAGGCAATGTAGGCCCTCTGCTGAATGAGGTGGATGCCTTGGTGACAGAGGACACAATGAAGGTGAAGTTACTAAACGCCTTCTTCACCTCCATCTATACTGCTGCTGGAGACTGTCCTCAGGAGCCCCTGACACCTAAGACACCAGAGGAAAGCATGACAGTGGAGTCTTCCCTGGTTGATGAGAACTGGGTTAAGGAACAGTTGAGTAATCTGGACATCTTAAAGTCCATGGATCGTGATGGCGTGACACAGGTGATGAGGGAGCTGGCCCAGGTCATTGCCAGAGCACTCTCCACCATCTTCATGAAGTAATGGTGGACAAAGAGGTGTCTGGGGACTGGAGGAGAGCAAACATCACACCAATCTTCAAAAAATAGCAAGGAGGAGGACCCAGGCAACTGGAGACCAGTAAGCCTCACCTCCATCCCCAGCAAGGTGCGGCAAAGCACACCCAAGTCCCTGCCCCATTGGTGGTTTGAATGGGGTGCAAAATGGTTTTCCTTCCCCCCACCTCTGTCACAGAGGTTTGGAATGTGGAGAGAAGCAGGTGTGAAGTTCCTTCTCCCACCCCTCCACCGGCTGTGAACAGGGAAGGAACAAATCACCCAAGCATATATATATGGCAACTGGACACATTGTCTAGTCAGACCTCGTAGGGTCCTTAAGGTCCGGCTCAAAGTCCCACTCGAGTCAGACCTTGAGGAGCCTCTGGACGAACAGTGAAAGCACACAGTCCCCACTTTTGCACCGTTGCATCCTGGCTTCCTGCTGCGGGGACCTGCCTCTGCGGTACACTGCGGAGCACCCCAGCTTTGCCCTGCGTTGCTTTGCTTCACAATCTTGGCTTTGTGAAAGCCGGATCTAGAGCCACTTCGGATTTCGGCAGGTATTGGACTCTGTATCGTGTTAATTCCACTGCTGGATCGTAATTTGCAACTCCGGACACTGCTGCAAAGGAGCCAAGGAACCACCTTGAAATTCCTACTCCACTGCAATGAGTAGCACAGACATTCCCTAAGGCTCTGCACCACTACCTTTCATTTGTAAGTAGGGCAAAGCTGTTTTATGCCCAAACCTTTTCCAATTTTCTGATTTTTCTAAACTGCCTGAAAAGCATCCTTGTGAAGATTTTTCTGAACTAATTAGGACCCAAATTTAAACTAGTTTGTACATAGATTGCAGGTGGGGCTTTTGGAAATTATAAAAACTACGTAACTTATAATTCCTCCTCATTAATTGCCCACAATAAATTCACAAGGTAACGGAGTAACCTATCCTTGGTGCTGTCATTAGGCACAGTCAGCATGGTTTTACCAAAGAGAAGTCACGTTTGACTCACCCAATAGCCTTTTATGAGGACATAACCAGGTGGATTGATGATGTGGTTTACCTTGATTTCAGTAAAGCATTTGACACTCTCTGCCACAGCATCCTTCTGGCTAAACTGATGCAGTGTGGTCTGGATGTTCAGGTAGTGACATGGGGTGGCTGTTTGAGCTAGATTTCTAGCTCAGACATAGGAAAAAAAACCAAAAACTTAGAAGTGGAAGCTCTGAGTGGAGAGGTCAACATTCTAGGGATAGGCCATATACTAGCAACAATGGATAAGTTAACATAATTTTATTGGAGCATTAAGAGCCTTATGCCTGGAAGCACAGCTTCTATCTTCCCCCTGCTGCTTCTGCTGTACCTGCTGCTATCTTCCCCCCAATGCTGTTTTGGCTGCTGCTGTTTTTGCCGCTTGACCCCTTCCCCATCTTCCTTAAAAGTTATTATTTTTTCTATAGTTGTTTATTCTCCTTATGCTGTTATATTTAAACTACAAGAAATAAAATTTAATTTTCCCTGACTTTCCAAAAATACATGTTGTAGTGAGTTTACTCTGCCGAGGGAGGCATCTGCTCTAACCCGCTTACACATGGATTGCAAAGTGGCCGAAGGAAAGAAGTCAGAGAGTTGTGGTAAATCTGATGGAGTCTGTTTGGAGGCCTGTAACTAGATGAGTCCCACAGTAGTCAGTACTGAGACCAGTTCTGTTCTATGTGGCCTCGATGAGGGCACAGAGTGCACTGTTCACAAGTTGGCCGATGACACCAAAACTGGATGGAGTAGCTGCCACACCAGAATGCTGCGCTGCCAGACTTGGATAGGCTGGAGGGTTGGGCAAGAAGAAATTGGATGAAATTCAACAAGAGCAAGTGTAGAGTCTTGCACCTGGGAAAGAACAACCCTATGAATCAGTGTAAGTTGGGGACTGACCTGTTGGAAGGCAGCAAAGAGGAAAAGGATCTGGGGGTCATAGTAGATGGGAGGTTGACCATGAGCCAGCAATATGCTCTTATGGCGAGGAGGGTCAATGCTACTCTGGAGTGTATTAAAAACGGTGTGGCTAGTAGATCAAGAGAGATTCTCCTGCCCCTCTACTCTGCCCTAGTGAGGCCACGTCTGGAGTACTGTGTCCAGCTCTGGGCCCTCCAGTTCAAGAGGGGCATAGAACTGCTTGAGAAAGTCCAGGGCAGATCCACAAAGATGATGAAGGGAAAGGAGCATCTCTCTTACAAGGAGAGCCATACTGCAGAAACTTAATTAAAAAGATACGTGCATACAAGCACAAGTGGCTCTTAAAAAAATTGCTCATAATGGTAAGTAAACTGGTGAATGTCACAGAATGAATGCACAACTTTTTTCACCCACAATTTGCACTTGCACTGCTTGAAGATTCAGAAGCCCACTGCACTTGTAGTTTTGGGGGTGTTTTTCCCCAATAAATAGTTAAAAAGAGAAGGAAAAAAGTGCAAATTTTAAAAAAACAAAAAACAAAAAAACCCCACACCAAGCCATCACTTAAAGTTAAATCACTATTTCTTGCTGATTCTGGTCACTCTGGTTACTCTTTATAACATTCTTTAGAAGCCATCTGATTAAGATCATAGAATCATAAAACTTCCTCCTAACATCCCATTTAAATCCCCCCTCTGCCAGTTTGAACCCATTCCCCCTCGTCCTGTCATAACAAGACCTTGTGAATAGTCCCTCCCCAGCCCTCCTATAGCCCCCTTCAGATATTGGAAGGTTGCTATAAGGTCTCCTCAAAGCCTTCTCTTCTCCAGGCTGAAAAGCCCCAACTCTCTCAGCCTGTCCTCATAGCAGAGCTGCTGCAGCCCTCTGATCATCTTTGTGGCCCTCCTCTGGACTCTCTCCAGCAGTTCCATGGCCTTCTTGTTCTGGGGGCTCCAGAACTGCACACAGTACTCCAAGTGGGGTCTGGCAGAGTAGAGGAGAATCCCCTCCCTTGCCCTGCTGGCCACACTGCTCTTAATGCAGCTGTATTGATTGTGGGCTATTGAAGAGGCTGAAATTATAAATTATGTAGCTTTTATAATTTCCAAAAGCCCCACCCACAATCTGTATGTAGATTAGTTTAAGTTTGGGTTCTAATTCGGTCAGGAAAAGTCTTCACAATGATGCCTTTTCTTGTAATTCAGGAAAAATCAGAAAAATGGAAAGGTTTGGGCATGAAACTTGCCCTACTTACAGATGGGAGACTGTCTCAAAGTCCGTGCGAGGTTCGTGTCTCCAGGTCCGTGTTCAGGTTCCAGTGCAGGTCCGTGCAGGTCCCAGTGAAGGTCTAAGGAAGTCCTTGCAAGTCCAAGCAAGTCCCAGCAAGTCCTGCTGCAATCTGTCCAGCTGCCATATATATATACTGAGGTGCTCTGTTGCCTCCCTGTTCAAGCCCATGGAGGGTGGGAGAAGGCACTTCACACCTATTGTACTAAGCCTCCGGTGACAGAGGTGGGGAGGGAGGAAGACCGTTTCCTGCCCCATTCACACCTCTGGTGGGGCAGTGGACTGGGTGTGCCCTGCCACAGTTCACACCTCATTCAAACCTCCGGTGGGGCAGTGCCCTGCTCTGCCACAGCAGCCCAGGACACGGCTGGCTGAGCCGCGTGTGCACACTGCCGGCTCACGTACATCAGTACTAGATACCTCTTGCTTTTCATAGAGACATATGCAATTCCTTTTTTATTCTGCTTTTCAGTTATCTTCCTCATTCAGATATGTAATGTCTGCTTCCAAATCTCTACCTACTGACAACTGATCTCAATCCATTACTAATATTACCATCCCCAGGTTTGCTCCTCACAGAATCTTTAATAAAAGCCAACATTTGTTTCCTTTCACCTGTAAGAATTTTCAGCATAATTCTGGTTACCATTTACAATTTGCACTGAAGTATTGCTAGCATTCTGAGTGCAGGCTTAAATGGCATGGGAAAAGATAACTATGATGTAGGCTACTGAAGAATAAAGAGATTTAAGTTCATCAGCCCCTGCTGGCCCTCACCATGCTATGCCTGTAAAATGAGGCTAGTATTCTTGAACTACTTTATGTGAGACATTTACACATCATGGTATTACTCCTGTGGCTAACAGGAAGCATCAGCTGATGCTCAGTGTCTATTCTGATTCACTGTAAAAGAAAAAAAATCACCAAACTCAAAGAACACAACATATCCTCCCACTTGACTGTCACAAGTTTTCACAGGCAGCTTGGACATTAAGTACAATCCTGATTCAAGTGTTCCCTATATCTGGGATGACAAACTTTGTCGTATGACCTAACTTACACGTTAGGAGTTATATCACAAAGAAATACCAGAACTCAAGTTGGAAACAGTCCTGCACCTCATTACAAAGAAATAATTTTTGTACAAAGGATGCTAAGTTTGTCTACAGTAAGAAATCCCACCAAAAAAAGCCTCCCAGAGATTTTCTCTTTTGCACCAACTTAGCCAACATTAATACTAGTGGGGAAAAAAAAAAAAAGTAGCCTTTCTAAAACATTTACAATGATGCAGAGGCTTTTGATTTATAGGACAAAGTTCTGAAAGCAAGATGGAACAAAAGAGCAGTTCACATGTTCTGCCTCCAACGAATACTCTTTCAGCTAGACAGAACTTATCTTTTGGGTAAGTTTTCTGAGAGTAAAGTTTCTGAAAGTTGATACCAGCATGGCATATGAAAAGAAAAAGGGAAAAAATACTTCCCTGCCTAGGACTAGGAATGAATTTCACAGAAGCTGCACACCAACTGGTCCCACAGCAAACTAGTGCTGCTTTATACTGCTCCTCACCACCAGTAACTTCTTACAGAACACACAGAAATGCCTTAAGGACCATCACATTATGCAGAATAGCAGTCTACACAACAAAAATAGTGCTCAATATCCCTACCTGTATCTCTCTCTCAAATGCAGGAAACATCTACCAATAAAGGAAAATCATAGAATGATTTAAGTTGGAAGAACCTCAAAGATCATCTAGTTCCAACCCCTAGCCATAGGGAGGGACACATTCCACTACAACAGGTCGCTCAAGGCCTCATCCAACCTGGCCTTGATGAAGCTGAAATGATAAATGACAGTTGCAGTGGTCATTACAAACTGATTCCAGTCAAAAGACACTGTTACAAACCTCCAAGTATTGAGGACAACTTTAATTCCACAGAAATTAAGATGATCAACACCAAACCCATATACCAAAAAAAAAAAAAAAAAAGTTTTGGCATCACTTCACATTCATATTCCATACCGTAGTTACCTACACTTAAAGGAAGAGGAAAAAAAAAAAGGTGAGTTTTTTTTCCCTTTGTTGTTTTGGTTTTGTCTTAAAATGATCAAAAATTAAGCACTTAGTGCTACTGGATAGGGCTGGGGGATAGGTTGGACTGGATGACCTTGGAGGTCTCTTCCAATCTGGCCTATTCTATTCTACTCTAAAAATAAAACCCTGGACCACAGAACCAATGGTGATAAGTCCTATCAAGGGACAATTTAGGTAGATCACCTTTCCAAGGGTACCTTTTCTCAACTGACTAGGTCTCCAAGGATACTTGCTTTGACTGACAACTGGGGTTATCAGCCAAACACACCTTTAAACTGACTGCTCAGTTCCATTGCTCAGTTCTGCTTCAAAGACACAAGGATTCAGAGTTCTACTTCCTACAGAAACTAGAAACTACTGCTTACTAACCTGCATAGTCCAGGGCTTTAGAATTTCAGCTAATTCTCTTTAGTGGATTATAACCAGACCTTTATGTGAACTTTACAGTAAAACTGGCACGATAAAATGGGAGTTACTACACAGTATATGTGCAAGCTATTTATGCAGTTCTCAAAGCCACAAGGTTTTAATTTAGCCAAAAGTAAATGTCCTTTAACATTCTCCACATTTCATACTGTCAAACTGTATTTAAGTAATCAAAAAGTGAATAACAGAGCAGTTATCCAGCTGTTTAATACATTAGCTAGAAGTACATCGATGCCACTGATTTTTATGATGGGCTGATTTCACATAATGGATTAATCTCACTACAGACTGTAAAAGGGAAAAACTGGTTTGCCAGAACTAGTGGAACTTGATGTCAAAATGATTTTGTGGCAGGGATACAATTAATAAAATTTTATTTGGGGACATTTGATTTAGATTACTACTGTCAAGAACAGATTTGGTGCTAAAAGTTGAGTGAAAGTCATTATTACAACTCTGCACATATTTGGTGGATTTTGGTTATATTTTGCTTTAAATATTTAGTTCTATTTCTAAGAAACAGAAAACTTGGACTGTGAATAGACAGTCACACTTCAGTATGCCAAAAGGTTATCAGCAGGCGTATTTGAGGATCTGTAACAGAATAACTGTTTAAATGAACTAATTAATGATCTGGAAGAGAAAGTAGAAAAGTTGCATAGGCTTGTCAAGAAAAGAAGTGCAAAAATGCAATCATCCAGGAGCTAATCAACCATGACATACAGATAATATAGTAGCAGATAAATTTGATGTACTCAACATTAATAAATGTAGGAAAATGGCTACTGAAAATTAGACAGAACTACTAGTATGGTCAGAAACCTTCTAAATTAGGTAGACCTACAAAAAACAAGGATTATAAGCATGCCTGTGGAACTCAAGGAAGATCTCTGCTCAGTGTGAGAGCACAGCTGTTAAAAATTAAAAGGATCAGGATTCAAATACAGCAGTGGCAAGCACTAGCAAAACTGTAGTATCTTGATATTAAACTAGCACTTCATTCCCAATCATTATTTCAAAAAGGTGAGGTGGAAAACTATAAATTAATACAGTTTAAAAAAGAATTATAAAGCAAGACATGAAAAAATGTTTAGTTATAAAAGTGGATCAAACAATGTAAACAGAGAAGAAATCATTTACACCTCAAAAATTAAGATGCTGCTCAGTGAAAGTGGGAAATACATGGTTTGAAGTATGGGGCTTTGATACAACACATAATTAAATATCCAAAGTAATTATTAGCTTGTCTTTTATAACAAAGAATCTGCATTAGCCAAAGGAGGAGAGAAAACTGGACTTTGATGGGACACATCACATTTAAGGATACTTGCTGACTTCTATTAAGCATTGAAGTAAGATCCACACCCTAATAGAAGTATTCAACATTTCTCTCCTGTAATTCTTCTTGCATCTGCCACAGACTATTCAGCCAGGTGAACTCTGAATAAACTTCATTGTCACAGTTTCAATGCTGAAATCATCATTTTGGTGCTGAGAGGGAGGGGAAAGGCACCATAACCACCACCTTCCAAACAAACTTAAAATAGACATCCTGAAGAGCAATACTGGAATGCAAAACATACGCTTGAACTTGGGGCAGACTTACAGATTTTGGTTAACAGTCTAAGACAAATGAAACTGCTCCAAAATTCTCAATAATGCAGAGAATTTATAAATATGAAACACCATCACGTACCACCACCACTCCAAATACTAAAAGGTATTTTTAATGCATCCTATTAAAAAGTTCTGTCTTAACTTTTAGGCCAGTCCCTTCCCTACTGATGGCTCCTGCACTTCCATGTAGAAGACACCTAAAGGAACGGACTGGCAACGACTGCAGAGCCACAGACCATACCATTTTGGACCTGTGAATAAGAGTTCTGTGTCAAGTCGATAGCCTGCAACATAACATGCTAGTAAAAAAATCACTGAAAATATGAAGTACAAAATCTGTCAAGAGCATCTTCTCTCTTGACCTAAATAATTTTAATGCAATTCACACTATGTTTAAGTATTTGGAAGCACTCTATTTTCAGTTGAGCATCTCTGGATCTACTTTTTGTTCTCAGCCCAAAGACAAACACCACACTGTTTTGGTGATGGAAGAAAGAAAAAATATTTAACAAGTTAACTGCTAATGTAATGTGTATCAACACATGCTCAACAAAGAAAGGATAGCAGGGGGCTATTCTCCTAAAGCAGCAACTTTGTATTGAAACTTACTCTACATCACCATTTTTTCCTCTGTGTAGCTTATTCCTGAGCTCATTCAAACAAATCCAGTCTGAGATGATGGGGGAGGGGGAAGTTCTATACCTCTCTAAAAAGGTGAAACAGTAACACCTCACCACTAGGCTATGCAATGACTTCCACTGTTGTTTTTTTTTTATACTTCCACGAGTGACTAGTGTCTGACTACTGTCTTTGATTTGCCCTACTGCTACAGGAACAGTAACCTACAATTCTGAATAACTGGGGTGCATCCACTAAGAGTCTGAGTGCTATCATTGTCACCTTGATCTCAAAGGCTGCCTTGTATGTGGTGTCTTTGGCAGGTACTATTTGGAAAATGACCACACTGCCACAATCTTCCTATCAATAAACATTTAATGCCTGTTTCATAGATGAGGTAAATCTGATAAAATGCAGCAAATCCAAATTCAAGGTGCCAGCAGTACCACTTAAAAAAGGCAACACCACAGAGGGACACAGACAACATTCCAAGTCATGGAAAATTATGAAACTGGCACTAGAAAACAAAATGCTTTCTCCAGTACAAGCAATCCTTTTTATTTACAAGAAAAATGGTCTGTGGTGTTCCAAGTGTCCAGAATAGCATGACCTTCACTGCCTCTGCAAAGGAGCAAAGTTGAGAGTAGCACTGCATGAAAATAGTTAGGTGCATAGTTTTGGTTTGTACAGCTGTTGACTATGTTAATTTACAGTTTGCATAGTGTTAGCCTCATTTACACAAACACTAAAGGCTTGTTTCACTCCTGTTCGCCATAAAAGTTATTTCTCTCAGCAGCTGCTGCACAAGAAAATCAGTTCCTATTTCAACATCTCACCATGTAAGTTGATGAAGTAACAAGTTCTAGAGACTGCCAGAAACAAGTAGGGCCCAAAGAAACTTGACTGTACTAGTAACAGAGCAGGGGGAAAGGAGGGGGCGGGAGTGCGGCGACACAGGACACACGCTTCTGCTTCCTTGAAATGGAAGGAGGTAGCAACTCTCTTAACACGGGTAAAGTCACATGAAAACTATGTATATGACTTGGACTGAGAGCCCCAGTTTCTTCGACCCTCTTCAGCTTTATGAATCAAAAGGATGTTTTTAAGGCCAGACTGGATGTGGCTCTGGGCAACCTGATCTAGTGGAAGGGTGGGGTTGAAACTAGATGATCCCTGGGGTCCCTTCCAACCCTGTGAAATAAATTAAAGGTGACTTGGATTCCAACAGGTAAGTCTAAAATATTAGTTACGTGTTACATAACAAGCATTAACTGATCGAAGTTTATGCGAGAGCGGTGCAAAGGTACAGCTGGGGATGCTGCCGCGGTACTCCCCCCGCACACACACACGCTGCGGGACGATACTGACACAGTGCTTCTCCCCGACCGCTCGAAGCTGCGAGAGCGCCCCAGTCCCCGGCGCCTGCCCGCCCCTTCCCCGCAAGCAACAACCTGGGGTTGTCGCGGAAAGGCAACATGCAGGCTGTGCGCGCCCGCCCATACCCGGTGGTTGCATCCCGAACAGGCACCGCTGCAAGGCCGCTCCGTTCCTCCGGTTGCCC